>CM055660.1:10000000-10609275 GCA_029378335.1 Agrilus mali
GCGTTATCAGGACTACAGAAGATAATCGAATCAGAACCACTTGATGTACCCTGATAAGGACCATAAAATTTAGCCTGATCAAAACCATGTAGGATAGTCTGGTCAGGGTCGTGTAAATTGACTTGAACTGAATTGGACGAATTAAGAATTACATTTTTTAATAATAAGGCGATTTTCAAGCCTTTCTAGAGTAATTGTTTTATCAAATCCTGACCGAATCTTAACCCTACCAATTTTCTTTGCTAATGGCTAATACACAGATAATTTATTTTAATTCCTACCAAAAACTAGTATATTTTTGAGACACGAATGACTTTTCTAAATTTTAATGGAACTTGCTTCATGCTGGAAAGACCCTTTTCAGGTCTGTTTATAATTTTTTCTTTATAATAAACAGTCATGCAATAAAATATTTTTTTGTTGATTAGGCACCTGTTTTAGATATTAAAAAAGACTTTTAACGAACATTTATCTTTGTAAACACTGCACAACGCTTTGCCCACAATAGCCATAAAGGGAGCGTAAATGATAGTAAAAACTTATCTGTAAATCGTGATAGTTAATAAAATTTCTATCTGTTGTGTTGTAGGTTCATAATTAGTTTTCGTTTAGGTCGGTTTTTACCGAAAACACTAAGATACAGTAATTTTATTTATTTGCAGTTATGATCCATCAAGATTGTTATTACCGCCAAATTTCTTCTTAGTTGCGTTCTGTTTTGAGATGATGTAAGTACAAACGATAGAAATAGAAAAACTTCAACCAACTTCTCTAATATTTGAATTAATTTCGACAATCACGTTAATTATCTTATTGGAAACAAATTAAATACTATTGACTTCTTACTTTTGTGTTTGTAAGTTTTAAAAAAGTAACCAAACTCACACACATTTGTTTCCGTTTTATAATGCCAAAGTGTGGTGAAATAGTATCTATTGTACAGTTTCACAAAACAATATTTTGTTTGTTTGCTTATGTACAATTATGGGTGTTTTAAAGTTTCAAAGCCTCTGCATTGAAAAATTAATAATAAAGGGTTGTTTGTTCTTTGATTGTATTTTTCCACCACATGAGCATTTCACTAGTTGCCTTTATTATTCCACAAGAATTTGGACGTAAATACCCAATAAAAAGCAATACCGAATTTTCAAACGAAACTTTTGAGCAGCACTGGCACAATTTCTAATCAGATTTGCATACAGGATAACCATTCAAACTGGTTACAGAATTGTTTTGTTTTCCTTTTTTCATATTTCGGCCATTGTATATTACGCAGCCTTGCTTTTAACCTGAGTGAAAAACACAAAAATTCAACAAAAAAAATGGGAGGAAAACAAGATTGTGAATAATTTATATTTACCTTTTTAAACATTCAAGCGTTGCTGTTTGACGTTTTATAGGATACGTATGTAAGTAATTTTAAAAAAGAATTCTTCGGTTATGGTCATGGGGTTAATAAAAAATATCTAATAATAACTACAGAGCATAATATAAAAAACAATGCTATTTTTTCTATTCAAGGTTTTGATTTAAAATATTGTAAAAGATACTCGGCAATTCTTTGGGCGTCCAACACTTAATTTGCTTACCTATTTATATTAAAAAAATATATTACAAGCTCGAACTAAACAATGAAAGTCAGTCAGCATTTTTAATAGTTTTATCTAATTTATCTTACTAAATTAGAATTTAAATTTTAACCTATGATCAGAAGCGTAATTTCTGCTTTTTAACTGGAATGACGTACCAGAGGTCTGAGAGGTATGAAATTGCCCCACGCGTAAGGGGGTCTGGGTCCTCCCCAAGAAACCTAAAGAAACTAGAATGAATTTATTTTTCCATGGTTTTCTAAATTTTTGGAGTCCTAGTAGAACATCGAGTTTGACAATTTTCGGTAGCAACTGTTACTCTTTGCTACCCCCATCATTATAAAGACTGGAAAAACTTTGGCGGTTGTTGTAGAACGAACAAAATAGCTCAAACCCCAACGCCAAAACACGACACTTTACCGAAAAGTGCTTCGGACAACTAAAGTGCCGTGTTTTGGCGTTGGGGTTTGAGCTATTTTGTTCGTTCTACCCCTATCATTGATCAATAGAACACTTTAAACCAACCGAATGTAATTTTGGTTTATATGTTTTTATTAGAGAATTAGTATACACATAAAGGGAAAGCCTTTTATTCCATTGTATTTTCCAACATCTCAATTCCATCCAATGTAAGGTACGTGGGTTATTTGAGAATCAGTTATTCTCGCAATTTTACAGAAGGGTTATACTTAACACTTAATTAAACTTTCTTGGGAACAAGAACGACACAAACTTAATTTTCTCAGGTCTGTTTATTTCGGAGAAGGAATTAGACGCAGAAGACGTAATTTAGTAACTTAATTTTTAGCAATTCCACAACCGCACAAACCTTCTAGCTTTGCAAGGACATTTTCTACATGTACTTACTTACATTAAAACCACCAACGCTGCTTTCATACCAGAATAGGAATAATAGCGAATTAAGTTGGTCTTGGTTTCGATTAAATCTACGTACATTCCAGAAATAAATTTAGAAGCCACATTACGTACCACTTAAACTAAGCTATATATTTGAAAAGTAAAGATTAGGTATTTTTTCACATTTTGTACTTAATTAAAACATACGTACAGTAATAACAACTGCTAGAATATACTTATATAAAATATTGTCTATCGAAATGAAATAAATACATACAAGTACACACATATTTCCAAAATTCAATAAAACTTCTAAGATATCTTAACTGATTCAGATAAGTATATGATTACCCCATGCAACTTCTTAAGACTTAAAAATGATATCAATCATCATAAAGATTTAAAAAAGGAAAAACTAAGTGAGCTGTATTTTTTTTTTACTTTGAAATTTTTTATTGGTCATATGTCCTCACAAGGTAAACTTGTAGGCCCACCCTTGATCCTAAGGCCCTTTTTCTAGGTAGGTAAGTAAAATACAACCCTAAAATATTTACGAAATTCTTCACCTTATGTAGGTATGTACCTATATTGCTTTAAAGTTTGTTATGGGGCTCGATATACTTTTGCGTTTTATTTTTATTTTATTATATGAAATACCATAACAAGCCTTAATATTATTTATTACACATGTAGCGCGAAATTGGTGTTCTTATTGTATTGAGACTACTAAAGTTCACTCACATCTGGTAGTAGGTACGGTTTAACAAAATATGTTTTGCAACTAGGTAGCCACAAAACTTTAATATATTACATCTACTGAACTCAAACATTCTTAATCAGAATTTCAAAATACATAATATTTAAAAACACAAAATAATTAAATACTTCGAAGAGTTTCACCAATATTCTCTATTGTTTTTGACAATATTGTTTCGATCCACTTGATCATTATCAAGAGTATCCTATTACTACCATAAATACAATACAAATCATAATTTAATTTAATTTAATAGGATTAAAATTTATTGTAATCACATCATATACCTATTAAGAGGTAAATACGTGTATGTAGGTACCATAAATTTTAATTTAAAAAGTTTTCTGATAAATAATACGTTAAGCTTAACAAAGCAATCACTTTAATACAGGAAAAAATGTTTCATTGAGAATACACCTGTGAAAGTTTAAATGCAATCACTTTAAATGCAAAAAAATGGAAAATATCTCTAGTTTTTAGAAAAAAATGCCCTTTTTAATAACCATATAATAAATATTTATAATGCTAAATATGTGCAATGTAAATCTTATTAATTGGATTGTAGGCAAATTGGAGTAGAACTACCCTGCTGCCCACAACTTTTATTACTTGTATTCAAATTGGTCAATTTTCTAGTTGTGCGCAAATAAGAGAACACATCAAATTTTAATTAAGAAATTAAACCATTTAACAATTGATTATAATTTAAGCAAAGATTTCTGTGAATATCTTAAGTTAAATAACGATAAAATGTCCAGGGTTACATAAATAGTTTTTATGCTTGCTTTCATTTTTTTCTTTCAAAAGCTCCCTATTTTTGGAAGTTTCCACTGTTGTTTAACCCTAGAGTAATTTAAAAGATATTACAGGAGTTTAACTTCTCGTTTATATAAGTAACCCAAAATTTATATATGTATGTACATTTTTTGTGGTATCATTTTTTCGCGACTAAGACACCACCAATGTGCCACCCTGTATATCTACAAATAACTTCACTTAGTGACTGTAAACAAACGTCTTTGTTACATCTACATTACATTACTCGTTGCTATTTACAGAATGTTCAACGAGTACAACTAATTCAGCTACGAGAGTAATGGGCATAAATCTGCATTTAAACTGACACGTGTTGTGATAACTTGGAACGAACCATTTAATGTAGCCATAAGTACAATAAAAAGCCTACTTCAATAGCATAGTCGATACTTATAATTTGTTACTGACAGCTGTATTTATGAATATATGTTGAAGTCTTGACAGTCATACTTAATACATAAACTAAACGGAATTGATTCTTTCACATGACACACCAATTTGTGTTGATGTGGAACAGCTTTGCTTTATTAAAATAGGTGCTAAATTTATTGAATGTTAATGTTAACCGATTACGCGTATCAACTAAAATAAGTCCGTAGATCACAGAAAGGTGGCACAGAACCACTTCCTCTGACGTATACTGATTTAGTAATTAAAACTTAAATGATATGTTAAAGTTTTCAAAAATAATTGTTATATTTTTTGAGTACCTTTTAGCATTTCTTTGTGTTATTACAGTACCACCAATTACTACATCAGGAAAGTTCCTGTAAAAGAAATTTTAAAACTTTACTGACACAGCAGTTGTAAATGACCTTCCTTTCCATATTAAAAAGAATTCCATTTTATGGTCTGATGAAATATGTTGATGTTTCTCGCAAACAAGAGACCATACTAAAGAAAATTTCGTGCCTTCTAAAGATCACTGAAGGTTATTCTGTAATATATTAGTCACCCTTAAGCTGTTACAATAATCTACTACTACTAAAAAAAAGGGAGCAAAAAAATACTTGTCCCGTTATTCCAATATGGGTCCAGTAATACCAATAAGCCTTTTGCCTCTCGACAAAGGGCAACTAACTAAACAAAAACAAGAGAACAAACGACAACGGTACCGTGCCAGAGAGTGACCAAACCAAACGTTGAACCGTTATGCAATTTTACGCGTGTACAATTCAAGGCAAAACACCGGTCTGACCGTAAAATGGGTAATAAAACATGTACAAGCATATTATAGTCCTCTGGCATGGGTACCGTTACATCTCGTCCTCAGAGCCTGTGTCCCATTATGACACAAGAACTTACTACGACTAAATTTTAGTTCTTTGTGAGAATCTAGTGTAACTACATACAAACGGTGGTCTAGGAATCACACACGCACTTTTTCTTTTTTAAACGCGTACAGTTTTTCGTTGTTGTTTTCCCATTGTTTTACAACATTTTGCACGCAATCAACACATTAATTAACTGTAAGGTAAGTTACTAACACTTTTACAGTACCGAAAAACAAGCACGGTTGGTTACTTCCTATGTTCTAAATCAGAACCAATGAAATTCTTAATATGGAAGTTACAGTGATATATAAAACACAAACTTGTATTTGTTTTTGCTATAAAACATTATCTATATTACAAACCTCCTAAAAGGCATATAACTGTAATGCAACTATTTCAATATAATAATCTCATGGATAGCAACATTTAAATAAAAAATTAAAATTACCAAGGTTGCCAACCGTCTCAATTTTACCGACACATTGGTTTCTCTTAACAGATTTAACACCATTTAATATAAAAAAAGTGTTTAAAATTTCCTTATTTCCCCTACTTTCTGTATCAAAAATTCTTCGAACCCCTTTATTTATGAATTATTTTGTCAAGAATTATTGAGTCCAAACATTTAGGAAATTAACTGTTCTTATTATTCTTTAAAAATGATTCACAGCAATTTCATTAAATTCATTTCAATTCCGAAGCAGAATGAAGCAAGAGAACTAAAAAATTTGATTTTTTCTTGAACGCCCTATGTATTAATATTTATCGGACCATTCCCATTCATGAGGCAAAAATATTTTTCCATTACTGCATATTTACATCAAGCCTCTTATGTACACGCATTTAAAAGAGCAAGATTCTGCAGCGTCCATATTAATGATTAGGACTTTTGACAAGAAAATAAAATAACTTTATTTCAGGCTCCTTGAAATTGCATTAATACGACCGTCTGCATGCGAATGATGAAAATTATTCCCAAGACAGGAATATACATATACGTATGCAAGAAATGTTGTTTATAAAATACCAACAGGGATTACATATAAGTAGCAGTAGTTTATTTAATCGTCAATTTAAGCAAAATAATATTTTACGATGATAAGTTTTTATTTTTCCTTTTCTTGAAACGTCTATATTCTGACATGATATAAAACAATTGTTACAGTAGGATGAGTTGTAGAATTTTGTATTTTATCATCTGTAAAAAGTTATTGCATTCCTTAAATAGTCAGTATGTCAACACACAGTATTTGCTTTTCGAGATTAGGTATATATATTTTTTAAAGATATCTGTAAGTTATAGGTACGTCCGAAGCTTGAATAGAAAACAAAACTACAAAATTAGTTTAATAGAGTTTGAATGAGACTTAGACAACTTTTAATTCAAAGTTTTGTGTGGTTATTCACAAACCTGCTTCAGAAACGTAAAGAATAAACACTAAAGGTATTAATTATGGCATTTAATTTTTATAGAATATTAAATTAAAACACTTTTCGGACCTTTCTATTCTTTCTTAATTTAATTCGACACTTTATGGCTTCCTCGGAAGATAAAAATACTACACGAACATAAATCGGGTAATAAAAAAGTGCAGAAGTATTTGAATTTAATTTACACAGAATTTTCATTAAGTACAGATAGACCCTATTAATTACTCTACAAAAAAATTCATAATACAGATATTCTCGAATAAAAAATTTTAAATTCTATTTGATTTCTCTGGTGTTATCGGATACCTGCTGCCAATTATGAAGTGTTTATAGTATGTATTTTAAATTTGCATTCTAAAAAGCACCAGTATTTAAATAAAAAAATCATAATTAGATTACTATTATTGTTATTATTTTAACTTACTTAAGAAAAACCAAGTGATCAAAATATAAAGTTTCAATTTTTGGCCCTCTAATAGCAAGATGTGATAAAATTAGCTGGTGTTTCATGGAAACTTAAAATGAATATTGTTTGTCTATATTTGTTTGAATATTCTATAAAATTTGCAGTTACTCAAAGATTTAGAGATAATAATTTTGCTTTCAGAACTTTAAGGTTTATTTTTATAAATACTAATTGAACAATTGAGGAAAAAACGGTCATTAGTCGAAAGTATATTTTTCCCAATTTTTTTTGCATTAGGGTTTTCACTTCTTCTTTCATATAATTGTTTATTAAAACTCCAAAAGAACTATCATTCCCCTTTTTTGGGAAAATTTTTGTTTCCTTTTTTTTCCTTTTTCATCTTCCCTTTTTTAAAGTACTTCCTCGGAGGTAATAATTTGTTCCTGATTCGTCACCTCCCCTACCTGAAATAAAGTAGGTACCTATCTCGAAATTACTACTGTGTTAAAATTTAAATTTTTGATCGATCTTCCTTCACACTTATTTCAGGCTTAAGACTACGAAAAACATAAAAAGTAAACTTTAATCATAGCGACTATTTAAAACCCAAAATAAACCTATTCTAAACTTTTGGTGGTGCATGTTTATTTAAATATTCAACCCTAAATAACGGCTTACGATACAGTAAGAGAAAGATCAATTCAGGTAAATTTTAATGAGGTGACGAAACAGGAAACAACCCTGATGTCCTTTAACCAAAACAATAATTATATAAAACGAAAGAAGGTGCTCTTGAATTAATTTATTTCCCTTAGTTTAAATGTTAAATATTTTTTAAAAATCATTTTAAAAGCATAGGCATTAAACAAACAATAAAAATGGAAATTCCTTTAATTACTTTGTTAAATAGACATATCTAATAATCGCAATATATTAAAATATTAGAAATTTTTGTCGCCCAGGTTGGTAACGACTCCTTATAACTAGTAACTTCTTAACTTTGTAACCTTCTGTAAACTAACTACTACACGTACAGTAACTTATCAACTTCTCTTTTTCTATGGCTTATTACTACCTTATATATATTTATTCATCCTTTATTTTGCAATAAGAGGCTAAAGTTTAATCAACGGGCGCGTGATCCGCCTTTGTTTACCTTTCACATGAACAAATCCTAATAATGCAGTTTCCGGTTAACTGAAGCAATAATTTTGATAATGATAACAATAGCCGAACAAAGAAATATGAAAGGAAAATTTTGAATAACTGTATCGAAATTAAATTATTCTGAAATTATTATATATATCTATATAAAAAGATTATAATTATTTATTGTTGGTCTATAACAGAATAGATTAAGTATGTACGTCATAACAAGAGTGGAACCAGAATTACCTTTTTGTCGATTACAAAGTATTCCATTATTAGATACTAAGAAAAACAATCCAGAAATAAATTTAATTATTCATTCATTCGTTCTATCTTTACATACATTTTAAACAATTTTATTGTAAATAAAAAATACTTGCACTAACTTCTTTGTTAATAATTCCATACCTACTATTTACTAACTTTTGTACTTACCTCTATATAGTAAAAAGTTGATAAATGAATTTGATTATAGATTAACAATGTCGATAATTACTATTTACTATATACTTAATGAGTTGGTTTCGAAGATAATGTAAATTTCAGCGACATTGTATGGGTTAATTGTACAGTTAAAAATTAACTTTAAATTTTAATAATACACGCAAGCAATGCTACTATAATTACAGTAATATAAACAAATTAAAAAATTATGGGTAATTTGGTAATTAAACAAAAATCATCGGCAAAAGTTAGAAGAAATTACTAATAATTAAAAAGACGGTTAGTTGTCTATAATTATAATTATTATTATACCAAATTAAAATAACAATAAAAATATGAAGTATCTATTCCTAACGTTAATTCAATTTCTTTTTGAACAAATCGGAAATACGTATCTAATTAGTAGAGTATCTATATAAATCCGGGAAGCATGTAGCAACTTTTTTTTTATTTTTATAGTAATACTTAAAGGTTGTTTACCTAATGAAATCCTTTTTAGAAGTTAGTTAGCAGTTCTCTTACATTAAATATACTTTAATGCATCTTATATAATAAAAAATCGTCAAATTTTTCATCTATTCAAAATGGATACCGTGACAAATGTTGTCTTCAGCGGTGAAATGTCGTGTAATGGCAACCGGATGGCACTTGGTCTTAATTCTTTTAGCGCCGCCCACTTGTTCGACTGTCCTCGGGGACGCATTCATAAAACAGTAACGAATAACGATTCAGAGACGTATTCAAGCATAATTTTCTCTATTGTAGCCTTGGCTTTTTATCGACAGAAATTTTTCACGGTCTAAAAAGAAACGATTTGTTATAGATTTGATAATCGTATTAATAACAACTCTTCCAACAGAACCTTACTCGAACGTATTGTCCGAACCCACGCGAAATTCATCGAAAAACCTTGGACTGTAAACAACCAACGCGTAAATCATTCACAATGGACGCGATATTTATAATTACGAATGTATTTACTCGAGAAAAGTAGGTAGCAAATGATTTTAATTTAGGCATATATGTATAAGTATATATATTTAAGTATATTAAAACGAAAAGGAGTTGGCTTAGGACTAGCTGTCATATTTGACATTGTGTGTACACTTTGCTTAATAGTCTTTTTCCTCTGAATTAATTGTTCGTTTAAAAATATGCAATATATTGTAAGTGAAACAGTTTTTCTGGCAACATCAATGTTATACAATTGTCTGCGAAATACTGTTTTTAAATTTTTTGTTACTTAAAATACGTCGACTTATTCTAGGTACCTATACTAGCTATGCCCGCGACTTCGTCCGTGTGGAATAGTGACTTTCGGCAGCATTTTAATTTTTTTTTCTATATTTTAATTTTCTGGGCCGTAAGCCTTTTTGCCGACGTCATTACACAAAAACTATCATTCCTTATTTTTGCCCCCTTTAGGGTAAATTTTTTACAAACTTTAAATGTTGTATTTATATCTAAAAAAAGCCTAAAAAATAAGTTTCAAACCTCTAGATTTATATCTACTTTTCTATCTCTGTACCAAATTTCATTTAAATTGGTTCAGTAGTTTGGGCGTGATTGCGTAACACACAGACAGACAGAGTTACTTTCGCATTTAAAAGTATTATAGATTAATATAGTTTAATTATAGTTTAAAATAGTTTATATAGCTTAGTATTCAACTACTTTTATTGATCCAAATAAACAAAACCTCTATAACTTTTTACACTTAATATTTTAATTTTCTGGGCCGTAAGCTTCTTGGACGACGTCATTACACAAAAATTTTCATCGGCTAATGTTATCCCCTTTAGGGTAAAATTTTTACAAACATTGAATGTCGTATTAATTTATATCTAATCAAAAGCCTAAACAATAAGTTTCAAGCTTCTATCTTTAAAAATTACGGAATTTCCGTACAAACTTTCCTATTTCAACCCTTTACAACCCTTTTTTGCATTAAAAAGTAGCCTATTGTCTAGACTATCTCTGTACCAAATTTCATTTAAATCGGTTCAGTAAATTTTAGGCGAGATTGTGTAGCATACAGACAGAGTTACTTTCGCATTTATAATATTCTGCGAATTTATTATCATCGATTTTTCCATGGAAATAAGATAATTTGCCGCAGCAAAACGTAGCCTATGTGTTAATCCAGGGTGTCAGCTAACTCCATACCAAAGTTTATTCAAATCGCTCCAGCCGTTTAGACGTGAAGAAGTAACAAACGTACACACTCAGACACCCACAAACTTTCGCCTTTATCTATAATATTAGTGTGATATCTACATATAATAAACTAGCTGTTAAGAAACATCGCAGATATAAATCTTTGTACTATTAAACGTACGTTGTATGTAATGAAGACGATTCATTAATTATTAAAATTTTCATTGGTTTTAATTTGTTTTTGTAGGATCCTTTTTTTTCTAAAATAAAAGTAGCCTAAGTTACTCCTTATTACATCAGCTATCTACCAGTGATGAACGGTCAAGCCGTTTAAAAGATTAGCCGGAACAAACAGACAGACAAAAATTGTAAAAAATGTTATTTTGGTATATGTACCGTGTATACATCCATATTCATTTAGTAAAAAGCGGTTATTTTAATATTACAAACAGTAACTCAATTTTATTTATTCGTATAGATAAGCTAAGTATAATTTTATGCTGTCAACCATTCGTACACCTCATTCAGGTCCCGTGATGGAAAGGATAAAATACTTCTACTATAGGTACTTGTTTATTACACTAGAAATAGTCAACATTTTTTTTAAGTACCTAATATAAATAAACAGTTAAAAAAATGTATATTAGGTATACTTGGTTACTGTAAATACACTTAAATAGTGACAAGAGCTGGCATTTGGAGCAGTCGTTTCCACTTCTTTTGTTGAAGGGTATGAAACTCAAACTGAATTTTCTCAGGTAATAAACAGTCCCTATACACGTAGTATCACTAAGAACGACAATTATCTCCAGTTGCAGTTTTAAGCAATAAAGGCGTTTAAAGTCAGTATTAGTCTTTGCTAAAAATAACTTTCTTCACACTGATCTTTTTTTTTTTTGTATACCTATTTGTTGCACAGAAAAAAAAGCTCTCGATAATAGACAGAAAGTTGATATCAATAAGTACATGCTTTAAACGGTTAGTGGATTTGAGAAACTTACAAATATATTTTTTACGAAAACTTTAGTTTAGTTTGTTAAATTAAACGTTTAATTTTTGTAAAATATGTATAAATAATTAAAGCAACTTAGGTACAAATAAAACAAAGATTGATCCTGACTTTCTGGTTAAAATTTGCCGCAAACGTTATTTCTAGTGAACGTTTTTAATAACTCTCTTTTTAATTAAATATTTCATTTAAAAAAAGGTTGTGTTTTTAATAAAAAATAGTTTTCCATAAGACTGAAACAGTATAATAAACAAATAATCCGTTTTATATCGACAGTCTCTAACATAATCAACAAGTTCTATGGTATTGCTTTGACTAAATGATGATAAAATATGATAGCCGCTTCCGACCTCACCATATATATAAATTGTTTATTTATTTTACCATATATATGTATATGTGACGAGTCTTATTTACACTATGGAATTGAAAATTATAAAATTTTAAATCCAATAACTTTCGTGGTAAGTTTTCAATAACTTAATTAAAAACGGTAACCGTATCTCATCCGTAAATTAATTATAACACCTACGCATTAAACAACGAAGAAAATCCATTTTCTCCTCTGTAGTGTGATATATAAACAAACGTCCGATTATGTACGTTACATGCTGTTCTCGCACATTAATGCGACACAAAAGCAATTAACCTACGAAAACCTTTTGCAATTATACTTGGATATCCTGAATATTTTCGTTCTGAATTAACACAATCTCCAAACTCCAATAACGATACTGAATTACAGCTTTTACTAATATTGAAATAAAAACAGGTTTTATAAATGGTATTATTATGTATAATTAATAATAGATTTTATTCGGCCATTGTCAGATAAGTGAATGAATTTTGTTTACTCATGGATTATTCAATTTATGCAAGAATTTCAATAAGTACCTACCTACCTATTTAAATTATCTAAAAAGAAACGTTCAGATGCTACAACGCCATCTCAATTTTATACATATCTATTAGTTGTTTTCCATATTATTATATGGAATTTCCTACGATTTTTATGAAAATTTATGCATTAAGTAGGTGTGAATAACGAAAATTAATGAAATTAACATTTTAGAATATTGTAAGGATCTATGAACTCTATCTATTTTCTAGAATTTCAATTTTATTCAGTTATAACTATTTATTTCACTTTAATTTCATCCATAATTACCTTTACCTTTTTACAACCCAAAAATATTTTTATAACTTACTTTAAGTAAACTAATCGATAAAATTAAAACAAGTATAACCTAACTGTAGCTACTTCGATGGCTACTCTTAATTACATTATTTTATCAAATCATGTTGTTATAATTACAACATGGTAACTTTTTTGAAATAGAAAACCTTTTTCGATTTTATTTAATAGCATGAAAAAAACTTTAATTCCGTAGTTCTTATAAAAAGTATCTTAAACGAAAAATTGCATGGCATATAAAACTCAAACGAAATAAGTTTCTAAACTCGTCTATGAGGAAGCGGATGTATGAGAATGAGAACTGCGACTGCCAGAAAATAAAAGCGAAGCTAAAAGGCTTCCATGTGAGCGCCGTGCATCCCGAGATCTGGATCAAGAAGACAATTTCAAAGATTGCATTTCGAAGTTGCAGCCTCCCTGGAATAGATTCTGTAACGAACCGGCTCCTTTACTGTCGTATTATGGCATAGTCAGCTTTTCGGCGGAAGAGTTTCAGACTGTTTCCTCCAGAACTAACTAATGAATACAAATTAGGCGTGCAATGTGAAAATCTAAACCGGATATAACCCTGTCGATTTGATAAAGCAGTAAAAATAACAACTTAGTAAAAAATAAAAGCTTTTGTTATAAACAATAATTCTGTGTTAAAAGATGAAATATGCGTCTAAGCAAAAGAACCTTGGAAAATTTATAGGACATAGGTACAATATTAACTAGGTAATAATAAGGGCAAAGTAAAAAGGTAAAATCACAATTTAATATTTGAATTTACATTTTATTGTCAAGCAAGCTAAATGAAAAAACTTCAGACTAAGTGGATACTTTCAAGTAATTCTCATTCAAGAAACGTGAAAGGCTTAAGATACGTAATTTTGAGCAATCAGTCTCGACAAAACAAATTCTATTTTTGTCATTTTTTGGATTGTGTTGTCTTGGTTTGCAAGTCATGACAAAATCCATAAATTCTTGGATATTACTGCAGCCTTAATAAGTTTAGACACCCCAAAAATCAAAATTTTGCAAAATACCAAACAGTACCTATATTTCTTCTTATTAAAGCCATAACCTTAGAGAACCATCTTGTATATAATTTACTAATATTTATTGCCGTTTGATAATTTAATCATCCAAATAAACTTTTTTACTCCTACTCACTTATTGCTTACATTTACTTCAGGACATAAACAAATTGGTTTAAGAGTAGGCCCATAAACGAAACTAAAGTAAACTAGAAGTTTACCTACATATTACCTTATAAGTTATCTTGAATGTATGTACATAATAGATACGTATGTACTTACTTATGCCAAGAACTTCAGTAGATAAATCTACCACTTAAAATCTAGCAACCATTAAAATTTTCCAGCTGAATCAGTAAATATAGGTATCTACACTTTGACAAAATATGTACATTATACCGGGTCATATCACTAAGTACATAGTTACGTTATCAAGAAAATTCTTTCACGTTACTTCATATAACTTACAGGAACGATGTTTGTAGATCTAGTGGGAATCGACATCATCATGAATTAATGTAGTGGAAAGAATTTACAGCTACAAACATGTATTACGTGTACAGTATGTGTGTACGTACCTATTACAGAAATTATAGTTGACCAGCTGCGAAACTCGGCGTTGCCCGGGTTAAAAGACAGCGCACATATAAATTTTTGTACCATTAAACGTACGTTGTATGTAATGAAAACGAAATTTATTTATTTAATTATTATTCAGTATGTTGGTTTCAGGTAATTTTTTTTTCGTGGGACCCTATTTTTGTTTCCTAAAATAAAAGTAGCCTAAGTTACTCCTTATTACATCAGCTATCTGCCAGTGAAAGTCCCGTCAAAATCGGTCCAGCCGTTTCAAAGATTAGCCGGAACAAACAGACAGACAAAAATTGTAAAAAATGCATTTAGTAAAAAGCGGTTATTTTAATATTACAAACAGACACTCCAATTTTATTTGTATGTATAGATTTAAAATTTTAGGTGATGCTCAATAAATGATCCTATTATTTTAATATACCTACAAAAATCCTTATTTGTATTATCTACCAAGTTGTTTTCAATTTTTTAAGTGTATTCTAGGTAATAAAATTTTCAAAGGCTTTTTTAAATTATTTTTTTGTCGAATGATTTCTTCGCAGATTGTAAATTCCTTTTTGTTAAATATATTATATCTCAGGAGTACTTAGTCCTATTCAGTAAATTTGAAGAAAATAATGTAAGACTAATTTAAAGCTTCGCAAGACTCATGATTTTCAAGAATAAGATACTGATGTAAAAATCAAGATAAGATACCTAAAGATAATTAAAAGTTTCGAGATTAAGAAATTTTCAACAAAAGTCTTGTCATCCTTAAGATTAATAAACGTTTTAAGAATAATTTCAATCAAATTTGTTGTGAAAAACTTTTGAAACATCGTTTAAAATAAAATTCAATACTTAAAGGCGCTCTTAATTGTTTCAGTTTTTGTTTGTTAAACACAGTACATTACCAATCAGATCTTTATAAAGAGTAACATTTATTTACTAACTAGCTATCCCGGCTAATTTCGTAACGCCTGACATTGACAACTTAAAAAAAATTAATGATCATCATAGATTGTGTTTTTTACTGACAAATTATATTGACGAATTAATTTTCTTTTTATTTTTTTTCTAATTTTCCGCGCAATTTTCTTAATTTTTTCTTTCATAAGAACCTTCTCCTGACAATCACAAACGCAACAAAAAAATAATTAGCGAAATCGGTTCAGCTGTTCTCGAGATTTGCGCTTAGCAACCACATTCAGCGATTCATTTTTATAATATAGAAAATATAAGGATAAACTGTAATCGGTTTGAATTTATATTATAGTAAATAAATATTAGACATTCTTGATAAACGCCAAGTCGGTCGAAACGAATATAGAGTAAGTGTTTAACAAAGAAAAAATTGAAACATTTTAGTGTTTTTTTTATATTCAATTTTATTTTAAATATTTAAGGCTAAAAATCTTGACCCATGTGCATTAAGCACCTCATTGCTAAGTACTGTTATTGTCAACATTGTTAGTTTCCTTTTTTTCATTTAAAGCTTTAGATACGATATTCCTCTCTGAGTCGACAAGACAAAAAATTACCTACACAAGTCAACAAAAATTACATTCCTGATAAAATAAGTCAACATAAGAGACCAAGACTTCTCTCGGTGAAACCCCAGACTAATTTACAGATATTTATAGAAAAGCACTATTTCGACTGATACCACTTAATCTAGTTTTTTAACCCATTTATTAACATTAAAATCGCTATAAAACGATAACACGTTTTAATGAATACAGCTGTTCACTACGATACCATTATAAAGTCTATAATTAGAAGATAATTTCTTCAATTCGTTATTGCGTTTTCAATTTAACTCCCGTCTAGGCTTTTCTCTGAATAATTAAGACATGTGTTAATTGCACTTGCAGTAATGAATGCGGGTTAACACGAGTCATGTGTTTATATACATTTTAGTTACTCCCGTCACTCCACCTTATAATCAACCAAATGCAGATATGCACTTGTATATTTTGATGCTTATTGTGATTGTTTATTAAATACAATCCATTTTTCAGTTCAACAACCAAACGAAATTTACTGATATGAGAAATGGGAAACCAAAAGGGTGGAAAATTAAATAATTGTTTATTGAAGCGTGAAGGATCTGTTTACATAATTAATAAATGAAACTCAATTTTTCCAACTTATTTACAATAAAATATACCTACCACAAAGTTTTAATTTTTTGGGTCTTTTATATACATTTACTAGTTTATTCCAGTATGATGCTTCCACTATGTTATTATTTGAACACAGAAACAATAAATATATTCAACTTAACAAAAAACTCTTTAGGAATCAGACCACTTGGTATGCTGTCAGTTTATCGACCATTTTGTGTTTTCAATGACAACGACCGTAATAAATCACTCCATCCAAAAAGGAAGGTACCTACAGTGGGTATATGTACGTATATCTTCACGTAAACATTCAAAGTAGATACGGTTCGATAGGTGACTGCTTAGAGCATAATTTATGAGCAAAACGTATTGAGTTAGATCTCTTTGAACTACAAATTTATAAGAATAACATATGAGATAAGCCTTTAAAACATAAATTATTCTTGGCAAGTGTGGCGTAATGTTTCAAGTGCGTGTTAGGTATTTAAAAGTTATACTATCTATACGTTTTGATTTTATGTAGGTATAGGTACATATACATGTAGTACAGTTAAAGTTGAGTACACATTACTTATTAATGCACACAATAACCCTGCTTAGGTTCGACAAAAAAAAACAAAAAAGTGATCAACAAAAAAAGGAATATCTACTTGACTTTAATTGTGATTACCCAAAAATTGGAAAAGATAAATACCTACATTTCTTTACTTTAAAATAACAATAAAGATTTTGCGACAAATTCCTTTGAAGTTTGAATTTTTTTAGTCCCTAGGTGAAATGACTTTCCGACGATGAACTAGCACCGAGTACAGTATGTGTAACAAAAATTTTGATGGTTTCCAAAGTTCTCATTCATTCTTCTGGCTATACCTAATTATTCTATACTTAATATATAGTATAAAAATAGTATTGGATATTACTTAAATTGCTGTTTCTTACTAATGTATTGCATATGTTTTTTAGTTCTTTAGTAGGAATGGACGGAAAAAGATTGACCACATCAAAGGAGATCAATTTTGCATTAGATGGTATTGATAATTCTTTTAATTCATCTACTAAACTTAGAGTTTTTTATGCCGTATTTTGACTGAAAATTCGTTAAACTAGCTAAAAGGTGGTTCAAAATTTTTGTGATTTCATATGCAGGAGCATTTACATAAGAAACAACAGGTCTCATTGGGGAGCCTTCTTTATGGATTTTTGGTAATGAATAAAGAATAGGTGCATTGGGATTCATCATGATTAATTCATAATTTTTATACTCTGAGAAGATGTTTTTGCATGAGGTAACGAGTTTCTTAATGTCTTTTTGATAATTGTTCGTAGGGTCTAATTTTATTAAGTTATATTTTTCATTGTCAAATGTTCAGTTTTTTTAATGTAATTTTGTTTGTCAAAGATGGTTATGGTGTTTCCTTTGTCCGCTTTTTATCACATCTACATATTTATTCTATACTTGTTTATTAAAGCAGTACAAAAATTAAAGTCTGCAGCAAATTTTGCATATTATAGCTTCTTAATTTGTTTCTTTATCTTTAAACAGTGGAGGTCTTTGATGGAAGAATTAGTTCAGAAACATTTGATATAATAAATATCTTTTAATTCTTTTAAAAGTTATTTAGGGAATACGTTAACATTTTAATATTTAAGCCATAAGTTAATAATCAACAAAATAATCTGGCCGAAGCAAGTTGATCAAACTTCAAAAAATAGAAGGCGAAACGTTGGGTTCGCTTTTAAAATAAAAAATTTTTTGGTACCCCTATTCGGCTCAGCTTATTTTGTTGATTCAAATCAGGGGAAGATTTATGCAATATAATAAGTTAATAATAACAATTACGCACGGAGAAAAATAATCATTATTGTATTACTTGATGAGTCAAGCAAAATTTGTCTAGTAAATAATACTAGAATTCTCATAAAATGTACTTGGTGTTATAAAACAATTTTTCATTCTTTCTAATAATTAGTATTAGAATAATCAAGCTAAATAAGTCTAGACTTTTTCTCTACCTCTCGATTATTTTATCGTGTCGTAAAGAAAATAATACTAGAATGAGAATAGTTTAGTAAACTTAGTCATAAGAACTGTAAAAAATGTTTTCTAATCAAGTCAATTTTACTAGAATTCAGTCTCAACACCGAACGTAGATTGACTAGACATTTCTAGTAAAATCTCCTTGAGCGTCTGGTCGTCCATATAATTAACAGATTTTTTAGTCATGTTTGCTAGAATTCTAGCAATATTTTCATGATTGTTTTCTCCGTGCGTATGAGCGGACAGAGCTCTCATTAATTCTTCTAACTAACCTTATTTTTGGTGAAAACCCTCTTAACGATAATTTACTGAAAATTATTATTTATTAAAAAAAAATGTATTAAAATAGTTTGTCATTTGAATTTCAATAATTAAACAATAAGTTGATAATAACAAGAACCTATGAGTTCTCGTTAATTCCTTTAATTTAGAAACCAATTTTTGGTGAAAATTTTCATAAGGATAATTTATTTGAAATTATTTTTTATATGCATTAAAACAGTTTATCATTTAAAAATCTGAAAATACATTTCAATAGTTAAATAATAATTGAATAATAACACTTAACAGTGACCTATGAATAAACATGGTTCTTAATAATTCTTCTAGCTAAGCCTATTTTTAGTGAAAATCCTCATAAGGATAATTTATTTAAGATTATATACTATTTATCACAAAAGAAGATGTTGCATTAACATAGTTTGTAATTTAAAATTCTGAAAATATGTACCTACTGCTACTAATGATAATAATGATAACTTTCTTTGAAACGAATAGAAAAGAGCAATTAAAATATACTTCGATAACTTGAATCGCCACGTGACGCAAAAAAACTTCGAGGTATCGAGACTTCCAGTTATATACCTACACATACACCACACATGATATTTTTCCGTGCGCCACTTCCCACTTTTTCTATAAGATTTAGTTTTTGATCAAGTCACAGTTTTTAATGTAACTACGTTTTGATGACAAATAACCGTAGAATCTGAACTGCCTCACTGCTATTAAAAAAAGACGTTACAATCGTACATTATTAAAAGATTTTCCAAAAAATTGGACTTATCGAAGTTACCAAGATATTCGAGTACCTAATAGAACTTCAAGAGTTTTTATTGATATTAGGTATATTATTATTAAAATTATGAACTTCAATGATTGAGATTGCTCTTTGAAAAGTTGTTATAGACCAACAATAAATAATTATAAATCTTTTTCATTATCAAAATGATTGCTTCAGTTAACCGGAAACTGCATTATTAGGAATTGTTCATGTGAAAGGTAAACAAAGGCAGATCACGCGCCCATTGATTAAACTTTAGTCTCTTATTGCAAAATAAAGGAATATTATATAAAGTAGTAATAAGACATAGAAAAATAGAAGTTAAGAAGTTACTGTACGTGTAGTACCTAATTAGTTTATAGTTATCACTAGTGATGGGCACTATCGAATAAATTGAACTATCGAATAATTACTAAATTAATACTTTTAACTATCGAATGAATTCATTCGAATGAATTTAGTAATTACTATTTTTTTCAATTACACGATAGTCAGGCAGCAGACGGTTATCCATCACTCGGTCCATACTAACATACAAATATACTGATACGAACGTGTATACCAACAGACAAATATACGATTAATATGCTAGTATGGATAAAAAACAAACAGGCTATGCTGAAAATAATAAATAACCTCGACTTGAAACATGGTTTCTAATTCTTATTACTTTGATAAAATTATTATTTACTTAGGTAAGCGATCTTTTTTGTATTATTTATTGCTATACGTACTTTATTGTTATTGAACTAAAATAAGTGTTTTAGAAACATCTGTTGTTCTTATCCAGGTATTTGTTAGAGGGCGACGAATAAAGAGTTTTTTATTTTTACATTTTACTACTTTTTTTTATATGTTTCTGCACTTATTATTATTATTTTTTTTTTGGGTAATTATAAGTACGCAGTACAAACATATAGTACCTAAGTATTTATGACTCAAATCATCACTACACTAATTTAAAAATTATTAATTATTTATTTGCATTTTATTTTGCCTCATATTTAACTTGTATAAATTGGTGCCATAGAAAATTATGTTTTTAAAGTATGTATGTATGTATTGATAACGCCTAAAAATTATAGAATTGTTTATATTATTCGCCTCTGCTACGAGGAAGTAGCGAAGTAGTAGACAATGCGCGAACGTATCATTTACCCATTCCAACCACGACTCCAACGTTCAGTTCGATAGTTGAAAAGTATTCGAATAAAAAAAGCAACTACTATTTTCAGTAACTACTTTCAGTTACTAAAAGTATTCATTACTTTTTTATTCGAATAAAAATAGTAACTACTATTTTCAATAACTACTTTCAGTTACTAAAACTATTCATTACTTTTTTTATTCGAATACTTTTCAACTATCGAATAATTCGAATAGTAGTGAACTATCGAATAGTTCGATAGTTTTTATTCGATAGTGCCCATCATTAGTTATCACCATCATTATAAAATTATCACAAAAATGGAAGTTACAAAATTACAAGGTTAAGAAGTTACATTATAAGGAGTCGTTACCAACCTGGGCGGTAACAAAGCTACAAAATAATTAACATAATAACATATATATGTTCATGAGACATAAATAATTGTTTATGTCAAAGTTTATTTTTATGTACCTATATACCTACCAATTAAAAACTATTTGTTATACATATGCCACACAACCAAGATTTTTATCTAGAGAAGTAAATGTAAATTAAATGCTTATATTGAATATACTATTTAGAGGAGCACCTTGGATTGTAGAAAGTGAGTAGGTATTAAGAAGAGAATGAATGTTTAGAAACGGAATTAACACATTACCTATCGAGTATTCTATTCAAATAGATATTATTTTCAGATTCATAATAAAAACTTTCACACACCTCTGAATTTTATGTAAATTAATTTTCTAAAACATACATTTTCTGTAAAAGAAGGGGTTTATGTATATTTATGGTTACTTTTTTTTCATGGTTATTTACGATTTAATAAAAGCATAAAATGAATTTTTTATCGCCATTTAAAAATAACTGTTGCAAAATCACCTAATATAAATTTATAATGCCTAACAAGCATTCCACCCCAACGCCTATCCTATAAGAAAAGGAGTCGGTGCCCGAGTTAAATGGTGCTCAAATATGGTAGACGCGACACGTTAAGGGTCCATGTAGTTGCATAATGACCCCATTTCCGGAATAAAGGGGAACCAACCGACCATCAGACGGCATAAAGTTTTTGCTCATACTAAATTTAACTTTGTAAA
Source organism: Agrilus mali (assembly GCA_029378335.1). Taxonomy (NCBI): domain Eukaryota; kingdom Metazoa; phylum Arthropoda; class Insecta; order Coleoptera; family Buprestidae; genus Agrilus; species Agrilus mali. The sequence goes on from CM055660.1 coordinate 10,022,152, forward strand.
TACATACTATGAGTTGTTACATTATTTTCAAAGCGATTATAGCTTTTTTGTAGTCAAATGAGATTTTTCTTTACCAGTTCATTAAGCTTTCCAAATGAAGAAAGTAGGGTGTGGGATCATTTGAATGATAATGAAGTTTGATACTTACTTGAATAGCAATAAGTATGTCATTAAAGTATTTGTTTCGAAAATCTTCATATCTAAAGCATACTTTTTTGAAATTCTTAACAGGTGCAAAAGATTATAAAATAAATGCGTATGCAAATACTGCTTTGCAAAACATTAAGTGATCCTTCATTAAAAGGCAAATGGCGTTCAGCCAAGAAAGCAAAAAGAAAAATGTATTTAATCGTATAAGAAGTCGAATTCAAATATGCAATACGGCGTTGCTTGTATAATTAATTACAAATAATTTGCTACTTTTAATTACGCCTAGGATGACTGCAAAACTTGCTGTATGTTGTGTGACTTTATAAAGGTAGAGTTTAAGCATGAAAACGGAGTCGAAAATAAAAACAGTTGGTTTAAATTTTGAAGATTTCTGATATCAGTCACTAACATTTTTTTTTCACAACGTTTTAATTAGATACTTATGCAATTATCTACCTATGTCCTATGCCAATCTAGTAATTTTTACAGACTGTGTATTGCCATCAAACCCCCTATAATAATCTTAAAATTAAATGTAGTTTTACTTCTAGAAATCATTCTTCAAAGAACTTCTAAGAGATGCCGGTTTATAAAATTTTTAAGGTTTTATTCTTTGCTTTTCTTATTATTTAAAGAGCGAAATAATTAAAAGAATTTCCATTAAAATTGTTTCATTTTATAATCATTGACATTTTGGTTTGAATAATAATTGATACAAGCAAATGCGTTGTTGGTAACATTATCAATTTCATTTTGAGAATTTGATTATTGATAGAAATAATGATTTTTAGGAAAAAGATCTTTTTTGTTAATCAGTAAGTTTTTTTGGATATACAGTAATATTAGGGTGGTGATGAGCAAAGCAAGACAAAGACCAAGACTCGGGTAGTCTTGGGATTGGTCTCGGTCTTGTTTACTCAGATTCCTCTGGTATCGGTCTTGGTCTTGGTCTTGCTTTTTCGCAAGACCAAAACCAAGACTGCAAGACCAAGACCAATTTTGCTCATCACTACATTAGGGAAAAATTTCCTTTAAATAATAAATTCTAATGCTTCTGATTACCAGAAAATTATTTGTAATCTTTTCTTTTATTTAAGAAGCACCAATTGGCTACAAATAAATTAATTCTCCTGCTACATATTTTTAAGTTATATAGATACTTACTTAAAAAGTTTTTAAATACCAATTCGAATCAAATGATACTTCAACTATATTTTTTTGGAATTTTTATGTATTTACCTTTCTGCATATATGGCAATATAATCCTACAGTGTAAACGAAGGGTGAAAGGTAACCGTAACTTACACCTAACATTTTGTTTTATATATATAAATGTTCCAGTTTTTTTACTCCTTAGTGTGGTATTATTATATTTTAAGATTATTTGGGTTGATTCAAAATGATATAGGTATAATTTCTTCAAGTTCCTCCTGTAGTAGACTTTCTAAAGTGATCTTAAGATGTATTATGCATAATACATTCATTATTACTATATCTGCAATATCTCAAAAATAAATAAGGAATTAATTAGGAAGTATGATAGTAATGTGAAAAATTGTATCTACCTTCTCATACTTACAATTAATAAGTGATGCAGATGAATATAGCAATCACTTTCTCACCACCTACCCCACACTTTACCCCTACAACTGGGCTTCTTAAACTTTTTTCATTCACGACCCCATTTATGATTGCGTGTTTCCTGGCGACCCCATATAAATATAAAAGAAAAATAAATTCATATTTTGAGATTATTTCTTTATTAGGTAACAATATACATATACCATATGAAAAAATAAAACTTGACATTAAAATCTCTCACGACCCCAGAATTTTGCTACGCGACCCTATAGTTTAAGAAGGCCTGCCCTACAGTGTTAAGGGTAAATCTATTAAAATTATACACAATCGTTTTGTGAAGTCACAGGTTATAACATGGCAAAAGTATCTATTAATAGAAATCCACTTGTAAAATTAAGGATATCGTTACAGTTTTCCTGTAGGTCAGCATTATAAATGACACGTAGTCAAATTTCTTGATTTCTTTATTTAAAGGATTAAATAATGAAAAACCGTCTTCGTTTTGAGGTGCAAAAACACAAAACAAAGCTTTAATATTCATTATTTTTATACATTTTTAATTACAAGATACACTGCTATTAAACCATTAAATACAATAACTGAAGTCTTAAACGCTACTTAAGTACATAAATATTTCAAAGTTTTATGGAGTTATTTAGTGACATTTATTATTACATATGTAAAAATTGCAAAATAAATTATACTTTAGAAAGTATATAAAATGTTACAACCAATAACTGTTCGTTGGTTATTTATGATATTGTATCTATAATTTCTGTTTCACAATCATATTTATAACAAGAACAAGAGGAAGAATTATGCAAAACAACAAAAATAAGTTTCAGTATTTTTTTACAATGTTTCTATTAAGATATTCAGTACAAAAAATATATAAAACGCCTTCATCTTTGTACAAATTCAATGAAAAAATAAAAAAGATAGGTACTATTCGACCATTACAGTATCCATTTTCCGCACTTTATTGTTTAGGTGAAATATGGAAATAGTACAAAATTAACCAAAAAGCAGGTGCCTACATATGGTCTAAAAATATTTTTACGTCAATAAACAAGCATCATAGTTTACCTTAACCTGTCAGGATTTAGTTTCATTCTAAAACCGAGTATTAAAGCTCCACACCACTAGCTGGGTACTGTGACCAGACACTGCTACGTAATTGAGCGGTCTGCCGGCATCTTTTTGAATTTTTAATCCTTGTTCATCGTGATTACGACTCTTTTACATCAACTCATTTTATAATATTAATTGCCTAATTTAATATTGTATTCGGCGAATCTTATATGTATTTATTAATTTATTAAAATTAAGACATTTGTAATGACGGAGAGAGACATCATTGATTGCAATATAGGATGGAAACACATTGGTAATGTCTTTGTTTAGAAAGTATTCGAATGTCCTTTTAATGGATACCTGCTTTGAAAAAAAATAAAATAAAGAACAAATGGCTTTATTATTCAGTGTTTTTTTTTTTTTAATTGAAACGGAAAACTAGTAATAGAATATTTCATTTTAAAATGTCAATCTGTTACGCAAAATATTATTTGTCCATTTGTTTTCTGTGAGACGTAGAATGAGTAACCTTTCCATATTCGAAAAAATATTTAACAATCAAAATGCTCATGTCAAAAAAATTTGCATTTGAAAATAACTAATGTAATGAAGTACTAATTAGTTAAATTAAAATATTGTTTTCTATTCCTTTCGCCAAGAATAAAACACGTTTTAAATAAATCTACAGTTCTTACGTTATGTTATTCGGAAGAATAAAAACAAATGTTTTTAAATTGATGTAATGAAAAATTATTTGAATACTAAACACAAAATTACAAGAAAATAGACGTTTGGGTATACGAACTTTGGATTCGTACTAAAAAATAAATTTATTATGATGTTTAAAAACTCGTATATAAAATTAATTAAGGAGATTACTGAAGGTCTCAAACATAGGACTCTTTATGAGTGGCCATGTCGGACAGTTAATAAATTTTATTATTTTATTATATTAACAGCAACATTAAAGAAACTAGACTGTAGTTTAAGAGTTTTTGTTACAGCTATCGGTAAGAGTTAATGTAAATATCTAATTAGGGTTTGTTTTTACTGACAATGAATATTTAGTTTATTGCTATTTGAACTAATTTTATTGAATTCCGTTAAAGATTTACTTGATATGCCAAAGATTACTTTTATATATTACTTTCTTTAAGCTAGCAGATTCACAATTTTCTTGAATTAAAGGTAACCGTGTATAATACAATCTTGCCTGCAAATTTGACGAACAAGCAGCTCAGTTTAGGAACATTATCGAAACATGTCACGAATCAAAAGTAATTCCACGTTCTCAGGCAGGAGTGGTCTCTTCTCTTTAATACAAACAAATATACTCATCCACCTCTAGCATGGAGGAAAACCGGTGCCAGTGTCACGTTTTAAATTAAACGTTATTCCTCTTGCGCCCTTCGTCCGTTTTGTCGTCGGTGAGACTACACGGAGAAGTCTGGAGACTCCACGAGTCCGTTCTGTAATGAAAGTAGGTACTTGCATGCCATGACATTACCATCACATTACCCATACACCGCCCAGCAACGAACGTCTGCAATTTATCTGTCTGATGACGAGGTCATCGCTGGCGGAGCGGATGAGATAATTTGCAGAAATGTTGCACGAAACCAACTAATTAACTGTATTACCCCGAATCTTGATCCAGGCGTGAGATAGTAATTACAAAACGACGAAAATGAATTAAAGAAGGATCCAAGAAAATCCTTCTTTGACGGTTATTAGCATCGACTCGAGAAATGTTATTAAAAAAAGTAACTAATTTTTAACGAGAATTTAAATTAATTAAAATTATCAGATCAAGATTAACGAATAAACAGAAGTGGCAGAGAAAATATTAATAAGAAATAATTGAAATATTATTTGTCATTAATTTATGTATTCTACAGTCTGAAGCTTCTTGTCACAAGAAAAGTATAATAAAAAATTCTTAATCAATTAAATACGATGAGGATTTTTATTAGAAAGAGTGGTTCCCGATTTCAATCAATGAATCAAATCAAATAAATGGGTGTATGAAGCATTTTTAACGTAAGAAACACGATTTGTACCTACTTTTGAAAATGACCTTTTAGAGGTTGAAACAATATTGTCGAGCAATAAACAATTTTGTTAAAGCATTTCTTTTTGTGTTTCTTTCTCATAAAAATTATAAGATACAGGTGATTCCTGAAAATTGAAATATATATATACATTGGATTTGGGTTATAATTAAAAGAATAAATATTCAACTAATCATCCCTTAACTTATGCAATATTTTTTATTACATTCCTGTCATCATTTTCATTAGGTTTTCGTTTTTTAATTTTGTAAAGTGCTCCAAGCATGGAAGCCAATTTATCCAACACTTTCTTTTATTCAAAAATTTGTATGCTAGACGAAGAGAACCATTTTCTAAAGTAATACAAAAAGTACATGAAGTAGTAAACTCTGCCCCAGATAACTCTTTATAGTTGAATTATCGTAACAAAGTTGCCCCACCTTTTACACGAATTATTCGCATAGGTAGCTTATCCCTAACTAGGTATTGTCTCGATCATGTAAAATGGTAGACGTGGTAATAAAAGTTTTATAAATTATGTACCTACCAAAAGATTGATATCTACATATATGTCCAAATTTTATGTAAGATCAATGTTAAGGAAAAATAATTTTTACTGCCCATAGTCTATCTTTGCAACTGAAATTCAACAAAAGTATTATAGAGCTTTTCAGGTGTCTGATGCATCATTATTTGCAAGTAAATAATGACTTGTTGAGTTTTATTGCCTGAGCCGGTTTTTACATGACTCAGACTATAGTTTTATAATTCTTATGCGAGTAGTCATAGTAACTTAAACCAATTAAAAATATGATTTCATTTTGATGTGAAACATCTATAGGCGCGGGTAAACCGGATTGTTGGCGTGGCGATCGTGGCGATTGCATGCCGTGGCGACGCTCGCTCGATGCACAAGAGCCTGTGCGATTCTCTTCCCCCTCCGTTCGACGGTGTCGTTTACTACATTATAGTAAATTAGAAGATGGAAGTGAATTAATTATGATTGTTGTGTACATTTCACCTAATAAAAAAATGAATGTTATTTCATTTTTACATGAGAAATTATTTCCGTACAGTCACAGAGGTTCAATAATTTTTAAAACCAATAAAGATAAGCTACCATTGATTTTAGCTGGAGATTTCAATGTAAATTTTGCTAAAGACGAATCAATGCCATTAATTACGTTCTTCCAAAAAGAATTTCAATTGCAAATTAACAACATACTTCAGTTATCCTCGACCAATTAACACAGAGGCAACATCGAATATAACTATTACTGAAGTCACTGATTAAAAGAATTGAGTTGTCACAACTAGAAATAAATTTTTAAATTAAAAATTTTTGTATTTAATAAAAATAAATGTTTATTAAATAAATAGTCAACATTTAGCGAAAAAAAATCGTAATATTTGATTTTTTTATTATGCCACATTTAGTTTTTGTCGTTATATTGTTTTTCATGCATATTACCTATGCAATATCAATATTTCACATCTGCCAGGCGTCCCGTGACGTCTCACATTTTTTTTTTTTGAATAGCGATTTATAACTTTTTGTTTTTATCAAAATTGTTGTGATTGTATGCATATGACTTTTTAAAACGGACCTGAAATATCATGCGCCTATGAAACGACCTGTTCATATTTTTTATGAGTCAACGCAAAAGAAAAACAAAATAGCCAGAAAAAGGTGATGCAGTACAACATTACCACGTCCAACAAGACAATACGACGTTGCTCTGTACCTATACGGGGTCATAAAAAACTTGCAAAAATGCCAGACGTGTCAAAATACAAGTTTGCTGGGAAATGGTCCTTTTTCTCAGCGATCTCATTGTTTAGCTTACATGTACAGTTTATTCACTTTTGTGTGATCAATTCGTACAAACACATTAGATTATTACTGTGTCAAATATTAGAAGACACGTATTAGGTACATACAGCGTCACATCATGTCATAAATAAGTACTTTTTTTATTGGAATTTATTATTCGAATAACGAAACAAATATAAATTATTTCAGTCGAATAGAAAATAAGCACTTCCTGTGTCCTGTCAAAAACAAGCCGTAATTGTAAATAACTTATGCAAATCAAATATACCTACAAGAGGATGTAAAACAAATTGCACATTAGTATAATAGACTGCTTACCTTTGTAGAATCTCATACTAGTTGATTATAAAACTTTTGGCGTTTGAAAAAGTTTTCAATAAAAAAATTATTAAATTTGGCAGCGTATCAAAAATAGTAATTTATTTACATTATTTCAAATGGAAAAAATAAGTTGATACATTCAACTAAACAGGACTTGTATTCCAGTCCAGAATGGACAAGGATTTGTTTCATGAAAACGAGTCTACTCTTACTTGTTAAAGGGTTGATAGAAACGTAAGTACCGTGAGTAAACAGCTTTAAAAACTAAAATAAACTAACTGGACGTAACATAAGTAATGGAGAAACTTAACATTGAACTTAACTAGTACGAGGACATAAAAATTTAAAATCCTAAGTGGGGCAAGCAAAATATTGGGAAAAATTGCCATTAACAGAATACTTTCAACCAGTCCAAGTCTGTTCTTTTTAAGGGTATTTGATTAATGACTGCAGAAAAGCGTAGTAAACGCCATCTGTAAAGTTTTTCCATCAATTACACGTGAATTAACCTTAAGAAATATACAAAAAAAAACAGTAAATAATTTCCGTTAGACTGTAAAATTGCGTTATTGAAGTTTCTCCCACATTAGAAAAACTACTCCTACACTACAGTAGGTATTTTAAAGTTTAGTAGTAAAGTTTATCAATTCTGTTATCAAATTGATTTTTGATGCTGGTACCTAGGTCAATATAATTCAATTTCAATAGGAAATTAATTATGATATCTATCTTTAAATATTATTAGAGTTTTATAATTTTCAGGTTTCATATATGTGCCATGAATTCTGATACGATATGTATTTATACTGAGAGTCGTTTGAGATAAACAAGAATCTGAATGTCAAAAGTTAACGAACAAACTGTAGATTTGTGTAATCCTTGTTCTTGTTGTACACGATACCAAGTAAACACACAAATAACCGTATACTCATATTCGTACACATACATATACTGGTCAAAATGAAGGCATTCGGACGCAAATTGTTCTCCGTCGTTTTTAGTGGTAGTGCAAACGTAAAGTTCGAGACCGGCTCGTATAATTTTAGTCCCGATTTGTGCAGCATAACAACATGCGACGCGGTTTGCGGGAATGTGCATGTTTGCAACGATACCAAAGACGTCTGGCGCAACATTTCAACCAGAACAAACACCATGTATTATGCATAATGTTTATTCACCTACGTGGCACCAACACACCCGTTCCGACATGTCAATACCAATGTCGGATTAAAATAAATAAATCTCTTATCATAATTTTTTTCATTGGTTAAAGTTCTATTATACCAGTAAATATTACGCCTTACGCCTCACTGAGCAGGCAAATCGACCATAACGAGATGTTGTGACTTGTGTAAAATGAATTCACAACACAAAAACCGTATCGAGAAAAACTGAAAATGAGGCGGGAGGAAAGAGAGAATGAGAAATTTGTTATTAACAGTAATAAGTATATAACGTTAGTTGTTTTCTTTTGTCGAGTATATATATATTTCAAAATTAATTGCAAATAAAAAATTATTAGTTTAAGGTGTAGCTATTTATGTAGTATGACTTTTTATCCTGCATCAGGTGTTGGAAGAGTCTTACTTAATTAGGTACATACACTTCCTGGTAATTAAATCCTATGGCGCTTTTGGTAGCGGTTATAAAATTTAAAAACTTAGTCCATTCCAATTCATTACCATTATCACAGCTCCGTTGGCCCGCAAACTGGTTGGACACCTCCACTCCTTATTATCCTGAACCAATCTTTGTATTTTTCAATAACTAGAACATATTCTGTATCTCTATTCGTGAAAGGAAATATAATCAAGATCTCTATGTGCTCTTCTCCACATTTCTATCTCATATGTCTTTAGTTAGTCCTCGACGCGACGTCCCAATTCTATTTCTTCTCTTGGTTTTCTTTATTGACTTCCATAACTTCCTCTTTGTGTTCTTCATATATTACTTCTTTAAGTTAACGTGCTCGATTATTATGAAAATTAAGAATTCCAGCTTGTAAAATTACTTAACAAAATCGAGAAAACGTATCGCAATTTTCACAAAAAAATTCAAATATCCATCAAAGGTTTTCTACTGATACTGTTTATACTTGTACTATCACGTCACTTGAGTCGGGGACACCCTGTATATTATAACTTTTAACAAACTTCCAGTGTGTAGTAAATCAGTTAAAAGTGTATTAATATTTGTGTGTAATACGTGTCTACAAGCCCATCAAGATGTTCGTACGTACAATCGATCAGAGAACAATTTCGTATGTAAGATGGGTATCAAGAGGATGATGTGGAACTTTCACGAGATGGTGGGCGTCAAGAGGATAAGAGAAGTCAATAGGATAATGAGAGTCGCAGAACTTTGATGATGGGCACATAAAATGCATTGTTGCAATAAATGTAGAAATGCTTCAAGGGCAGACAGACAATAACAGCAACGTGTGAGGAATTTTACTGTTTCACAAAAACATATCTATTGAAAACGAAATCCATAGGAAATATTTGTCTTAATTTAATTCGGTACCTAATCGCTGAAAATAATATTTTGTTAATCTCTTTACAAACTGTTTCACCCTACAGGGGCACCTTTAGAAGGTATACTATAATACAACACCTTACAGACTATCCTATACAGGGTGTTCCGATAAGCATATGGAGCGGCTCAAACCACTTGTGAAAAAAATCTTTGCCTATAAGTTGACAAACGAAATTTGCTGTACATAAGGAACACAAAATTCATGTTATCTTGGAAAGTTAGGTGCTGAGCTACAAATTTTAAAATATCATTTGAGATCTAGAGTGACATCGCATATTTCTGCTCTCTGCTATTTTTCTGTATGTGGTAATAAGGGAAGGAGAGACTGATATATTTTCCAATTTTTACATTTTGAAAGTCCTTGAAGCGTTTAACCGATTTGAATAGTTTTGACAGAGCAATTCATGGTCATATTTTGTGTTGGACTGTTTAGTTTTAATTGGCTAAACTAGAGAGTAAATATGTATTTTTTTGTGGTCATTAGGTCCATACTTTTGTGATTTTTGGAAAAAGAATTAAATGCAACGGCACTATTTAGTTAACAGGCCCTTAAGCAGTACCAAGTTTCCTAAATTTCGGTGAAAACCATATCTCGATAGCTCTATCAATTCTCAATTTAAACGAGAAAATGTACAAAATTTGAACACCGCAGCCGGATCAAGTTGTAGGAAAAATAAAAATGGAAAATATTACGGATTTGATAATCGCAAGAGAGGTTGTCAAATTTTCTACCATTTCTAACAATTTCTTTTGCCAACTTTACTTGTAAGAATTTTTGTCCCAAGTTTGTAGAGGCCTTACCGCTGTCAGGATACTAATACTGTTCCGCATGTTTATAGGAACACTTTGTATATTAACTACTTAACCAATTAATTTTAAAGTATTTTGGCATTACCATTTTCTTCCCCTTTCCTAAGACATGTAATACATCACAATTGGAATTCACTTTAAACTCATGATTAAGTACAGTTTTTATGTGATTTACCTATAAATGTCAATTTTCCTGCATAATATTTAAAATGTTCATTTATACTTTCCCTAAAAGATTTCCCTGTTTGGCCTATATACACAGCATTGCATGTATTGCAATTTAATTTAAGATACGATTCATTTACTCATACTTTTCTTTATTATTTTTGCCATTGATTACATATTTTAACATATTTTAAATGAAATAATGGCATTACTGTTTTTGAGTTTTTGTGTTATTTTGTTGAAGTTTTTCCTAAATACTGAACTGATTTATAAACGTGTATAACGTATTATTGTAACCTTATATTATATACCTCTTGTAAAAATCCTACTTTTCGTTTTTAATTAGTTAGATTATCTAAGTATTATTTTGAAGAATTCGTTATTTATAGCAATTTACTTAAAAGAATTTAATTGTACTTTGAAATCACTTTCTGACTGTTATTAGTTTTAAATCTTTCAAACATGCAATGAAACGCCGCTAATCTTTCTTGAGTTGGATAACATGAGTTCTTATGAATTATGGTATCTATTCATAAAATTTTTCTATAATCAGCTTTCAATCGTATTGACTTTGTACGATTCCTAGTGTTGGTCATTAAATCGTTTTACAAGAATGATAAGATTAAACCAAAGAAGTTTAGATAACGCCACGAAGTAGCAAAGCAATTACGGTCTGATTAATTATATTCTTTAAAACCAATAGGTAAGGGCTGATGTTCTTTATTGGTGTTCTAAATCAAGAAAATACAAAAATTAGGTCTGTGTAATAATATGGTTATCATTCCTATTTCTTTAATGGTAAACTTCTTTAAATATTCACAAAGTTATGATTTAAATTAGTATAAAATTGTTAAAAGTTAGATTGTTAGAACCTTCATAAAATTTAATTATATGTACTTTAGATCGTTTCGCATAGGTTCCTAAAACCATTTTCTAATCCTTGGTTGTAGAAACTATGGTCCATTGACTAAATTATGCAAAATAATATCTGTACTTACAATAGCCTAGACAACAAATCGCAATGGCATGGCGGTTCTATAATTAGACAGTGACATCCAGCTGTGTTAAAAATTATTATTGACATCACAAAGCGGTTAAAAATAAGGAGAAAAGATTGCTGATATCTTATAACAAGTAATCAATGACTACCGGTTTTGGTTACGTTCACAATATATTTAAATAAAATGTGCATCTATAACTATGGCGGCAAAGTAAACTTGAACAATTACAATAAATTTAATAGCTTTCGGAGAACGGAGCTTTTAGTCTAATATGGCGACGTATATACGACGGTGCTAATGATTCTTGCTTAATTCGACCACCCAAATTCGGTTCCATACATACGTATATAAATGTATACGAATCATTCGATGGTATGCAGAACAGAAAGAAATTGTCATGGTTGTCAACCGTTTATTAATATTTATAAGAATCGTGGTCCTCTTTCTGGTCGCATATCTTAATCCCGATAGCAATTAAGCGAGTGAAACGGGTACAAAAAAAGGTGCCGCGCCGATATCAAAAGGAACACTGTAACAACTTTGTTTCTTTTTTTCGGAACGGAACCAATGTAATTGAGTCGTATCGGTTACCTATAGCTAAAGGATACGAAATTTAAAATAACCATGGAAATAAAATGTCAAATTATTTGTAAAGACGAAATGGAGGGAACGTTGAACGGCGTAAAAGTTCCAATTAAAGAACTCAAGAAAAAAGCTTTAGTAAGACTGCCGCCCATGCTTTTTCCAGAATAACAATTACTTCATTTAACAATAAACAAAAATACATCTAAGAAAAAGTAGCAACAAACAGTTTCTCTGTTTTCTGGTCGAAGTTTTAGGAATTTCCTTAGGTATATTTATGTCTTAATCGGAATTATAAGCACTTGTTGATAGTCTTGAGCTATAATTACCTAATTCTTTTGAACTGTTAGATGAATTCAGTACAAATTTCAGTCTTTCGTGTTGCTTAGTATGGCAATTTTATAAGAAAAAGGTCAGAAAGTTGTAATATTTTCAAAGTTTTCTTAGGTATAAATTTGTAATTTAATAACTCGTATAGTAATTCCTAAATCTTTGTACAAAAATAATAAACCTGTCGCAGTTCATGTTAGATCCACATTAAATTATCTTCTTTTATAAATGTGTGTCTGTCGGTTCGTGCCAGGAGGTCCTGGACGTATCTGAACGATTTATGTAACAATTGAGTGAATAAACTTCATGTCGGGAACCATCGTTTTTGACAAATTTAGTATGTATTAAGCAATAAACAATCCACGCGATAGTAGAGCAGACAGAGTTGCGTAAACCCCGTCTTATTTATTCAGTCCATCTCCGTTTTAATCCACACGACCGAACGACGTGTAGATATCTACATTTTTGTCGACAACTTTCACAAATATTTGGCTAAAAATTCGCCCGGATGCCGACACGTACTCTCAACAAAAATAAACCGAATGGAACAAGAAAAAGCAACGAATTCTTCTTACTGACGACAACGTTAAGTAGATGAAAGAGATACATACGCTCATATTTCATGTGAGTAGGTAGGTACACCTGTGTATGTGTACGTACCAGTGGCGGCTGATATAAGCAACAAGAGATAAAGAGGATAGCTAGTGATGAAATATGTGAAATATCTACCAAGGAATCCGTGTAGTCTATTTAAATCCACATTTATCTTTGAAGTCCACTTGTAGTCTACATAATCATTTGAAATCCGGTACAATCTATAGATAAATTCCCGTAAGTAATTCTATGTAAACTATCTGTGTAATCTACTGAATTTTGTATCAAACTCTAATGAACTCCAAATGAATAGAAGAAAAACGGTTTATTAAGACTCAAAAAACTGTTGTTAAATACTGGAAGCTTTTGAAATATACCACTGAACGAGCTGGGCTGAGAGGATCACAAATGAGGATGTCCTGAAACTAGTGATAAAAAAAAAATAGCTAAAATCCAAAATAAAGGAAGGAAAACTATAAGTCATAATTCAGGTAAACGTAGATGGAAGGACTCAAGTAGAAAGCAGAAAGAATATCTTACAAAGGCCTTAAACAATTGACTGAGAAGAGTGGAAGAGTAGAGGGTGCTGCACTGACAAGAACTTGGTTTCTAAAAAATGACATATGGACAAAAATATAAATAAATGATATTAATGTACCTAATCAGTCGATGGGCATTTTTTTTGGAAAGAAAATTTTTATCAACACGTTACAAAAGGGCTGAACGGGGATGAGTAAAATATAAATATTTAACCACTACTAGAAGAAAATTGTTCTACAGATTTCATATGAAATAGAAATTTAACGAATTTTGATTCTATTTTATCTCATTTCTCTTAAATATTATTGCACTTCATATGGATTTCATTGATATCATAAGATTACATATAATTTCTAAGGATATCATGAGAATTTCATCAGATGCCTTCTCAAATTTTAATGTGGATTTTATGTGAAATTTCGAGGTTTATATTTTATAGAAATTTTGAAAAAGAATTACGTAAATTATCGAATAAAAAAAAATTTTTTCAAAGTTAAAGTAGATAAGTATCTAAGTACCTTTCTTTAAAACTAGGGTAGCCATCTCTAAAATCTGGCAACCAGGACAAGAAGAGTAAAAAACCCGGATATTGATACTTAGAACCCGGACCAGTGTTTTTCTGTTTTTAAGTTACCTACCTAGTAAAATAAATAATAATTTCGATTTTCATTTATTTCTATATTAAATTTAGTTTTGAATAGTTTCGATCTTTACTTGAGGAAAATCCATAATTACAGAATAAAAACACTTGTATATGATTTTCACAAATTATTTATTAATTTAGCAACATGTTTCGCCTTAACTTATACTTATACTGATAATACGGGGTAGTATTGGGTTAAAAGGGGAGTTGTTACATTCTTATTCCTAGTTTTTATATCTGTTTATTTCAAAGTTTTCTAATAACGTAATTTTAATGAAAATAATTTATTCTTCTTTAGAAACAAAACAAAACCTTAATGTTTTAAGAATTGTTAGGTCTTACGTTTTTATTTCTTTAAATAAAACAAAAATTTATTCTTTTAATATAATTTAAGTGATTTGGAAACTTTTAAACCCGGACTACAAATGAAACCTCGCCCGAACGTTCCCCAAACTCCCTCTTAACTAGGACAAATTCGGGGAAACCCGAACTGATGGCAACCCTATTCAAAACCCTTTCATAATGTATAAGTGATATTATGAGTCATAATAAGATCCCTTTTGTCTATCTGTCAAAAATTTCAGATATCGGCAAAGCCAATAAGGCACTTCTAGATCAACCGTATCTTATTTACGTTAAAGAAAATCCGCCTCAAAACAAACTCGAATTAAAACTGAGTTGAAGTGGACAGGGTCGGTTCAGGAAAATTCAAATTATAATGTATCTGCATAATGGCTCTGTACAGGAGTTCACTAAGTATATATCTGTCAAAATCAAATCATCGGCATCATCTGTCTACATCGTGAAATCCACACCACAGGAGGACCACTTCTGGGGAGACTTTTTCGAGTCACGGTTACTGATAGCAACGATCATGTTCTGATCATTGCTTTCTCGGAGATTTTCTTTAAAGTGAATAAGGTGTATGACCTGGAGGAGTTCGTGATAACAAATTAAGGGAAAAGTCACTCACACTTCATTGATTATATCTTTTATAGTTTTTTTTGTCTACTACCTATGTGCCCAGTCGGGTAACAAATTTACGAGCCGCTACTGTGCAGTGTGCCCATGTAGGTAAACACAGTACACATACATATATGTACGTATGTGATACATGTATGGAGCATTTTTACGCTTCTGCTACATAATCGACGAGAGAGGAAAAACAAAAAGGGAAAAAATGTTTACGAGCAGGTCGTAAGACATGTGCATATTTGCCCATATGTAGGTATACGTAGATACACTGTACACATATTTTGTGTAAAAGAAGAAAAAAAGTCGGGCTCGTGAAAAAAATAAAAATGGCAAAAAAAATACATGCAGACACATGATGTATGTGGGTCGTACACGAGCAACACATCAAGGAAACAATTTTAATCTTACTTACGTATATGAAGTAGGTACATATAGAAAATTGGGATAGTGCCCAGAAGCCGAATACCATCATCGTACTTTACCAAAAGGGGGATAACGATTTCTATCAAAAACTGAGCTTACGATGTGAATGGTTATAGCCGTTTTGATAGGGGTAGGGATCCTCCATTCCCGACAACGTGAGCACACTAACGATCCTATATAGGCTTTCCAAACGACAACCGAATGTCAAAGGCGACCTGAAATTGTTTTAGAGGACAAGAATATTCTTCAGTAAGTGCAGGGTGGTTCAACATCAAGTCGGATATTTTTCATTTTTCTGTTGGTATCAATACAGTAATAGAAAGTCCGTTTCGAATACCTTTCTCATTTTTATTTATATTATCTACTAATTGAAAATCATTAAATAGGTAGATAAATATAAAACAACTCAAAATTTATTTCCATTTTTGTAACTAATGCAAAAGCCAAGTTGGAATAAAAACATAATTTTGTTTAGTTCACGTACCACATCCTTTATTCATTTAAATTCAAGGGTGGAAAAGCAAATTACTAAGTTTCGCATTTTTCAAAAATTTAAAATTAACTTAAGCGAATTTCAACACACAAATAACCTGACTTAATCTAATATCAATCTAATCCAACCTAACCCAACCTAGGTGAACTGACTCTACCCAAAGATAACACCCCGCGTGCCAAAAAGCGTTTTAGATCATTAAGTTTTTGTGGAATTTCGGATTTTTAGTGTTCTATTCATTCTTTAAGTATATATTTTTTTTTAATTCATAAGCTACTGAATCTCTGAAGTTTAATCGCCTGAGCCAACCCTTAAAAAAATGGATAATATACTTAAATAACAGTATAGCTTAGGGGTTGTACAATTTGTTTTCAATTTATAATCTCATACCCAACGTGTCGCCACCGGTTTGTGAAAGATTACCCCGAGTTAATATAATAATTATACAAGACACTTACAATTACCGCGATATAGCACTTTAATTGTAAGTGTCTTGTTGTATATTGCTGCGTGGTTTTTAATTATTAACTTATTTATTATTTTAACTGTGACTGTTGATTTTTAATGTGTGTTTTAATTAGTAAAAGTGTTATTATATTTACATTAACTAGGAGAAATCTTTCACATCTTTGTAACACCGATATTATTGTATTCTGACCAACATAGATTAAGCCCCACACCAGTGGCGAAACGTTGGGTATGAGATTATAGATTATTATTATTACTATTATTGCTACAGCTTGATAACTAAGTTATATTTGAGGATATATGGGAAGAATTACTTATTAAACAACAGTAGTCACTTGTTGGCAGTTTTATTGCCGATGTCGCCACTTTACAAGACTCCGACTATATATTATTAACATAATAACGAATGCGTATGGTTATTTAATAGTAAGAACGTTGTATCATTTTAAAAACGCATGTAGATGCTTCTATGTTTAGAGGCATGGATCTTACTAAGTTGTATAGGTATGCCACGTTTGGGGAAACATTCTCCATACATTTTGCATGACTAAGTAAGGAAAGACATATCCCTAAGTGGTCTACAATTCAATTACTTTTAAAAGTTTAATCGTTTAAAACGTCGAAGTGCTCGCTAGTCTCAAGAACGTCGGTGTAGGGTTGGGGGAGGGATGAGAGTGAGAGAGAGACGAATGGATAATGTTTTTCGCCATATTACACGCTCAGGTTCCCTCCAGCGCAAAGTAAACAACTTGTGCATTTTGTCGAAGTTTACTACCGATGCATCCTGATAAGGCTATCGATTTGTTATTAAGCTTTTGATGCTACTACAGTTCGCTTTAGCCGTTGGCGACAAGGGTTTCCGAGACGCCAACCCTCACCCTTTAATATTAGATTATTATGAATGTAGCAGGGGTGTAACTGCAGCAATATCATTAGATAAAATTTTAACATCATATTAATAATAATAATGAACCTAAAATTTTGAAATTGGTGAAAAAATAATAACTGACTTTTAATAATGTAAAGAGTCAAAGTTTTTATATTTGTGAGTGAATTCTGTAGGCAAAGATCGATACGGCGGGTCTTTTTAATAGCGATTCTGAAAACACTCGAGTGCACGACACTCAATCCGTGAAACAAAAGAAACTTGCGGGAAGCTTCCAGAAATAATCGGGAACATTTTATGATAATATGAATTTTAAATATGGTCTGAGTCAAATAAAGTGGCCTTTCAAGCAATAAAAAAGCCAACAAGCTAAATATACCAACAAACTTATAGATATGGTGGTGAAGTAAATACTTTACAAATTTTGACAATAAATAAGTGTATCTCAACTATTAAATATATACAGGGTTTTTCAAGTTGATGGGCTATTAGAAGTATATGAATTAGTAGAAGGAAGTAAATTCTGAAACTCGGGCTCATTTGGTTATTGTTTATGCCGCTTCTTTTAAAAATATTTTCAAGTTCGATTTACATCCGGTTATACCGGAAGTCGACACCAACTATGTTATTTTCAATGGAATGGTATATTTTTTACGCTGAATTCGAATAAAACGTGTAATTCTAAGGTATGTTTGATAACCAACTTGTACACCTATGACGATCGGTTTCTGAGTTAATTTAATTTATAGAAAAAAAAAACGCTACCGCAACCCAAACTATAAAACATCATAACTTCCACAAAATACGACTTAGAGTGTTGAAGTTTTTACTAGTAATAGCTGAATATTAGCGCTAACGCCTTGTAAAAATTGAATTAAATAATTTATACAGCGCGTTCAAAATAAAATTCTAAAATTGAAAAACTTCAAACACGAATTACTTCGTTTTTTCAAATGACACCTATTTTTTATTTTTTCAATCGATTCCTTTTTTTATACTCTTTCGATCTATATGGATACTTCCTATTTTATGTAATAATTCAAAATTATTCCAAAAATTTCAAATAAAATAGGAAGTATCCATATGTATCTAAAAAAAGTGAAGTCAATGAAAGGTGGTAATTAGGAAGTGTAATTAATCTTAACCAGGAACCTATCAATTAAAAAATTCTTAATAGTGAATTTAAATGTCATCTTGGGTTTTGGTTCCCGCATTCATTAATCAATGCAACTTTTTACACATCCTGTAGATATTGGCTAGTTGAAGCGAGTTATTCTTATTACATAGGTACGTATGTACATATTTCCTGCAACCTGCAGGCAATAGTTGCAATAAAAGTCCAGATAAACTACTACAAGGCTCATTGGCAATTAGTAAACGTGGACTACCCTGTTTTGAAGGGTTCACTTATACTGTATTATTAGATACCCGCACAAAAGCTGGGCCACACCCAAGCGGCAATGGCGTCAAATTAAACTTCGCCGCCGAATGTCGACTCCATGCCACCACCTACGTGGTTTACAGCAGAAGCATTTCCTACTCTGTTCGATCATTCGCTACGGTGACTCTACGGAGTATAGGTAGATACGTTGTGCAACAATAACTACTTATTTGTCTTTTAAATAGAAGAAAACTGAGAAAAAAAAGTTTTTCTGGCTTTGTCTGTAAAAATTATAAATACTAGATTATAAAACGATTATACTTATATGTACAGTACCTTATAGTCTGAATCATGTAAAGTAGCAGCTGAGGCAATAAAACTCGTAATGCGTAATCGCCATTATCTAACGCCTACGTTACATTGTAAGATTATGGTATCTTTCAAACGAAATACGTTTTGTATTACGTTATATATAGTCTAATTTCGTTAAAATGACAACTGAAGCAATAAAACTTCTAAAGTTTTGATCAAATGAATGACATTTACACTCAAAAAGGAACAGTCTAAACTCTATTTATTGAATAAGAGACAATAATATTTACTGAGTTTGACTCAGCTATGATTCAAAGTCAAAGACTATTATAGAACCTCTTAGGCTCATAAAACATCATTACGGTAGTTACCTCCAAGTTTTGTAACAGTTTTTTGCTTATTTGGAAACAGCCCTTTAAATTTTTAAAACTATTTTCTGATGATAAAGGCGCTAAGATTGTGACAGTTTTACTGCCCGTGCCATCACTTAAAACAAATTAGACAATATGTACCTAATTAATCATCCCCCGATTTTTTTAAATAAAAAAGTGAATCTTCAGAATTGTCAAAAGCATTGTCGTAGGGTATGAATATAAAATGTCCCATAAACTTACTCTTTTTATTGTAGCCTTCACAGACTTAATAAAACCAATATCGTCTGAACATAATTATGAAAAATTAAAAAGTATTATTAATTTGTGATTAATAATGGTTACGAACTTCATTAATTAAATCTCTACTAAATAAAGATATAGCTAAAACTTTAAACTTAGTCACATTTTTTTAATAAATAATTGCTTGTATTGGAAGACAACTTAATAACATGTTAAATTTTCTGAATAATCTTCATCCAAACATCAAATTTACGATGGAAATTGAATCTAATAACCAAATTAACTTTTTAGACCTTACCATTAAAAAAGTAAATAAGTAATAAACATAATTTTTCAATTTTTCGTAAACCAACACACACAGATATAGTAATTAATAATAAGTCTTGCCACCCATTTCAACATAAGTTAGCTTCCTTCAATAGCATGATATTTAAATTACTTAATATTCCTTTATCAAAAATCGATTTCAATAAAGAATTATACATAGGTAATAAAATAAATTGCTATTAACAATAATTATAATACCACCATAGTAGACGCTTTGTTAAAGAAAATGACCCACAAGGGAATAATAAATTCAATTTACCCCATCATAAAAGAAAATAGAAAATATAAAACTATAACTTTTTTTTGGGTCAATCGAGTGATACAGTTTCCGTTTCACTAACTAAAAATAATTACAATGTTACATACACTACCACACACACAATGAAAATAATTTGTATAAATTGTCGGCTTTAGAAATTTTAGAAATTAACAAATTTAAAGATAGTGGTCTATTAATTAACGAACAAATTGAATTGAGCCAATCTCTATTACTGAATATGTTTTTTGCTCCCCCTCCCTTAACAAAATAGTACCTATATAAGGAAATATGTTATCACTTTAGGTTTAAGTTAATAATAAATTTCTGATGAAGCCAAAGTTTGGCGAAACAATTGTAAAGTTAATTAATTAAATCTGTAGAAATTTTTAAACTTGTGTTTTTATTTGTAAAAATGAAGATGAGTTTCAACCAAGTATCTATAGAATCAATTAAATCTGTAACTTTATTAAGTAAAATTTTATCCAAACTTATTTATACTTGTGTTTTCAGACAATACCTTATACTAAATATAAATATAAATCAGGCATATACACACATATACCAATTGAATTATGGCTCTTGCAATAAGCATAATATATTGGATATATGTATTTGATTTTAAAGATCGATTGAGTGAACTTAAAAATCATTTTGATAATAAGGATGCATGGTAGTTCCACTTACGCGAAACATGTACCTATTGTTAAACAACCAGAGTTGTAATGATAATTTTAGAGAAAAAATGTTTCAAATTAAATTTACTAGAATCTACAGGAATTCAATTAAATACACTACGTAGACTCAATTTTAAATGATCAAACAGATGTCGTTAATTCGTCTTTACTGAACTTTTAGATTTAGATTTAAAATTGCAGTTTAATTATCTTTACTAAATTTATTTTAATTTTCAAAATTTGTTCCCGCTCCCGCACTCTATCTTTTAAAAGTATACAATAATCATCTCAGTTTATTTTAAATTATTGTTTATGTTATTTCTTCACTTGAACAAGATGAATTTTTAGAAATTATTTTTCGATATAGAAAATGATATATATAGTGGCAATAATAAATATTTAAATCAAATATTACCTATTAATTTTCAATACAAATATTCTTGTTGATAAGAAGAACTCTCCTTTATTTGAAGCAATTTCTGTATATTACAACCTAAGTCTACGTCACGTCTATGTCTATGTATGTATTGTTATAAGACCAATTTAACGGATCACGTGCCACCCTACCTCCTTCAATCATATTAACGGTGCCGTTTAACGTCACCTTACTATAATCAGTGTTTGCTCAATGACAGTAGGACAGCGGTCTTAATTAAGTAGGTAGACCATTAGGTTCATGCGGTATAATTAAGAGGTATTTGCTCGAAGAGGCGTGTTATCTCAAACAATTTCGTATCCAACCTACCTATACTTATACACAATTGCATTTGCTCCATTAGAGGGGCGTGCCGTTTTATGGGCATCTATGTTTATCTGGTGCCTACAAAGGAAATTCTCCCCCAAGACAGCTAGTAAACAATACAAATATTTTATATTTTTTCCACTTATGTACTTACTTTCTTGTATACGAAAGGAATATTCGAATGGTCTTATATTAAAATTTGCTGGTTGTGTAATTATAACGTCTAATTATTTTAAAGTGGCGTCTTAGGCAATAAAATTGACACCAAGCTAGAATTTTCTGTTACAACAGTGGACTTAATATACCTATCTTATAAGAGTTTTATTGTCTCAGTCGCCACTTTTAAAAAAATCAGACAATAGCTGTTTTGTAATAAAAATTAAGCTACATGCTAATTAAATTGCGAGACATCTTTCCATGCAGTATATTTTGGCTTGTACAATAAATAATTTGTCATTTAATAATGATCGTCTCCAATAAAATTGCTCCCGTACTGAGCATAAACGTCGTCGAACAAATTCTACGGCAATTAAAGTACAATTTTCGTTTACGCGACGTCATACGGAGCGACCGCTTCACTTCCAACAGGTCCGTGGCGGCCTAACGTGACAAGAAAAAATAATTTAATAGCAATTCGTTCGTCAAACACATTAACGTCCGGCCGACTGTCGGGCAAAAATCCGCGCTAAAAGAAAAAAACGATAAAAACCGTCCGCGCTGAAGACAGCGCAATAAATTCCCCGACTTCGCGTGTGGTCCCAACAGTTTAGGCCGTTTATTGCATGATATTTTAATTTTAATAAAAGTGCCGTCCATTTATTCGATCGTGCTCGACTTTTTCAATCGAATTGCCACAAATTTACTAATGAAAGCGGTAGCTGAAGGCCTTGTCACACAAAACTCCTTATTTATCGGTGTTAGTATCTATCAAGTAATTTCAGACGAATAGAATTATTATACCTCAATGTTATGACAGAAAGAAACTTTAGGTCGAATGCGTCTATCTTCAAATAAAAATTTCCATAAAAAAACCACCTAGTTGGTACGCACTTCGTTCGTGTTGTCTTTAAATACCGTAACCTTTTGATCCTACAGAATGAAACAAAATAACAAAAGTCAAGGTGAATATAAAAACCCGAACTAAATACAGGGAGTAAACTGACCGCAGCGCGCAATTGACTTACACCCGCTATTTAAATGTTTATTGGTTATAACGTATCTTAAGCTTCTACAGGTGAATTATAATAAATAGTTAGTTAAGCGAAACAATTGTCAACTTTTAGTGTTTATCAATTTTAAATAAATATGTATCAGTTTCAACAATCAATAAAATACCACATTACACAATGGTAACAACGGAATTATATTTCCTATATTTTATTGGTAACTAAAATGGTAATTGACAGGTGAAAAGGAAACCACAAGATGTACGTGGATGGGACTCCCATACCGACAAGCTACAGTTATCAAGGCTGTTAAAACCACTAGCTCCTCACAGGCCTTTGGAAACAATGGTAGACGTTGATGTTGCAGGGGAAAAGTACGGAAAATGAAACAAATAAAGATGGTGTCCATACATGGCACTGACAAGACTGCATGGTATTTTAAAAACAAGGTGGTATACCACAATAAATTCAGAGAAATCGCAAGAAGAAACGAATGGAGTTTCACTGTAGGTCTACAGGAATCACCGAGATCTGACTGAAATGCTTCCTGGAATCGATACGCTAAAACAATCAGTGTCAAATAAGGTTTGCCTTCAATATTTGGTGCAGAATGCTGACCCGTATAAAAGTACAGGCTTGGCTAGGTTACATCAGACTAAGTTATAACAAACGGAAATTTTGTTTTTATACAATTGTACTTTACTTGATGTAAGTACTTCATTCTGTTTATTTTTTGTTCAATAAAAATTGAAAGCTTTGGTAATTAAGAGACATCATTTTTGAAGCGCTTGTGATGGACAAGAAATAAATCCAAAGCAATTACATTTTCTGTCCTAACAAGTTTAATTAGGTACTATTGGTAAATAATTAAAATAATTGGCCATTTTAATTTCTAACAATGATATTTAATAGGTACATATAGTAACGTCATGCTGATTTAATTAAAAGGAGAAATTGTGGGCTTCTAGCGTCAGTAGGTAAATTAAAAAATGTTACAAAGTATCAAGTTTCTTAAATGAAAAAATCGTTTCTTCTTTATTACATTTTAAAAATATTTATTACAATTAATGTATTGTTACGAACAAATATTTGAGAAGCAATTTTGATACCAACTAATTTTCCAATTGTGGAAGTTCTTAAACATGCAATTTGTTCTAATTTTGCGTACTTATTATGAACTGTATAATTTCTTGTTTTTTTTGGTCTGTCAACTAATTATTTCATAAATCTTATGCCGATTTTAAAATATAACGTGTATGTAGATAAGTACATTTTTTTCGAGAAAGATCAAAATAATAACTTCATTATAAATAATTTAGCTATAACGTATAATTATCCAAAGTAATAAGAAACCGTGGTATACTGGTAGAAGTTACCTATATAGGTACCAATACAAATTTATGTATCGTACACTCAAAGTTATATGTTGTGCAGATCAAATTTCAAAACTTGTTTGAGACGATGCTGCCTTTTTAATTAGCAGTTTCTTAATTAGCTAAAAGGAAAATGCCTCATTGTATCAAATTTCAAGGTATCCAATTATGTTAATAAGATAATTAGCTGTAAAATCAATACCGAGCAGCTTTGACAGCAGTACTTTACATGTTTCTGTAACAAAGTGGTCACAAATTTTTAAATTTAAAATACAGTATCTACTACCTATAGCTAGTAATTAGTAAGTTTTAATAAATTTAAAATAAAACATAACAAATACCTAACTAGACAAAAAAGGTCAAATTTATCTGCAGCTCCGTTCTATTTTGAAATAGTTAATATTCTGCAAGCTTTAAATAAATGCCGTGTTACCTTCTCTACCCAAAATACACTCACCTACAAATTACATACATTAAAACCTACAGGATCGAATCCACGCATGCTTCCTCCAGTCTATTTAAACATTAAATCGAAAATTCCACAACACTTACCTCGATCTTTCTTTATCTCGTTGCAGGTTTGCAATGCATCTCTCTCTCTCTTCTTCGTCCGGATTACGTGAAATGTCGGCTGGCAGCATCAGGTGAGAGACCTCGATCGCGTCGCGTCACATCACGTCACGCCACTCCACGGACGCATCGGGAAACGACGGCGCTCAACACGGCGACGCCCGGCGTCGCTCAACACGCCGACGACCCTGACACAAACAACACGAACACCCGGCCCGACTACACCACACGGACACTGCACCACGCGCAAAAAAACCGAACGCTTCGTTTGGGTCTTCTTCTTCTTCACTGTTACCGAACACGGAACGCACAACGAACCCTTGCATTGCGAATACGGACCCCGGCACATACCCATTAACCTGAAAAAAAAAACAGTAGTAAAACATACCGCCAAATAATTAATGATCAATATATCAAATGCCCTTAAACCTTGAAAATAAAATAGGAAGAAATCCGTGATTTAGGAAAATAACTATTAGGTAAATACAAAATCAATTAAACACTGCAAATGAAAATTATATAAGATTTATATTTATAAGGGTAGTTTTCAAAATAATATTGTCTTCTTCTTGTTGTATGAAACCGAGAAACCTACAGTTCTGTAACAAACAAGCTAGACAACTAAACAGGCGCCTTTCAGAAAAAAAGTGATAAGCTAATAACAATTCAAATCGATCTGGAACTGATATAAACGGGATTTAGTAATGAGGGCGAAGATAACCGAGACGACTACGCATGAAACTGGCGTCAGGTTTATTGAAAATGTGTTTTGCAGAGGATTGAAGGAAATGTGTTACGTAAAAAAGGCGTGCGTCTTTCCTGGGCGATTTGCGTAAAATTTTACGCAAAACATTTCCTGAAAAACGATCGTGTCGATTGTTTAATAATATATGAAATTTTAGCTTGAATCCGAATGGAATAACAAAAAATTGTATAAAAATTAATAAAACACCAAGTTGGACGGCTCTGTAGATCCTTTTGATAAGCATAATTGTTCAGTTATGAAATAATGTGCTGACATCATTGGTTAGAATTGATGAATTGAAACTATAGACATATAGCTATTTTATTTTTTGTACTTTTATATGAAGATAAAACGAGAAAGTATGAACTTGAATTTACTTGGAATTCGCCCAATAAATTTTCTTTTCGGGATTTTCATTTATTATTGTCTGAAATTGTCATTTTGGCCATTTATTTAAATTTTTTATATAGGTTATGATACCTACTTCAACAAGGTGCAAGTACATTCTTTAAACAAGAAATAGTAGAAAATTTGGAAAATATTAATAAAAATTCAAAATGCATTACCACTATTGTGTCATTGCATAAGGAATTATCAAGTCCTGCTTTACGAGAAGAAAAAAGAATTTAGGAATTTATGCTTATTACTTAAGATAAATTGTCTTTAATAAATAACTTCCTATAAACCACGTTTTCTTTGATACTCTTCTTTATGAGTAAGTGGCTTAACTAAATTGTGAGAGCCTTTAATCTTTGCAATTATTTTACTTATTCCTAACCGCTTTCGTGAATGTTTTACCTAAAACCTAAAAATTAATTATTTTTCTTATATAAGTTAAGACATATTTTATGATCCCTTAAAAAAGGAGAGAGGCTAAAAATTTAGAATAATGTCCTTTACATTATTTATGTAAATGGCTGGTAACATTCTGTGCACTTACCACTGCTAATCAAATAGAAATAATATTAAAAAAATTGGTACGGTTTTATTTTTCATACAGATTAAAAGAACTAGTAAAATTTAAATAGCTTATTTACTTTGTATGTGATGGTTGCTAGTTCATTTCAGGATTCTTTAGGGTGCTCTAGCAATTTCTACCATCATATTGTCCACAAGCCCAAGAGCTTTATATATTTCTTAAGACTTCTAAAAGGTTTGACGTGACTCTTGAATTTGAAGATGTCCTAACAGATGCGGAACCGACAAACATCGGAACCGCTTAAAATGCGGAACCATTCGTTTTCACCTCTAATTATTTTTATTTTATTACCAGAATACTATTGTATGTATCAGTGCATGTTATATGGGTAACAAAATAGAGAACAGAAATAATACTCTCTGTACAATTGCAGAGTAATTTTATCATTAAATGTTTTATTGAAACATTTTACTTCGTATCGTTTCTACTCATTTCATGTGATTCACCACAACACCGTCATTGATAGTTTTAATACAATTTTTAATTTCTTTATAATTTTCCGTATAAATACCATAGAATTTAAGGACTTTCGGCCAGTGAGATTGTCCTGTTTCCTATTTTTGTTATATCATGCTTCCAAAGCGAATGCTCTTACAGTTACTGAGTTGTTCTATATAATATTTTAACATCAAAATTTGCCCAGTGCGCATATAGCATATACATAAACATAACTATAGTTCCGCATATGTCCTTTTCAATTCTTCTATTTGCAATAATAATATGTATAAAATGAGTTATATATTATAGGTCTATTTCCGCATTTGTCCCGTTCCGATGTTTGTCAGTTTCGCAACTGTGCATTTCGAATTTCAAACACTCTTGACTTGATCTTATTTTGATTCTAGACAAGATCAAGATAAGAGCAAAATCGAGACAAAATCAAGAGAGTCAGATTGAGAATTATCGAGATCAACACATTTTGTCAAGAGTCGACATTTTTCTACTTTAATACCCTAAAACTTGGTATTCAAATAAAGAACTCTATTTCAAGCAAAAGCCTAGCATGGTGTATAACACTTACTATGTATACATAAATACTCTTTTAGTTAATTAAGCCTAAATATTTACTTCAGTCGGTACTAAGTTTTTTGTTACTAATAAAATTGTTGATCAGCTGTAATCTTTTAAAATCTAAGATAATATCAAGGCTCGCGAATAAAGACAAGCAATTAAGGCCACGAATTTGCCCAAAAAAAATTGGAAAAATCCTTTCTCGAACTTAATCGTCAAAAGACAAGTGTCTTGGCGAAACTCTAGGCATTTACTAGTCGGTTATAGTAATGTAGCCCCTGAAAATTTTACAGTCTTTGTGTAGAAGAAAGAATGAGAACACATTCGGAGAAAGAAAGACGTAGTCAATACTCGAAAATTGCGACAAATAAACGGACACCCCCTAATGTCCTCTCTTCGGTATTCGCTAGTATAAGTTATATTCTGGGTACAGTTGGGCACTCTTAATGGGATAAAACTTAATCGTTCAACGTTCTGCAGAAACGTGCCCATTTTATAATCGATGCAACTATTATTTCTCAAGTTTTCAAAAAACTATAATAGTACCTAATTACATAAAATATCATGTTTTTTTTAAGTTCAGTTTCAGATCAGACATGTAACTGCCTCTCTTTGGTTTTTATCAGCAAGACGTTTGATGTTTAACATTGCGCATATTGAGGGGTAGTAAAACCAGATGCCATCCTACGGTAATTTACATTAAAATTTCGTTAGTTGTTAAAAAAGAAATATATTTATTACTTTTTCGGGCTATAATAACAATACGTATTTATATTCAATTTGACACTAATATTTTCTTCTCATTGTATTTTATCTTCTTTCAACTTCATTTATTTCGAAGACGTTAACAATTCAGGTTGCCTCACTTAAAATTTCATAAAGATAATAGATGTCAAAGTTTTCCTTAGTCAAACAGTAAACTTTTTATGACAAATGCTAGATTCGTTTCGTGAAAATAGAAAAACTACGTAACATTTTCCGGATCGGTGCCGTTTCGTTTAAAAGTTTAAATTAGTTGATGGCGTTCCAAGTATTATTTCGTAGTCCAGAAGTTTCCGGCTGTGTTCGCTTGTTTTTGGTCATCCGACATGACTTATACATAGACGAGTGTACACGTACACTGCATAGAAGTCTCTGTACGAAGGACCATAAAAAGTTGGTCGTCTTCGACGTCATTCCATACGATTCTTTATACGTACGTATATATACACCAGGAGACACAAAAATAACGTCGGCCATGTCCACGGTTTTATTGCAACTTTCTTATTCAATAGTTGGAATTTGTTCAGTATACTTTTATTAAATTTTTACTGCAATGCATTACGACAAGGATTCTTTTATCAGCGGAAGCGTTACGACGTCCGATCTCCGCCAAATCGAAAAATTTTCCTTAGGTACCTACCTAAAAAAACAATATCATATTCTTACAGAAATAACAATGTGTATTCTTTAAAAGATTCAATCTCATTTGACAATATAAACAGTGAAACATTAATTTCAAGTTTTAGCAGTACCTAGAGTTGGTCCTCTTTAACAAAAAAAAAACTACTTTTGTGCTGTAAATGGTTTTTAAAAATGAGTGATGGTGAGAAATAGGAGATACCTAATGGTGGGAAATTTTTTGGGTCATTAGGAGCTTCTTAAAGACACATTTAAAAAGGAGTAAAATACAAATTAATTTACTGTTCGCACATACCTAGTTATTAAAGATTGTTGCAATTTTTTAAAAATACAAAAACTAATAGAAGAAGTGATCTGTATGTTTAGTTAAGTTTCGGACATATGTGACCTTATAATGAATATGAAAATGACGAACGGTAGTTTTATGACTATTCACGTTAGGTACGTTAATACTATTTTGTTGTCAGTTTTTATTTATTTCTGTAATTTATTTCGTTTATTGATATGCGTCGGTAAAATCTTAAATCTTACCGATAGAATCGGTACAACGTCTGGACTGTCCCCAAAAGTACTCCAACATGACCTTTAGGCACCATCTTATGATTCTCATTACGCTTTGCAAATTACGATACTACCACCGTAGCAATAACCTTTTATACTAAAAGGTCAGAAAGCTTAGTAAACATTTTCTACATTTAACACGAATCCAGCGTTCCGGCTGACATTTCGTCTTGACACTTTTTCGCCCATTCACCTCAGTCAGCATTCGCACCGTGTGGCTCTTATTAGATGTGATTTGCATAAATGCAATCGAGCTCATCTTCATTAGGCCGTTTTCGTGGCATGCACCGCATTAGTCAGACGGTCTCTGGTCGAAGGAGACCCATGATGTCTCTCCTCCGCCGTCATCTCCATGCAAATAGTACACGTCGCGGAGAGGCCGTTATCTCGTTTTGCGATGGCGGAGCAAGGCTATGTCCGGACCGAAAGCGTACAATAAATTTCACACGAAACGGCCTAAACGTTATTCCTAACGTGTACTTTTTCCTTACGGTTCTTGAAAGTACATAATTTGTGCAAACGAGGGCAATATAACCGATGGACGAACGTCGAGGAGGCGACAATTTATAAGACTTGACGATTTTGCAGCGACCCACCGGAGGCCCACCTATGTAGCTAAATACGTAGAAACACACGCACACATACACACCATGTACATATGGCTGCACATATGTACACAAAGGGTTTAGTAAATATATAAACACACATCAGTATCTATAACTGTATATACACACGCAAACAGAATTAAAAAAAACATTAAAAGGCGTACCCTAACCGTATCTATAAATTTGCTTTTTTGTTTCTTAACTCGGAAAATAGTCAAGGTACAAATGTTACCAAGTGAATTAAAAGCGTCCAAATATTTACAGAAGTCTGTTCAAATTTACACATGACCGTTTCCAGTAGCCTTCTAATGTGTATTACAAACACAATCGAGTTTATCTTTGATCTACATTTCTACATAGTACCTACACAAGCAAGCAAGTAAGCAAGGGTAAGGTGGTTGAGTCGTTTGTTCACTAGAACGGTTCAAAATTGCTTGTGGGTTTATGTTCCTCTTCCTTAATCTGTTCTTACATCGACGCAACAGCTTACTTCAATCGTTTAAGGAAAACCGAGGGGTTGAAGCAATTTGTCAAAGGTCCCTCACGCGAATTTATGAATTACAAAACAATTGGACAGGAATTCACCCAATCTGATTTCATCAGACGTAAAGGGCAGCGATTCGTACACGATTTAGCAAGAAAATTTAAATTATGTTCAATATAAAATATTTACCAAAAGGGATGAAAATGAAAAACCTATAAAACATATCTACAATAATTTAGTTTAAAACGTTATTTAAAAGATTAAGGAAATTACACTTGATATACTAGATGTTTAAAAAAGTTTGTTTATTTCGGATTTTCGAATATCTAAATGTAGTGTTTGATAATAAAGTAAAAACAGAAACAGAATCGTCAGAAATAAATAAATATTTCGTCTGGATTACAATTATTATTATCTTTACATCTGCAACTTTTAATAATTCTATTACCTATAAAAAATAATGGACAACATATTTTCGTAAAAATGTACGTAGGTAGGTATATACAAACACATTTTTAATTAAATTTGTAATTTAAAAAATCTTAATAAAGAAGTTGTTCGATGTTAAAATTGATCATTTCAATTTTAATATGTACACTTCAAAAATATAAAAAAAAAGTATATCTAAATAACTAGGATTTTTATTTTAATTCTGGTGTTTACTGTAAAATTTCATTTTCCGAAATTCTCAAAATTGTATAGTAGCAACAAGAAGGAGCGTATTAAGAAAACGTGAAACCAAAACCCGAAAAGAATGATTAAATCTACACCAACGTTCTGCTTCCATATACCCAAATACCTTCTTTATATGCGTCTTCTTAGTACAAATTGTTTTTGGCGTGAGAACTAAATTTTATTTAAATAAGCAATTTCAAGTTACATTTATTGTGCCTATAGTCCGAGTCATGTAAAGTGGCGGCTCTATGTTGTAAAGCCAACAAGTAACTGCCATTGTTTACCTCAATTGTACTGTGTACTTTTCCTAATGTGACGGCTCAGGAAATAAATCTGTTTCAATATTAACATCAGTCATTCGAAATAAAAATTAAAATCACTGTTTGTTTCCGCAATTTATTTAAAAACTATTACCTACACATGTTTTGTGTTACTAACGCTTCATCAGAAGTATAATTATCAGCATTCTGATGAAGTGTTTGTAACGCGAAACAAGTGCACATTTTGTTTTATTTTTACCTACAATGAGTTTTTACCAAGTCAATCTTGACGTAGTTAATCAGTCATTCGACTATATGAGAACAACAAATTACAAGTTACCTATGTTATTATGCCTATATAGTCTGAGTCATGTAAAGTGGCGATTTAGGCAGTAAAACCAATAAGTGTTTTTGTTCTTTACATTTATTGTTGTGTTAAAGTGGCGGCTCAGGCAATAAAACTTTTTGAGTGCCGATATCGTCATTCGATTAAATGAGTATTTTGAACGTTTTATTATTATGATTCGTCAAAATTAGTCAATAAATTAGACAGAATTAGTTTATAAATCCCTTTGACAGGTTTATTACTATTTTCACTACTTTACATGATCCATACTATACTGTCTTGGTTAAGTTGAACAAGTTCATTTAATACAGAACTTGGGAATTTACCTATAAAATAATGAAGAACGCTCTTTCCAATTTGCATTTCCTATATGTTAAGTATGCTAATCATGCATTTTCCGGTGTGAGTATCTAATTTGACAATTTGGTTTTCACAAAATACACGATCGAAACGATTGAAGCGTTCATGTCACAAATTCGAAATTATGGCTAGATTTTGAAAAAATCGCTGATACCTATTAATTTTAATATATTACGACTATTACATCTCAACTCGTAAACACCATTTGCATCGTGTTCATTTTAGTAGGAGCTTAAATATTTATATGAATACAATAACGAGCACATACCTACGATGTATTAAAACGTACCTTGCCGGCTGTGTCCGTCGGATAGTTCGATACCTCCATACAACGAACCAATGTTACAAAATGAAGACACGTCGCCCCTAGAATATCACTTCCACAACTAACTGTGAAAACAGCTACCGAATAATGTTTGATAAATATACGAACTATCCTCGTCTGTCTGTCTGTCTGTGTGTAGCATTCGTGATCAGACAGACAATCGTACCGACTTCTAACGTCGTTTATGTGTTCATTTTGCCGTGCGGGCAATGAAGAGTGCCTGATGATGGTTTTTAGGGGCTTACGACGTCGACTGCATGCAAGAGAAGGCACCGATAGGTGTAGATGTAATAGAATAAGGTAGCACCTTTGCGGAATGGTGCAAAGGTTCGAGTGCATTCACGAAAAGGGAGGCGTAACTCCCTTTATGACGTACATATTTAAATACCCACCTTAGGTAAACTCGGATTATAACCAGAAAGGTATGAACTAGGAACGGCTAAGTTAAGTATTTTAGTTCTCGTAAAATCACTGCAAAGGCAACGGTAACGCTACGAAGTTCACCAGAGGTACTGTAGCGACGAAAAAAATCAATTTCTAGTCTTTTCAATTACGTCAAGTGAACTAAAGCGAATAAGGTTAAAGAAAATATGTCACCAACGAAACAACTCATTCTTAATTCAATTAAAGAAGACCGTGGGACCAACCTGAATATAACATTGAAAACCCGGAATTCCACAAAAAGTTTTAAAGATCCAAAACGCGTTTCGACAATCTCTAACTCAGGATCTCGATGAGGATTGAAACATGTTTTACATCATTAAAAGTTTTCGTAAAATTTCGAGTTTCCAACGTTCTTTTAATTATTCAAAATAATGTATGTTCAGACTGTTTTGTAATAACTTTTCAGTACTCTCTCTTAAAACTCATTGGTATGTTCTTGGTTTTTCGGAAGATTCTCTATGAGCATACTGAACAGTGCAATTCGATTCAAACTTGATCGCGTAGATAGGCCTAGATGAAATTGTTTTTCCATTTTTGCCACATTTTCAAACTTTAATTGGTATTTCAAAATTCTTTGTGCAAAAATTGTTACCTTCTTATTTTTTAATTGCTAATAGTGCCTTTTTTACTACAAAAATAAATAAAGGTATAATAATAGTTAAAATATTTAAAAACCGAATAGTACAATGGGAAGGTTTATAACACTAGGAATAAGGAATAGTTAAGAAAAACGATAAGAATATTTATAAACATGCACTGCATCAGCTGTTTAGGTTCACGTTCTTAACGAGCAAAACAATTCCAAGCATTGTTATTGTGGTCGCTAGAAAACATATGGCTGTATTTTGCACTCTAACGATATCAATGAACTCTCTAATTTTTTATAAAATAAAATGTAAAAAATCATATCAAACGCTGTTTTCTTTGAAATGACCAAAAGCAATGCTCTCATTATATTTTACAATGAGGAAGGATTCGTAGATAGTATTTCAAGAACTACTTTCAATTATATAAGGAGTTTTTTTTATACTTAATTAACTCATTGCATTAAAAAGATAAAACTTGAAACTAAACAAATAGATATAATAGATAAATCTGCAAAAATTTAGTATTTAGATCAGTAAAAGGCAATTGACATTTAAATTTCTATTTGCAGATTCGTCATGCGAAACAATTAAATAAGAAATAATTTAGATCTTATGATAGAATTACCACTTTTATATGTTTTATAGCTTTAGTTGATTTATGACCATGTTCTCTAGAAAGTCAATTAATTCAGCTGCCAACGGCGGGACCAAATTACCATCGACATCGCCGACCAGAAAGCAGTATACACCAGAAGTTAAGTGAACCCACACACATTACAGAAGTGAACAAACATTTCCAATAAATAAAACAAAAAAATCACTAAACACAATAAGGAAATTAACATAATAACTGTTGTACTGTAGGTGGTGTTATACGATTTTCACTGTTTACTTTTTAAGGAAATCATTAGATACAGTTTTACAGACCACTGTAACATTTTGTTTCTGTTCATGTACTTAAACAATAAATAAACTAGTAGGTAGTAATTTAATTTAATGTGTTGGTGTTTGTTGTTGGAACTCGTTTAAATGTTACTTTTCTAGGTAAAATATCTAATTTATTTATTATGTTTAAAGTTAAAAAATCGCAAGATTAATTGCAACAAGAAACTGTTTAGCAATTAAATAGTCTATAAATAAATAATCTATTATGTATGATAAATCGTTTCCATTATACTCTTGACTAGATTTCGTATATGTTAATCAAAAAATTACTCTTGCATTAATAGTGTTAATAAAAGTTATCAACAACGAGATATAATTTTACTTAAAATAAAAATCGTCAGTACATGTAAATTATGTTCAATATAAATAAATTATTGTTGTAATATAACTGTAACAACATTGGTGTATTATTGGTATAATAAAACTGCCTTTTACTGTCTTGTTTTAATTGCAAAATAAAACAATTATAATCCGAAACAATTTATTACGAATGGAAATTACTTACTGACAAATGAAATGATTAATTCTTTAGAAATGAAACAACTATTGTCTAATTTTTTTAAAATGATGGCTTCGGCAACAAAAACCTTTAAGAAATTTATTGTATTAAAATGTCTGAGATCGGCACTCAAAAAGAATACAGTCCAAAACTTATAGGCACCAGGACTATGTTAAGGAAGAATAATGCTTATGGAGTCATTATGGTAATTGGCCCCAAAAATTTTCAATCGTTTATTGTTTTTTGATAAATGTTTCAAACTATTTTGCGCTTTACAGCCACAAGTAATTTACAGAATACACTGTGCGATTCATTCAAGTGGTGCCATACCAAACAATTTCGGCTAGATGACGACAAGGGCGGTTACTTGGTGGTATTTTTATTGCTTGAGCCACCACTTTAAATAAAATAGACAATAGTAAAATAGGTGAAATGCATCGTTTCATACCATGCAAAAAATGTCATCGTACTATTTGCTTGTTATAGCATAAGTTTCTATTCAAATTAGATAAATGTTCCATAAAATTATAATTGATAACAATAAACCTTCGCATAACTAACATTTTCTTTACAGAGTAGCGTAAAAAACAAAGCAAATTTCTGAATTTAATAATTAATTGGAATATTTACGTAGTACCTAAATACATTTTTACTCCGCTGGCATTAATGCGATTCCTAACACTAATGAAAATGTAGCTTTCCACCTCCCCATATTATAAACTCCAATAACCTTTTACTTCTCCGATTCCAGTTGTAAGTGCATAGGCAGGCAGACATGCATCTATGAAATATTTATATATCTAAGTATATGAATTTATATTTACCCAAGCTAAGTGCAAGACCACATTTCATGTTTCTTTATTATATCATTAGCAGACCTTTTGGATTCGTACCTAGCCGCCGCGACGTCTTAGAAATAAATAAGGCTCAGAAATTCAAACGAGTATAAGTAATCTAATGGACGTGCGGTAATGAAGGTGTTCAAACGAGATAACAACTAGAAAATTTAAAAAAGCAAATTAGATACACAAATAACATGCGGGTTATAATTACGTAATGACAACCGCACGGCCAAGTCCAGAGGTGGTCTTTTCTCCCTTGAGCAATAATAACAATTAAGTTTAAATAGGGGTAAGCCCAACTAAGTTGTTAATTAACAAATACCTATAAATATATACAGCGTAATATATTTAATTGGTAACCACTTATTTAAATAGTACCGCCGGTTTTGATTTCTTTAACGTGTTGGTGCACCACAAAGAGTCCAACTTCTATTGACAAAAGCGAGTATAGTCTGAACCGTATAAAGTGGCAGTTCTGCCAACAAATAGTCACCATTATCAACGCCTAGGTGAAGTTAAAATAATGATACCATTCTGATGAAACACATTCCTTTTGAGAAATTTATAAAACATACGATCACTTGTTGGTAGTTTTATTGTCTGAGCCGCCACGTTATATGACTCAGACTATAGACATTTCGTCAACAATCAGGAGCAAATATACACTTTAATTAAATTTATAGGTATAAATTCATCTTAATGTAAAAGTAAACAATCACGCATAACTGTGATACGTATCTATACATTGTATTAATAGAACGTAACAAAAATAATAGTAAAAAGTCGCCATCTGTGGAGTTCTGTTCCTACTTCTGGGTAAAGGACATTTATTTCTTAAGCTGAACTTTGATTTAATTTTGTTTCGACAAAATGTAAATATACAATACCTTGAGAGTTTTTTAACAATAGGTTATATATTTTTAATATTGAAAATAATTATGTCATATAATATAAAAAATATATGTATCTATAAAGTAAACAGACCGGTTGACATCAGACAACACGCAAGTAATCTTAACGGTTTTGTTAACAAACTTTCATGGTTTATCTCAATAGAAACTTTTAGTTAAAATAAATAATACTTATAAATTTACTTTTTTAATAGTTACCTAATACTGAATAAACTTTGACGAATTTTTAAAAATATTTAAACTGATGACCTACACTCACAGTTTCAGTTTTCAACTTGACTTTCCCAGTGTATTAATTTATTAGCTAAAGTTTTGTTAAATATTTGTACCTACCTGTACTACAATATGTATAACAGTATAACAGTTGCAGGTAGAAATCTCTCCCTTGCAGTCTCATAAATTTCAGCGACCAACTAAAAACGTTTTATGGTTGGTTGAGCTTTAACGTACGAAATGAAACAATTACATGGGTAAATAATGGATGAGCTCGGGAAGGACGTGGCGAAAACATGGATGAAACGGGAAGGAACGGGATATCATAATGACAAACAAACGCTGAGGGTGCTACGCCAGTTACTACTCCCTTGTTTTCATTCAATGAAAATTAAAAAGGAATTGATTATTAAATGGCTTGTATTAATTGTAAAATTATGTAGGTACCTATATTGATACCTATGTAACAATAAATTACATACAATTAATAAAATAATGATAAGATATTTATGGATAATAGTTTTTATACTAATAAATCTAAGATATAAAATTCTCGTGTCACAATGTTAGTTACCATACTCCTCCGAAACGGCATGACCGCTTTTTATGAAATTTTATATGCATATTCAATAGGTCTAAGAATCGGGAACTACCTATTTTTCATACCCCTAAGTGATAAAGGGTGTCCACTCCTAACAAAATTTTTTATTTTTATTTTTTTATGATTTGGCATTAAAAATAACATATAACCCTTAATTTTCACCCTTCTACCACCAACCCCCATTTTTTAATAGCGATATTAGTACTGTAATAATCTTCAACTCTCAGTGGTCGATAACTGATTAATTATTCATCAATCGATTAGTCATCCCCGTCAGGCGTATACTGATGTCACTACTCACCCAGCAAATAGCACGGAGTGGGGATGTGAATGAAGCAGTTTTTTTTTAGAATGTCACAGGGAGTTCAAATATGTTCTAAGAAGTAAAAGAATTTTTCATTATAACATTTCAGAATGATTTGGCAATGTTCAAGAATGTTCCAGAGTATTGAAGATCAAGATTGTTTCAGTGTTAAAAAAGTTAGAAAATGTTTTGAATCATTATGGGATGTTCTGGATAAATCCAAATTCGCGAATATTCTAGAATGTTCCATCAAACGTGTAATATATTCTTACCCGGGCAACGCCGGGTATTGCTGTTAGTAAATTATAAAAGTGTGACGATCATTTGTTGGCAGTTTTATTGTCTGAGCCGCCACTTTGTATGATTCAGACTATTCAGACTGATAATCAGCTTAAAAACGAACAGGAGCGGACGCACACCATAATTTGATGTAAAAATAAAGAATTATACGTATGATACTTACAATTAGACACTTTTATTAATAGAACGTAACAAAAATAATAATAAATAACCACACAAAGGCAGTAAATCGCCATCTGTGGATTTCTATTCCTACTTATATATAAAAGTGTAACGACCGATTCAAATCATGGATGATATCTAAAATTATTCAACTGACATTTTGATTAATTTTGTTTGTCTATTGTAAAACCCAGGCTGTAAAATTTTGGTTTTTAAAGAATAACGAAAATATTTTTTAATTGTGTTTCGTCTAAATGTAATGGACACCATCACGAATTTAATATCGTAATATGTCGGTGATGCCTAAGGTTAAATATGGAGATACGTAAAGGGTCCATTTGTCCCTAAATTCCTTATTTACTAAATGACCCACGTAAGACGGTTTCTCGCTACTATCGCTTCTATTGTATTGTTTTTTCAACTGAACGATGGTTTATAGGTTTCGAAAAAACATTGATTTATTTTTGGCCTAGGAAGTTCTTGTAAAGCTTAAAAGGTAGGTGTGCGCCTTTGGCGATAGAATACATAAAGCAATTTGCATAGTTGGTACGTATTCGTGCTTTCGATAAATAGGAACAGTCGTGGCAGTTTTCCGGAAACAAACCAAACTACCAATTTCACCAGATTGGCCCCGCAGTGCCCCAATGGATTATACGGCTCCGCTGGCAACGAGATGGAAAACTGCCAAAACGGAACGGCGGCACACATATATGTATGCTTGTATTTATGGGTTTTTCTTGATGCTGAATCTAGCTCGCATACATGTACGTACGTATCTACCTACTTATATACTACAATGCACAACATAATACACGGAGGAAGAACCGTACCTATCTTTATAACAACGTTGTAACGAAAAGTATGGAAAATGTTACACGAAAATGCTACAGTGAAAATGAAATGAAACAGGTTAAAAGACTTTGCAAAGCACAGGAAAATTTCTAATGAAATATAAAGCAAGTTGTACGCCTACATTTTTTTAGGTTTGGTTGAGTTTTATAAATTTAAGAAAAGAATTGTTCCACACAATTTCGTTTTGTACGCTATTGACCTTTTATTTTATTGGCCTTATGGTTGGAATAATTTACATAATATAATAATATGGGTAGGTGAACAATGGAAAACGATAGCATAAATAAATTACACAACTAAACAAATGTTATGGGAACTATTGGTAGATAAAACTAATATACTTATTTCACTACCAAATATAACACATACAGGGTTGACAATTGAAAACGAACAGGACAGTTCCCACTTAGTTTTGCTTTGAAAAAAAAATCATTAAAATCGTCGTTACAAAAATTTCTGCGGAATTGTTATTAACTAGAATAAGTTATTGTTTAGGTACCTGATGAATTTGCTGTAAAATTGTTGAAGAGGGATATTGTTTGATAGAAAATGATGGTTATATTTGATATAAATTCCTCCCTCTTCAATCCTTAAAATTTAAATAAAGGGAAGGGGTTCTGCGATATATCATTTGAAAGGCCTCTCTTCTTCTAGACGCAACACAAAAATTATTGGAAAGTTATAACATAACGGTTTCTTTTTTAAAAACATTCCATTTCAAATATTCTCTCAATTTGTATAAATAAACAACAAAATTATTTCTAATAAAAAAAGCACGAGATATCTTGTTATTTATTAAACAAAATTAAACATTAGTCTAATAAATAAGTATTCAAATGATAATATGATATAAATTTACTTAAAATGTTCAGAATTTGTTCTCTTGCATTCAGCAATAATCAGCTGGCGTAATTTCTCCAATGATTCACACACGACATGATAAACTTTTAAATTTAAATAGGTACTCCCACAAAAAAAAAGTCAAAATAGGGAGTCTGGGGACCTGGTTAGCCATTTTAGAACACCTCTTCACTATAGTTGAATTTTTTGGAAATAAATCATTATAACTCTTCAATTATTTTTGTGTTGTGGGTATCTAAGAAAATGTATCGCACCGCGCCGTTTTCTTATTTAAATTTTATACGGATTAGATTTGCTTCGTAGAGGGAATAGATTTTCCGAAATTTAAACTTTAAAACCCAAATAGCTCTCTGGCCCATTTTCTTTGGCCTACCCTGTTTTATTGTTGAGGTTAGTAAGAATATTAAGAGCTAGAAAAAGGAAGGTCTTCAGTAATATACCATGTTTTTGAATTTTCCTTTAACAAGACAACCGTAGCTTGAATATTAATTTTAAGAAATTTATTTTTATGAAGAATCATCGTCAGAAGGAATAAAAATTTTAGCGAAAAAGATTTGTAGCGGTAATGTCGATAAAAAATTTCTTGAAACTTATAGTGTTATTATTTATCCAATATATACCAGTTTCAACTAGTAACAGTTAATTTCAACTTTTGTGTGAAGTAATCTACTCGTACTGTAATGGTTCTGGTAAAGTAAATAATAATGAGTTTAAAACTAAAAAAAGCAAAAATCGTATTTTTGCATTTATCTGCGTTTTAAAAAAATCCTAAAGTACCTACGGTAGGTAATTTTTTTTTTTTATTTTGTGTGAATATTGACTACAACAGTACGAAGAGGTAGTCGAGTCGAGTAGTCAGTTGGAATGTTGGAATCCAACTCCACGGTATGGATCCGCGACTTCGACTGCTGACTACGCGGTCGTCGATGACCTTCCCCAGTCTTCGTCAAGGAGATCTGCGATACCTGAGACTTGCACACATACATACGAACACGTTCGCGACGACCTCATCGACCGGTGCTGCCTCCGTTGTTTACGGGAAAGCTGCGAACTCGACATTGACGAGTTGGTCCTCTCCGCTCGTTCGAAATCTCCCGCGCGTATAGTAATAGTGTTGTTAGAGCGATTTTGTGCCGTCGATTGCCATGACCCCGCAACAGATGTCGCCCGTATGTTAGAAAAACACCAAAGGCGAACGGAAAATCGGAAAAACTCATATGTAACGAACAAATCAAACCAGCAGCGTTGTTCATGTTTGAACTTGCAAAAAAGATTAGTAAATGCATAGCAAATGAAAATTAAATGAAAACTAAAAATACAAACAGCATAAATTTCTCAAAAACTATTCGCTATTGCTTACGAAATACGTAACTGTCTCAAATTATTAATTGAGTTGACCACTACTTGACAAAAGCCACTTTAAATTAATGCTTAGCAGTAAAACTTGAAGATTTACACAAAACTAAATTTTTAAATAATTTTCGAGTGGTTAAAAACACGAATAAAAAGTACAAACAGAAGGAAATTTTCCAATAATTACCTACCTACGATTGATAAAAAGGTATTGACTCAAAAATATGGTATACGAGTATGACTTAATTAATTAAAATTCAACTATTATTATGAGACCCTAATCGCAAGTCATCAGAAAAATTTATTGACAGAAGACGCTTTCCAGACAAATCTCAGGTCCGTAATAAAAAAATATATCGTATTTAAATGGTTACAGATTATAAATTTAAAAAAATATATAAGTAATAGTTATTATAAATTATTCTTATAATAGACATATGTTAACTAGGGTAATGGGTAATAGACGAAAACGCACAGGATATTAACTGATTGTGAGTGTAGGCTGTCACGGCCGGCGTCTACAACTACGATAGACATTTCCAACATCGCATATTTACAACAGCGGAGACAGAGAAGACGTCATCCTTGAAAATGTCTACCGTAGTTGTGGACGAAACGTTAGGACGAACATCCTTCACACCACGGCATATTAGCCCGGAAAACCGTTCAAATAGCACTTGGAAAATCGCCAGGTCTGGATTAAAGAATAAAAAATCCAAGTGTTTTCAATTAAAACATTTTAAGTATTTAAATAATGTAGGTAGTCACATTTTAAACTTTTTGAAATGTTTTAACCAACTGGAGCAATCAATACCTAAGTAATTTGTATAAAAACGTTTTATCCGCCTGTTCTTTATTACAAATAAAAAAAATACAAATCATACAAAACACCTAGATATAAGTAAGTAATTGCTCTTGTTAAAACACTTCAAAAAGTTTAAAGTGAGTGTAACTGCAAGATTTTAATACTTAAAATGTTTTATTATAAAACATTTTGGTTTCTAGCTAGTGGATAGACATTAAAATAAAAAAATTAATAAATAGAATAAAAAAATGATAAGAGTCGAAATACGACATCATTTTAATTTACAATTAATAGTTTTTTTTG
Source organism: Agrilus mali (assembly GCA_029378335.1). NCBI lineage: Eukaryota > Metazoa > Arthropoda > Insecta > Coleoptera > Buprestidae > Agrilus > Agrilus mali. Next base: position 10,064,760 of record CM055660.1, read on the forward strand.
GTTTTAATTTTTTCATCTTTTGATTATTTATTAAGTAGGTACTAAATATTGGGAAACCAAATAGAAACTAAGATCTGTTGTTTCAGTCATTTATTCAACATTCTATCAATTTTCTGCAGCAGGCGCTAGTTAGATCATGTTCGACTAGGGTGGTTAGTTTGCCTAAAGGAGATTGAAGGCATTAAAAATATTTATGATAGAAAAAAAATAGGTACTCGTAAATAGGGAATGTTTTCACTTGAGACGTTTCTTCCTGGAGAGGCGGGTAAGGGGGGAAATTTACCCATCCTAACTTAACCTGCCTCATTACAAGATTAACTATCTCATCTCAATTAAATATGTTTCAAAGAGGGAGGGGAGGAGGGGAGGTTTACACATCATAAGTTTACCTGTTTACAATTTTCCCTATATTCCTAGAAAGATCACTTATTTAACTATTCCTCATCTTAAAAAGTCGGAAATATTTGCAGAAATAAAAAATTTCAAATTGTATTCCGTTTGACAATCTAATACATAAACAAACATACAATACAATGGGTTTCCCAAAAAAGTAAAAATCTGTGTGGGAAAAATACTCCCTCAAAAATTTTGTTTTATTTTTACTTCGGACCGTCCCATTTCCCAAATGTATATCTCAGACCATTCCCATTTCGTACCACGTTCGTCGTAGGTATATGTACCTAAACAGGTAAAATTATAATAAACAGATGTATTTTACGAAAAAGAACACCTTAAAAGAAAGTTAAACACAATAAAAGTTTATGTATAAGGGAATGACACACTTCATTTATGATGCAATTACATACCGTAACCTTGTGATCCTAAAAAAAGGAAACAAAATAATTTTGTGATTTTTGATTAATAAATCAAGACGAATAAAAAAAATGTAAATAAACCAAATACATTTGTTTAAAATCTCTGCTGGTTTGAACTATTTGTAAATAAATAGATTTGTTTCAACGTAATGTAACTCATTTTAGGGAGAATATTTACGCAGAATGAAATGGGAATATTTATAATTGCGTTATGAGCCTCAGTACAAATTGAGAATGAAACAGGCAGAATATTTACGTGGTACCAAATGGGACAGTATACAAAATGCTAATACAGTAAAATTTTCAAAGAGGTGCAATTATCTCCCATACCTACCCATATTATCTACCGAGCCTGTTCTGCGGTGCTGTTGTTATAAATTATTGGAAAATTAGGAAAGGTACTTCAAGAATCAATTCTATTATCTATCTATTATAAATTATAACCCAATACCAATAGACGAATACCTATAGGTACTTAGTTTTAAAATTTTGTTACCGGGTTCCCTGCTTGTTGTACTAATGTTAAAATAAAACGATAGTTCATAAGAAATAAATAATAGTATACCTTTAAATTTATTTTTTGGTGAACCATTTGGTAAATAATATTTTGGAACATAATTTAGGTATTGTTGAATGAACGGTAGCAATCATAAGTTTTTTATAAATGCTGTTTACAAAAAATTACATTCAGGAATACGGTGATGTGAATTCATACTGGTAGGTACTATCGGGTACAGAAGTGATGAATATTCCCCTCACCCCAAAAGTCGAACTAATTTTATTGCCCTAGTATACAATTAAGACTTCTGTGCACCATGATGAATACTTAAGCAAAATTCTAACCTGACTTATTTTACGGTTACTTTAATAAATTGTCGTTCTAAAAACATCGAACAGGAAAACAGACTGTCGTTTATCAACCCCAAAAGCGTGTTTGTTTGAGTGATTGCAACCACACTAATAATAGATGTAACAATCCTATTCAAAAGACGCAGATAAATCATTTTAGCACACAAGAAAAGATCATTATGGGAATATTTATTAGGTACTCAACATACTTTTACTTAGGAGCTGTTCATAAAGTACACTCACTCACACTAAAATTGGCTTTCTTTAACCTCCTCCCCCGCGGTTGTCACGCTGTGTCACACTTTCTGTGACCCCCCTGTAAATATTACGTCACAAAAACTAACCCCGCCCCCCTGAACATGATAAATTTTGTTTATAATACACAAATTTTGATAGTCAAAAACATTTATTTTATTTTCATAATAAAATTTAATTAAATCAATAAATATCTTTCGTAACGAACAAATAAATAATATTTCTATTTATCAGAAGTCCAAGGATTCTGTAAAAATGCAGTAAAATTATTTGATGAACGGCGAACGTCACGTTGCCGTGACCCCCCGGCCCCCCTTGTCATATCTTGTCACACTAAGCAAGACACCTCCCCCTCTTGTATGCGAACGTATTTTATGAACGGCCCCTTATACTAAATATGTTTTAGTAAAACATTAAAATTATACGTGTCCTGATGACTAGCAAGATTAAATAATTCCTTGAGTTTAACAAAAATTATTATAACGTGAAGCAAATAAGCCAGTGTAGCTAATAATAAGAAGGGAGGAAGTTTCCTTCAATTGAACATTAACGATAAACAGTAGTTTATAAACATGGAAGTCCCTACATAAAACTACTTTGTTTTATGCTGATGATGTCATTTTAACAAATGTAATTATGACTTCAGATTGCGTTCATTTTCACCGCTGTGCTATAACACAACTTAAATAACATTTAATTTACATTACTAACCAAGTCACGTAGATAATTCGCAGAACTACGACTGTCAATCAACCATTCCCAGGAAGTCAGAGTGTAAAAGACGAATATAAGTACACCTCAAATAAGCAATGTAAAGGAATAATGTGGCGTAGGTATTTGTGAATGAATAGATTTCATTGAAAGTGAGTTTTAGTGAAATCGATATACAAACAAATTAGAGTTCAAAATTCTTGCATTGTGGAAACGGCTGAGCTGATTTCAGAAACACATAGTTAAGATCCATCTCATTTTTCACTAAAAAAAAATCGTGTCTGAATATGATAATCCATTCAGGAGCTACTATAAGTTACAGCCGGATAAAGGATTGTGTGCCAGAAAAAAAATGATAATCCCTGGTAGAAGTGTATCTTAATAAAATAGACACAATGGAAAAATTGGAAGAATATGTAAATCTTGAAAAAAGTTAAATAACTTGAACATAGTGTTCTTTGTTATGTAGAACATTACATCTAAAATTTTACAGGCTAAGTAATAACCATAAAGCAAGGGTTTAAGAGTAACGATGAGTAAAGCAAGACCAATACCAAGATTTGGTATTGGTCTTGGTCATGCTCATTTAATCTGGTACCTACTGACGTCTTTTTAATAATTTTTTTAAATGCTAACATTATAAAGACTAGGGAAGGTGTAAATTATAAATAACACAATTAATTAAAAATTACTTACTGAACACTTTAATTCAATACAAATATAAGAATATAAATAATTTATCTCTATATCCATTGATTCTTATCGATGCTTTTTTTTGAAATAGTGGTAAAATTTCTATTTTTATATTTAGTAAAGCAAAACCAAGACCATTTTTGCTCATCCCTATATGGGAAGATTCAAGAAAAAGGGTGACAACCAGGTCTGTTATCAGAACCAAATTAAGACTGCTTCACTACTTTATTTACATATATTAATTCAATATATTTTACAATTACATATTTCTGTAATTAAATAAATTGTTTTGTATCATTTTATTTTTACCGATCCTCGTATATACAAAGTGTGACTGCTCTAATCTACAATAAGAACGTTAAAAAGTCGCCAGAAATGTGACCGATTTAATGGTTCTAAAACAACGCATTTCGTCTTCCCTGCTTTCTGACATCCGACTAATGACAAAAAGAGATAAAAGTTGGAACGTAAGTTTGCACTCGATCGACCGTCACTCGAACGAAACCTATTGACCTGCCATGATGGAAACAATTCCGAAACAAGTTGCCACGTGACACAAATATGCTCACTGCACCAATCGTGCACTGTAGACCGTTCAATACAGTCATGGCAACCGACCAGACACCACCCACTAGAGCGAGATAGAACGACCTGATTTTCACGCATCCGATAGAGACGAACGGAAGTACGTATATATGTATACGTCAGTAAACCGGAACCAAAAGAAAAAACAAGAACTTCCTGATTTAGCCTGACTTCTAAGTTTTCCTTTTTGCAGATAGATGTAGGTAATCGTTCGACAAAAACATCGGATAAACATCTGTAGAAAAGTCGAAGTTAATCACCTAATGGAATTTACAAGGGTATTCAGGAAGTACTAATTATATTGTAGCAACTAATATTTCCAAAAAAAAACAAAATTACGTGCGGTGGTTTTCGTTGCATGAATTGCCAGTTTGAATATTAATACAACAAAGTTTGAAGTGTTTGTTGATTACTGACCCTCCATTTCGTAATCGTAGATGCCTGTACTAAAATCCATAATTGTAAAAAAAACGGATTAGAGGATGTTTAGTATCGCATATTTTACTCGCAGGAGTATTCTTTTTTTTTTTCGTTGTTATATTTTGCAAAAGATTTTATTCCATCTTTTTTATTGGTTGATATTTATACGTATTTCTGTTGATGGTGCTTCTCCGTACTTATTGCTAGGAATAGTCATCATTAAATTTTACATTTAATGGAAAATCCATTATCATTCGTTTCTTCAATATTGTTTGTTAACTGGAAAACCTAAATTTGCACAGTTGATGATTACCCTAAACACATTACAATCTTCCTTATTGTTAGGTCAATTACATTTTAACTTGTTGAGAACTCGGATATGTTTTCAACAAAAATCACGAGGATGATAATGATTAAACAATTGTATTGAATTTAAATTATTCCATTAATTAATATCTGTGTTTCACGAAGGCGGGTTAAGCGTAATTTTGCCATGTGTGAAGATAACAGAAGACAGATGAGAATTGAAAGGTTATCTATGAACGATTGCTATACAGATTTGGTAACCTACGAACCGAACATAGAAATACCTATTCTGTTCAGTAGCGCATCCAAGGTTAGAGTCTGAGAGGGTAGATGTTCAAATAGGTATTGAAGGGTAGATTTTATTTCCGCTAAAAGTTAGTGCAGAAATCAGCAGAAGCATAAGTAATTGAACATTTAATATTATTGAAATGCAAGTAAGGAAAGAGGGGTAGTTGACGTTAAAAAGATACTAAGTACTTATCAAAAGCGTTACTGTCAGAATGATTAAAACATTCTTGAGTAATTTAATATTTTTTGCAGTCATGTTTAATAAATCTTGGGAGGTAATTAACCTCCCCCCTCCACAAAGAATTGTGATTAGAAGTGTAATTCCTATGTACCTCTATTTCGACATTTGTTCAAATGGGCAGAGGAAATTACAAAAATGAGAATGGTTATAGACAGGAGGCAGGCAGACCCGAAATCGAATTAACATCTTTCCGAAGAATGTTATGATCTATAGTCTGAATTAGAGTGAATCATACAGAGGTAATAAAATTGTCAAAATATTTATTTGTCAAATGATTGACATCTGTGGTAAGAGTAATTGACATATTTTCTTGTTGATTTTATTTTTACAAGTATGACTGCTACTTTGCTCATGCGTACATACCTACTTTTAATTAAAATTTTACTTTTCATGCATACCTACCTAAGTGGATGGTTGAATTGTTGAAAGATTGTACCAACAAAACGCAACGAAGAAACAATAAGAGCATATCATATTGAAGTCACCTTTTGTTATAGTCTGAGTCATGCAGAATAACAGTTTAAACAATACAAGGTTATGATTGGAGGAACAGTAACGTTTTTGAGGATTAAATTTGTTGTTGCGCAACAGTGTTATTGTTTTGGGTTAAACTGCCGCACGGTGTAACTTCGTACATATACCGATGTTAATCACTTATTCCTATAAACCTCAAAATAGTCCGAAAACTATTAAACAGGTGTTTTCAAACAGATAAGATTGCTCAGGCAAACAAATATCCCGATTGACCGCCTTTGCCGTTCAAACAAAACACATTTTTAATTCTGTTAACCACCTGTGTCTAAATAGTTCAAAATAGTTTGGAAGCATTTACACAGTTGTTTCAAATAAGTAACAAAAATAGTTGCAAATCGTGAGCGCAATTACCTACTAATTATTAATTAAATTACAGGTATTCGAGAGGTTCTGTAATACTTGTACGATCTTACCTTCAAACATACTCAATAAGAATTATTGTCCCCTAATATTGTAACTAGGTATATAAGGTCCGGACTGTCCTTACTTTGCTGCTAAATTTTTTGAAAGTTTTATGCCCAAGCCACCAATTTAAAAGAATATCACAATAGGAGTGATCATTTATGGGCTGTGTTATTATTTGACCTACCACTTTACACGTTTCGGACTTTAGGTTCTAATTTGATACCTATTTCAGAACTCGTGGTCAAAGTTTAATCATTTCATTATTGCGTTATCCGTTCGTCTGCCTGTTGGCCCGTCAAAACAACTGGTGTATAATTGATATCTGAAATTTAAATACAATTTCTTTTCTCAGCGCAGGTTTATCCTATTTTTCTTCTTGTAATAGACACTAAAGGCAGGCCTTTTTTTTTCGCTGATTTTCCAGTAGATAGTGAATTACCAGCAACTGAATGTAGTGACTGATGTCTTTAGTAGTGAACGATGAAATTTCCGGAAGATAAAGAAAAGCAGAACAGCCTGCGAAATTTACAACCAATCAACGTCAGTTATGAAATCCTAAGAACTACACGAGTTACTACATTTGCTTTAATGAATAAATCAATTGAGTAGGTACCAACCCTAACAACACGTTATGTCTTTTTTATTTCCTATACGTATATATGTTATGGGAAAAGCAATTTTCTATCAAATTAATTATAACCTTTCCTCCACAATGTACCTATTAATTACCTAGCATTGCAACCAAGGACGCCTGTGTCGAATTGCATCTCAGTCGATTGTTAACGACCAATTCCACTCTTTGTATTCAATCTACAATTGTTTCGTTCTTAATGGGCACAAATGAGATGTAAATATCCTTAACTACAGGTTTATCGGTGAAAATCAATTATATTGCTAGGAAAATTGCTCCTAAAAGGTAAATACGCCACAACCTATTTATTGTAGGTGAGGTATGCGAAAATAGTCGGTACATAGACTTGCTTAAGGAGTAGGTAGGTACCTATTAGGAAATGACAGTAGACTGGGCAAAGTGTTTACAAAAAGGGCTTCAAGTCCTATGTCCAAAGCCCTTACCTAAAGTGCTTTAATCCTTGAAATAGTGAAATCCAAGGACTTACAATTATCGTTTATATCAAAAAGTGATTAAGCCTTAAGCACTTGTGAAACGAGCAATTATAAGGGTTTGAAAGAAATAGGTACATCAAAAGGCTTAAATGTAACAAATGAAGTGTTCAAACTTATCTAATCAATAATATGATTTCACAGGAAATTATGAATATTCAGTACAAATGTAAACATGTATATAACAACCTTGCTTGCTGCTTTGTACTTTGAATGCGTTTCTTCAAAAGAGCAATATGAAAGGGCTTCAAAACACATTGAAAAGGCTTAAAGCACTTTAAAGGGGTTTCGAGCTTTCTGATAGGCCATAAGCACTTCGAAAGTGTTTAAAGCTCTTTTTTGCCATAAAAAATACAAAGCAATTTATAAAAGAATTGGATTACTAAGTCCAACAACTTGTTCGCAAAAGGGTTTTAAATATTGTGCTTCCAAGCCCCCAAAGGACTGGCAACATATTTTCAAGGACAAAGCACTAAAGCCCTGCCCAGGTGTGAATGACAGTTTGAGTATCTATTCTACAAAAGAAATATTAAAAAACGTTTCTTCAATGATGAATAGCAAATTTTTTTTGCTTTTCAAAGATTTTAAAGTTTCGACTCACAAAAAGAAACGAAATATACAGGGTGATTATAGTGAATGCAATTTAGTTTGTTTGTAACTTTCTAACAGCACGTATGCACAAAGTCCTAAAAACTAAATATTCAAACACCACTCGACTTTTATGTACATTTGTTGCCATTCTGATTTTTTTTGAATGAGAATAAGATTCAAAATACAAAATATTTTTATTTTATTTAATAAATACATGTACCTACTGGGAACACTTTTGTGGAGATTTAAATTTAAGAAATCACAATATACAGTGTTCAAAATAATAACTTATATTTATTACGACGTTTCGGCCTCGATTACTATTATTACTATTAATAGTTACGGACTTCTGTAAACAAAACGTCATAAACATAAATTGATTTATAAGTAAAAATAAATCATGTATCGAATGATTTTTAATGCAGTAGGCGATAATTTCAAACACATTTTTACCAATAACCAATAGTCAGTTATTGTAATTGTAAATAGCTGATATGGACGATTTTTAAGATTTTACCGCACTAAAACGTACGTATGTATTTTATGATCTGGAACAACATGGTGCATTAAAAAAAAATGCTGGTTAAATATTACACGACTAATATAAAATCATGAGGTGTTCTAACATTTAGTTGTTCAGGCTCATATAATATACGTAGGTACATACATTTTGTATAAATAAAACTATATGACCATAAAGTATAAAACATTTATTATTTTCTGAAGAATATTTTAATAATAACATTTTTGTAATTTATACGCTTTTGTTTGATCTCTACAGATTCCAACCAAGATAAGGCAGGATGTGATTGTAATTTATTTATAATGAAAAATAATAGTAAAATGTTTCAAAAAACTTTATTAGCACTTGCTACAATTGTTTCGCTATACAATAGTTTCTTCAGGCGAAGGGTATACAAACTAATTAATTAACTCTTACACGTATTTATACTAAACCCACATTAAAAATTTTTGATGGTGGTGGGGTTACAAATTGAAACTTTCATGTTTGACAATGGAGAATTTGAAACTTCTAATTGATCGTTTAAAATAATATTACGTTACATTACATACTTATTTCAAGTTGTTCTAAATGATTTAATTTTGTCCCTTTATTTTGGATATGTAAAATTTTAAATTCATTATTAAAGTTATGTCCACTATTGAGTAAATGTTCTGAATATGTTGAATCTATTTTTTTATTTATAAAACTTTTATAATGTTCAGAAATGCTAATATCAATATCTTCTCTGTCCTACATACACTTTTTCACAGTCATTACAATTTAATTAACAAACACCTGACTTAGCACCCTTAGGTGCTCTACATTTATTATTTAGAATAAATCTTATTCATAGTGTGTTATTTGTTTTAAAAGATATACAACTATTATTTAACTGTTTTATGTTATTTCCAATTTTATTCGATAAATTACCTAAATATGTGAAACAATTAAACTTAGTATATTTAATTTTTATTGTGGGATAGATGCTATTTAGTGTTTTTTGTTTTAATTTTTGGTTTAATATATTGTTAACAATATTACTAGAGCAACCATTATTAGATGCTATTTTGTAAATTCTCTCTAGTTCCAAGTTATATTGGTCTGTTTTTAACGGGGTATTGATGAGTCTATGGATAAATGAGTTAAAATCTGCAATTTTATGGAATGATTTTGAATGAATAATAGTGTTCGTTAAACATATAAAAGTATCAATTTGTAACTCCACTACCATCAAAAATTTTTAATGTGAGTATAGTATAAATACGTGTATCTAGATACAATTAGTTTGTATACTCTTCGCTTAAATAAGCTATTGTATAGCGAAACAATTGTAGTAAGTGTTAACAAAGTTTTTTGAAACATTTTACTTTTATTTTTTATTATGAATATGTGACGCACTCAACAATCAACAGTGTAATTTTTATATTTTCATTATTAATATCGTGTAACAAACAAAAAGAAATCTTTGATAGCTAGAAACTACGAAAAGGTGATCTAGATTTTTGTTTACAAAATAAATTGTAACCCGAAATAAAACATGACAATAATTTTGTGAAGCGAAAAATAAGTAGGTACATTTGGATTTCGGTTAATACAATATCTCATCGTCTTCATCAATCGTTTATCAACTTTATTGATTGGTAAATAAAAAAGGCTGTTCGATATTAAAGATCAACTGAACAAGTTATTTTTAGGGATTTTCTAATTCCTATTATTAGATTTAGATGTTTGTGACCTCCATAATTTTTATCTTTGCATACAAAATTTAAACGACTATATGTAGGTATATACGTATATATTTATATCACGTTTTCTAAATTTTAGTCTATAGATAGGTAGGTACCTGTCAGCATTTAGATAACAAATAAAAACAATAAAATTATAACAGAATGCCTTGGTTGGATTAGAATTCCTTTGTTATAACTAGTTTACTGCTAGGGATTTTCATAAAGTAGTGGCTCAAGCAATTAAAGTTTCACTAGATTTATTAGTTTATTTAGTTGAATGAATGACATCGGCACTTAAAGGCACGTAAAAAGGGACAGTCCGAACCTTGTTTAGGGACATTGTTAAGGAAAAAAATTCTTAATGAGTTTATCTTTGTAGCTGAGATACCTTGTAATTGTACCCACGATTTTTTACTATTCATTACTTTTTGAATACAGCCTTGTAAAAACTTTCAACTGTGAGATTTGCTTATTATGCACAGGTGACAATTGAATTAGAAACATGCTTCGTTTGAATGCTTCCACAAGAGACAATTTCAAAGGCGGTTACTTGGCGATAGCTTTATTGCCTGAGTCGCTGGTTAAAAAAAATTAAACTATAGGTAAATAGTCATATCATTCCTGCTAGCCAAGCGTGACTTAGTGTAAATTGGGTCGGTTATGGTTTGTTGAATTTAATACCCAGATTTGTTAATTGTCGATTAGCAATGAATTGTTGTTGTAACAGAGGCATTCAACAGAAATAAGTTTCAACTAGTAAGAAACAACCCTTAAGTAAATTTCTGTCGGGCTGTCTGTACCGGCTAAACCTTGAAACAACTAAATCGATTTCGATGAGATTTCAAAGACATAACCGAGATGTTGTAGATAAAGAATAATTTACGTCATTTTTGAAATATCATCGTTTATGTAAACGAATTCGCGGGGTTGAAGTTGACGGAAAATCAACTAAATATTTTTTACAGTAAGTAACAAGTACAAAATTTAGAAACTCTAAATAAAATAAAATAAATAATAATTAATTATACATAATTTAAGACTTTTAGCATTTTATTAAATTAAGTAGGCAGATGAGTTGAAAAAAATATGAGTAGGTATAACCATAATTTTTTGAACGAATTTTTTAATTGGGGTTTTAATATTTTTGCTTTCTTAAATTGTTTCCCTATAAAACTGATCCTTAAAATAACGTTTGAATATCTTAAAAAACATAAGATACAAAGTTAATATAGATATTAACTGAAATGTAACGTCGATTTCAAAAATTTTCTAAAAATATTTGCATTTGGTCGATTATTGAATAAAACAAACAAATACCGAAAATCCACAAAACGTTTAGAAACCTAAAACGTATTTCGACACCCAAGGTGTCATCCTCAGTTAGACTGCGTGTCGAAACGCGTTTTGGATTTCTAAACGTTTTGTGGATTTTGGGTATTTGTTTATTTTATTCGGTTAATATTTCACAGTACTCCTTCGATTTTCTTATATTTGGATTATTGTTAAGTTTCCAATTTTTCATTATACTTAGATACTTATTTTAATAATTATTTTTTTTATCGTCCCTATAGTCAAACTTGGCTAGAAATTTTTGTACACAGAATAAAAAGATTTTGTAGTCCTTTATCTCAATAGCCAAGTATAAAGCACTATTTCCCCAACATTTTTATCAGCATAGGTATGTGGAATTTAACCTAACCTAACTTTCTATTTAAGAGCAAGTAATTATTATAAAAATACTTAGAAAGTTAGGTTAACCTATAACTAAACAATTCATTACTTTAAATCGATTGAGGGTAATAATATAATGTATTTAGAAGATAATTATGATGTATCCCATATGAACTAAGCTTTCGAAAATGTTACCTTTTCAAAAAGGACTAAGTTGAATAACTTTATATCAAAAGGTAACTAATCATGTTTTCTCACGTCTTTCTTGTTATAGTTTTCTTTAAAAATTTTAGTATGACATTGAACTAAATTAAAACACCAAGTATATAGAAACAAACTTACCACAGGATTTTTTGCAAAGATCTGCTTGTAGGAGCTCTGAGTACACACTGCATCACTAAAAACTCATCATCTGGTTAACTTTAGAGATTTTTTAACGTTATCCCACTTAAAAATAAACCATTTGTCGCTAATAAACTTGTCGACTTTTTTTGGGTGGTTGCCATTGGATTATTGGTTATTTAACTCATAAAAAAATAAATACGCGCCAACCGAAATGTGCGCTAAAATAGCGTGCGAAAAATTTTGTGATCTCAAACACGTTCCGAACAGCAACACAACATATCGAAGGATTTCTTCATCGCAAGGAGAAATAGAGATAAAGAGGCGCGGTTTTGTCAGGCGTTAAATGTATTAGCATTTGGAAACAGGACGAACCCATCACGATGGGTCAACTGCCATTCTACTGGTTATTACCACCTCTCTATGACGGACATTGCTTTAATAAAGAGAATATATACCGTGCGTCACAAACATGCCTATTGTCCATTTCACATGAGATATAGGTATCCGCTGAGTTATTTATTACCGTCGAGTCGTTAACGTTACTCCTTATAACCTTCGTATTTGCGAGTAAAGCGAGTCGAATGTGAAATATATACTTAAAGAATGTACCAATATGATGGTAAATAGTGGAAGGAAATAATTAAATTAAGTGCTCGTTTAACATAGTAAATTAGGTACACAAATGAAATAATTGATTTTACACAGGTATAAAGTTTTAAAAAAATAACACTGCAATAAAAGAAGCAGAAAATATTCAACAAGTAGCGCCATCCAAAGTGGAATACATCACCATGTTCATAAAACAAATTTTATGTGTCCTTTTTTCTACTCGATTTATTTTGTAGAACTAGTTCAGTGAATATAAAAATACATATTTATTTATAATCTAAGAATATCGCCTATTTTGGTCATGAAACAGGTAGGTCCCAAAACTTGAAAAAGTTCAGTAGGCTTTAAGAATTATTTTCAAAATTTTATTGTGGCTCTGTTGCTATTTTAAGTATTAGGTAAGTACAAAAAAATTGGGATTTCCAACGTTACACACTGAAAAAAGTTTAATATTTAGAAACCATAATTCATTATTTTGTTCAGTAACAATATTTGCCCACCACTAAAAATCAACCTTAAATTAACTCATTATATATCAAAAAACGACCCATTTACAGTGTCTATAGCGAAAGATTTATTTCCAGAATTTTGTGACCAGTACAACGATCTAGAAACATCTTCACTGATGGCTCCAAAACTGAGAAGGGAGCAGGTTGTGCTATAGTAATGGGAGAAATTGAAAAATACTTCAAATTACCAACTAAGTGCTCAATATTTTCATGTGCAGCTTATGCCATAGAAAAGACTATAGAATTAATAAACACTCAAAAAGTAGAATCTTCCTTAATTTTTTAACCAAAAATTTTAAACCCTATAAAATCAACAAATAAAAAACATCACACATGAACTGTTAAAAGCTGAAGACCTAGGTAAAGAAATCATATTAGCTTGGATAGCATCCCATACTGGTATTCGCGGAAACTATAAAGCAGATGAACTAGCGAGAAAAGGTGCTACATATCTAATAACTACTGAAATAGTCTCCCTCACTAAATCAGAAGCCAAAAGAGCCATCAAGAATCTCATCATTACAACATGGAATAGTGATTGGCACAAAAATCCACCAAAAAATCTACGACAAGTCAGAGACGATGTCTACAAAAAATTCTCTGCCACTGATCTCAAACGTAATGAAAAAGTAATTATTCAAAGACTCAGGATTGGCCACACCAATTTAACTCATGTTAATTTAATGAAGAACGAGCTGCCCCCGTTATGCACAAAATGTAACACCGATACTCTCCAATCAGTAGAACATATCATCACAAACTGCCCAGGATTGAGTAATCAAAGAAGGAAATACAACCTCTCTATGTCATTTAATGAAAATCTGAATAACCTAGAACTATATAAAAATGAATTATTATTTTTTACAAGAAACGAACATGTATGATAAAATATAACAACAGATTAAGTTTTACAATTTACTAATAATAGTAATATGTAATCATGTATAGTCGCTCATGACCTAGCTGTTAATGCGACTTAAAATATCTTAAATTAAAAAAAAAATATATTTTTGATCGAGAAGTATAGTAATTTTTATTTCTAAAAAATTTAATTGTTTTACTAAGTTATTTTTTATTTTTGGTTTTTATTTTAACAGTAAATAAGAGGCTATGGTAATTTTCATTTACTTGTTTTATTCATTCCTTTTATTGGCAATATTTGGTTATGTTTCTTTTTATACTTGCCAACTGCCCTTTAAGCCGAATTTGGACAAACTACTAATAAACAATTGCACTGCTGGACAATGGCCTTTCAGTCGAACGAATTGTGACATTTTGATAAGTGTAATATGCGTTTCGACACGTTAGATATCATCCTCAGTTGAAAACATTTCAATGTTCATCATTGGTATCTCGTTTATTGAGATAAAGCAACGATTAAATACAGACTACTGTTTTTAACAAATCTCATTTCAAATTCGTTCAAACTTTTTTCCATTGAGAGACATTATTCGTGTGAATTAATTATTAAGTGAATAAAAACCATACATTTCTATACATTGTTGCCTACTAAAACTGCAAAGGGTGCCAATAATACGGTTTATTTAAAATGTAAATATGTAGCAAATAGGAATTTAATTTTTTCATTTCAAGACTAGTACTTCATGAAAATATGACTCATTTTAAAACGAAAAGTATTCCTGACAAAAAAAAATTAAAAACCAATATTAACAAGGATAATTGAATTTTAAACTTCAAATTCAGCTTCAGCTATCTTGAGGGGTGTTTGAAGGATCACAATCTGTCTATAAATGAATATTTTCTACCTCTCTCAAAACGCACGGAAATTCGAATAGCAAGGCTGGTTTTTTAATTGCTGAAGAAAGGAACCGTGCAATACGAATATTCGAATTACTTTGACAGTTTTGGAAGTAAAAGAGCTTAAGAATGGCAAGTCCTGCCCCCCACCTAACTATTTAATTTAATTTTTAGTTTATACTTTTTGTATAAATAAATATTTATTTGGGATGTTACATATCACAAGAGAAATAAAAAGTATCGATTATAATTTTCTGGAAACAAATGAAAATCGGAGATTGCCGTTAACACTAACAAATTTGTCTTAAAAAAGTGCTTCAGTATTGCAAATATTTTAAAGCAGTCGCATTAAGCATTATGTACTAAGTTATTGAGAAAAATTGAAATATATATAATAAATATCCCTGAGTGGAATTTGAAAGGAGATTTTTAAGAAAATCTAATTTTGTAGAACTTTATATATTTAACCATTGCTCGATATCTTCTAACAACCGAGACACCAATGATGAGCATCGAAATGTAGCCATACTGCATATCATAATATAAATTTGCGTGGTCTAGAGATCTATAATCTAGATCATATATTATACATCTAAGCATTTGGAAGGACATCACTACAAATTCCATTATGGGGCAGCTTGCTCTCGATTTTTTCTATGGTGTCTTTGACCAATTAGAATAATGCTTGGCCAGTTAGTAACATTTCACACATAAGTTTTATTTTCGTCTGTATTATCCACTTCCTCCCGACAACCATATCCCACCCATTCTCACAATTTCTATTAACAAATTGAAAATGGTCTTCCACCCTATTCTCCAGCCTTGTATCATAGTGTGCTTGCTTATTAGCATTGTATCTTCACTTTTGTCTGATTTTAATAAAAAAAAAGCTTAGCTATGGTCTGGATAATATAAAGTGGCAATCGTGGCAATCAATTTTTTTTTGGAAGCAATCAGTTAAAGCAATAAAAAACGTGTTTCGTCTAAATAATCTTGGCATAAACAAGAGGTTACTTGTATTAACTGGCATTTTACGTGAGTCAGACTATACATACGTTTTTCACTACGACTTTAAATCGCACTTGACTATAGTCTTTTTTGTATGAATAACCAAAGTACTTACCTAACTCTTTTGCTGACTACTGTATACATAAAATAATTAACTATATAATCCCGCTATTATAGTACATCTTACGGCAATAACATTATACAAGGCATGTCCAATTATAAAGCTGCCGGTACTGATTGGGATAATAAAGTAATAAGCTATACATATTAATCAGAGAGCATAAATATTAATCGTTTGTGGTAAAACTATCAACATTAAAAATAGTCATTAAATATACAACTATCTTAATAGTCACTCTACGAGAATTTGAATGTTAACTACCTACCTAACCGGTTAATAATATATAGTTGATATGTTAAAATTTTAAGCGTGTATCAATGCTACTCTTAGGTACACAATTATTTTATTTCTTTATTAGTAGGTGGAGGTAACAGAGAAACAAAAAAAATGTGAGCCGTCACAGGACGCCTGGCAGATGTGAAACATCGAGTTTGCACAAGTAATATGCATGAAATAAAATATTACGACAGGAATTAAATATGGCATAACGAAAAAATCAAATATTACGAATTTATTCCACAAAATGATGGCTATTTAATAAACATTTAGTTTTATTAAATACAAAAATTAAAAATTCGAATATTTATTTCAAATTGCGACAATTAAATTCTTTTAATCAGTGACTTCAGTAATAGTTATATTCGATGTTGCCTCTGACAGAATTACTGTGATAATTGGTCGAGGATAACTGAAGTATGTTACAAAAGTATACAGCACCTAATGTTGTTGCATATCTGGTAGTAGGTTCTCTAGGACTGTTGCTAATTTGCAAATAAAATTTATTTCTGGAGGAATGTAATTAATGGCATTGATTCATCTTTTGCAAAATTTACATTGAAATCTCCAGCTGAAATCAATGGTAGTTTATCTTTATTGGTTTTAAAAATTATTGAACCTCTGTGACTGTACGGAAATAATTTCTCATGTAAAAATGAAATATCATTCATTTTTTTATTAGGTGAAATGTACACAACAATCATAATTAATTCACTTCCATCTTCTAATTTACTAGGTACAATGTAGTAAACGACACCGTCGAACCGAGTGGGAAGAGAATCGCACAGGCGCTTGCACATGGAGAGCGTCGCCACGACATGCAACCGCCACGATCGCCACGGATCGCCACGCCAACAATTCGGTTTACCCGCGGCTATAGACGTTTCAAATCAGTAATTCTTAAACCATATCAGTTACCTTTTTTAATGTTTAAGGGGCATGCGTTAATTAGTGAAGGATTATTTTAGTCATTATTTATCCCTCCATCCCCAATTTAATGATGTACATAAGATTTTTTGAATCTTCCCCGTTCTTAAATAATATTTTATATAGTCATCCTAGAAAATTATTATTACTATACTAATATATTTATTATTTTTATATTTATTATAATTCAATTAAACTTATTATGTAATTCCTGACTAAAAGATAAAATAATATTGACATACCTCACTACTGATTCATGAAAAAAGCCAATCACCAGGAAAAGGTTAGAGAACATGAGAATATCACATTTATTCTGCATCAAATTTCACACTGAGTATCTGTAGGGTTTTTGGATACGAATGGTCCAGGGGTAAATGTGTAATATTTTTTAAGTAGCAGCTTAAGCAATATAATAGTTTGAAGGCTTTTACTGCACCCTCTTTTTAAATAAATAATAAACAGTTGCAAATGTTGAGGGCTATTATTGTAACGACGTTTCAAATCCCTGAGAGGCCGAGTACCACTTATGGAATCTCAGCTGCAAAGATAGACACAGTAAGTATTATTGTCTTATAAAAAATTGTCACTGTGTAACGTTCAGACCATCCTTTTATATATTGACAGCCAAATGTCAGTCAGTCGTACGACCAAATAAACTAATACATCTCTTGAAAGTCTTATTGTCAAGCCGCCACTTTGAGAAAAATAGACTCTATAAGTATTTTATTTATATATGCAAAAGTTTTTAATTCTTATCTACTTTTACATTATTATCCAGTAGTATATTCAAAGAACACAACCAAGGTCAAACACTTTCCTAATCAGTAAAATTGGCAATCCTTTTCTACGACTGAAAAATTGATAATGTAATCGTAAATATGACCATTAGTACCTACAATTTTTCATTTTGACAGTAATGAATTCCGCACAGAAATGTATATACCTATAATAATATATAATCCGCCGAATTCCAAATAATTTTTGTTATGTCACTTCCCTGTTTTCAAATATGCACTGTATTTTTTTATCACTCTCACCAACACAAACATAACTTGTACGGAATACTTAAACATAACTGTGTAATTATACTGAATTGGAAATTCGGCTTTGATTTGACATTTGTGTTGAATATAAAGATCCTTCCTGTTATTATTATATACAGCGACCGAATTCGACAACTGACTGAAATTTATACACAGAACACGTTGTGAATTTCACTATTGGTTCACATCGTATTTTATGTGTAGAATATATCTACTAACAATACTAAATTATGCCAATCATCGAAAACACATGACTTTTGTACTTTGGTTATATATTAGACAATCAATCATCATATGGAGTTTCCATGGGAACAATATCTATATAAATTTTAGATATTGTATATGCGGTTGGAAATAGGTAAAACATTCTTAATAATATGTTGTAGTTTTCAATGAAACATTTAATAACGTTTAAATTGTTTTACTGGTTTGTAATTTTCCTCTTACAATTGTTTCGGTCTCTCGACCATTCTCAAAGAGTTGTTAACAAAAACTAAACTTAAAACTATATTCTATATATGTAGGTACTATATATCTATAAGCCTATGTCTATGAATTCTTATTATTTAATTATTGCCATATATGTAGGGCTTTTGTGGCCTTCTGTTTGTTCGTTCGTGATGTGTTTATTTTTGTTGTATGGCCTTTTTGATCTCTAGTTTTCAAAGATAATTTAGTTTTCTACTTTTTTGAACACTGTGTAAAATTTTAAAATCTTCTTTTGAAAAATTATGCTTGTTTGTGATGCAATGTTGAGAAAAACCTATTGTGTTCTTATTATTTTTAATAGTGTTCGTGTTCTTTTAATCTTTTTTCAAAATTTCTGCCTGTCTGCCCTATGTATATGGCATCACAATCTGAATATTTTAGTTGGTATACTCAAGATTTATTGAGTTTGTTATTTTTGGTTAATTTATTATTAGTTAGTAATTTACCTGGAGTATTTTTGTTTGTACATATTGTGTTTATCCTTATAGGAAACATGTACAACAAACTTATTGTTTAAATATTTTTTAAGCTCGCTTTAAGTAACGAGGAAAATAAAATATAAAAATCTCGAACAAACCTAAAATTAAATTTACAATAGCCCGGTGGCAGTCATCAACGTTATCGCAAGAAGCGTAAATTTTACTTTTTTCTGTAAATATCGATTTTTGGGTGAAATCGACGAAATTCAAAAACAGAAAAAAATTAAGGATAACTTAACAAAACTAAATATTAAATATTAATTTTATCTTCATGAGGGTTAGGTAATAATTAGGAAGGTTGTAATTTTTATGTGAAATGGAACCAGACAAACTTAAGCCAATCATGTCATAAACCTTCACTCTTTAGTAGGTCAAAAAATATCTAAATGAAATAAATGTTAACAATATTCGCTTTGTGAACATTTGTAGGTATTAATTGGAGAGGTGAAAATCTTGTGCATTTTCAACAGTAATATTGTGACGTGTTCGGTCACAGAAAACACAATTAACAAAACAAAACAACGAGTTTATTTAATTACTAAAATTAATTTGACTACACTACAGTTATGAACAAGTTCGCACAATTTATTTCACTAAAAGTTTCTTTTTAATCGCCGTTCCGGTAGACACTATTTATCGCTCTCTATGAACACTATCGCCTCTATGGTTCGCCTGTATCGCCTATCGATCGCTTTGCATCAGCTGTTACTGTAAACTGTCAACTAACTCGGTGTGAGTGTTTTGTCCGCTTTTATAGTCTTCTCAGCCTTTTTCTAGGGTATTCTACAGCCGTCTAGTAATTCAATTGTTTTCCCATTGATCTTTGCTGGTATTTTCTAGATGTATCAGGAAAGCCGAGAATATTCCTTATGTAATCAGGGAAGATGTTCATTAATTATGTTCACACCAACTTAATTGGCAAGTACTCGTAACACTGCCCCCTTCTTAGAATTGATCGTCCCGATCAATGTCTTGACCTTTGTAGGGCGCCAGGCGGTCCAAGTGTACAACTTTCATCTTGGCCTTTGGTCCTCTCTGAATACGGTAGACCACGTCATTCAGCCTTCTGACCACAGTGTAAGGTCCTTCCCAGGCTCGCTGTAGCTTCGGTGAGCGTCCTTTCCGACGGACAGGATTGTAAAGCCACACCTGGTCCCCTTCCCCGAATCCTGTGCTGTTGGCTCTCCGGTCGTACCTGGTCTTCATGCGGTCACTCCCTACTTGGATTTTGTTACGAACGGCTCTATGGATGGTATCGAGTCGTTCCTCTAGCTGCTGTGCGTAGTCGGTAGCCGAAGGTCGCCGATCTTCTGGGTGTCCAAACCGGATGTCTATCGGTAACTTCAGCTCTCTTCCAAATAAAATGCTGGCTGGTGTTCTGCCGGTGGTCTCATGAACCGCACTTCGATAGGCCAACAGGAACAAAGGTATGTGCTGGTCCCAGTCTGTCTGGTGATCGTTGACAACCATTTTCAAATTTGTTTCCAGCGTCGCGTTAAACCGTTCGACCATTCCGTCAGATTGTGGATGTAATGGAGTGGTCCTAGTTTTCTGTACTCCTAGCAGCTCACAGACTTCCCGGAATACCTTGGATTCGAAGTTCCGTCCCTGGTCAGAGTGGATCTCCATCGGAACTCCATACCGACTGATCCACTGGTTCACCAGCATTCCAGCGACCGTAGTAGCTTCTTGGTTTGGGATTGCGTACACTTCGGGCCATTTGCTAAAATAGTCCATCACTACCAAGATGTACTTATTGCCAGCAGCTGTTGTTGGGAATGGTCCTGCTACGTCCAGAGCTATTCTCTCAAATGGGGCACCAACATTGTACTGTTTCATTCGCCCTCGGCTTCGAGTCTGAGGTCCCTTGGCTGACGCACACGTTGGGCACTTGTTACACCAATTTTCGACGTCTCTTCTACACTTTAGCCAATAGAATCGCTCTCGCACCTTCTCCAACGTCTTTGTTACTCCGAAGTGTCCTCCACCAACACCTCCATGGACTTCTGTCAGCACCTCGTTGACTCTGTTCTTCGGGAGAACTACTTGATGTCGAATTTTAGTTCCGTCAGGGCTTTCCCACACTCTTTTTAGTACCCCATTCTCGACGATGAGTGAATCCCATAAGGCCCAAAAGCTCTTCGTGATGGTACTCGTACTACTAACATCTGCCCAGGTAGGTCGTGCTGTTCCTGCCTTTTTCCACCGCAGTATCGGTTTAATGTCTTCGTCGTTATCTTGGTCTTTCGCCAGGTCTTCGTTCTGCCAGTGTTCTTCAGGTTCCACCATCGTCTGACAGATCCTTGCCAAGTTGACTGGTTCCTTCTTTTCGGCGGCCATGCAATGTTTGCAGTTCCTCGAGCATGGTCTTCGCGAGAGGGCATCAGCGTTACCATGTTGTTTTCCAGCACGATGCTCGATGCTGAAGTCGTATACTTGTAGCCGCTGTAGCCATCGAGCCAGTTGTCCTTCTGGGTTTTTAAATTGCAGCAGCCATTTCAGGGACGCATGGTCTGTCCTTAGCAGGAATTTTCGTCCGTAGAGATACTTATGGAAATGTTCGAGAGTTTTGACGACTGCCAGCAATTCTCTACGGGTCACGCATTAGTTTCGCTCCGGCTTTGACAGTGCCTTACTGAAGTAGCCAATGACTTTCTCTTTTCCTTCCTGCATCTGCGACAGTACACCACCAATTCCTACATTGCTGGCATCCGTATCGACAATGAAGTCTGTGTCGAACTGTGGGTATGTCAGTATTGGGGCTTGAGAAAGGGTAGACTTCAGTGTTTCAAAAGCTTGCTGACATCGTTCTGACCATTGGAAAGGGACACCATCCTCTGTTAACTTGTGGAGCGGTCTAGCTATATCTGCAAATCCCTTTACGAATCGTCGGTAATAGGAACACAGCCCCAAAAAGCTTCTCAAGTCGTGTTGGTTCTTCGGAACAGGCCAACTTCTCACAGCTTCAGTCTTGTCAGGATCAGTTCTTATTCCTTCTGAGGTAATAACGTGGCCAAGATATTTCACCTCCTTACAGAACAGATGGCATTTCTTGGGACTAAGTTTCAACTTGGCTGCTGAAAGCTTCTTGATCACTTCTTCGACATTCTGGAGGTGGTCTTCGAATGTCTTTCCCAGTACTATCACGTCGTCTAGGTACACCAGACAAACCTTCCAATTGAGCCCTTGTAGCACATTTTCCATAAGTCGCTCGAAGGTGGCGGGAGCGTTACATAGTCCAAATGGCATAACGTTAAAGTGCCACAGCCCGTAACCAGTCGTGAATGCGGTCTTCTGCTTGTCTTGTTGATCCAGTTCCACTTGCCAGTATCCACTCTTCAAATCTAACGTTGAAAACCATTTGGCACCAACCAAGCTGTCAAGGGTGTCGTCGATTCTGGGTAAGGGATAGCTGTCCTTTAAAGTTACGTCGTTGAGCTTCCTGTAGTCAACGCAGAACCTGGTCGATCCATCCTTCTTCCTAACCAACACTATCGGCGAAGCCCAAGCACTTTGTGATGGTTCGATTACCCCCTGTTCTTCCATGTTCTTCACCAGGTTGTTGACTTCTTCTTGCTTAGCCCATGGAACTCTTCTAGATGGTTGTTTAATAGGACGAGCTGATCCCGTGTCTATACGGTGGTATGTCAGATTCGTTCTCCCAAAGTCGTTGTCAGAGAGGGCGAAGACGTTTCGATACTTGTTGAGCAGTTCTTCGAACTTTCTAATTTGTTCGCTGTTAAGGTTTGTGGCCGAACGCTGCACTAAGTCTCGAAGAACGGTTGGAAGCGGTTCGCTCTCTGCCCTTGTGGATTCAGCTTCGACTTCGCATTGGAGGATGGACACCACGGGTTCAAGGACTCCTACTTCCATTCCTTTACACACTTTCTGTTCGAAGTCCTTCAAATTGACCACTCTGACAGATGCGTTCGGCGTCCCAGTTCGAATTAATGTTCGTCCTATCAGTATGGCTTTATGTGTCAAGTCCGGGTTTTTGGCTTCTACTATCCCCACCAAACCATCCGCACCTTCGCCGTCGATGTTTATTTTGAGAACTACCTCGGATCTAGCAGGTAGTAATCGGTCTTCTGCTACGATGACCTTTCGAAGACCGTACTCTTTGGTGGGGTTTGTCATCACCAACTCTTCCTTGCCGATGCGTAAAATGCCGGAGCCCAAATCCAGATTAATTTTGTTTCGTTCAAGAAGATCCAATCCAATGATCACGTCGTCGGCGACATCGGCTACCAGTGCCCTGTGTCGAAGGCATACTTCTCCCAATCTCAATTCGATGTCGCATTCTCCTCTAATCGGCGCTGTTTCTCCGGTAACCGTGGTCAAACGTAGCTTCCTCTGCAGGGGACGGATTCTCCACTCGTTAACGATGTTCGGCCGGATTATGGTCTTAGAAGCTCCCGTATCGACCACCATTCTAACCTTCTTGTTGTTGATGTGACCTTCGACGAATAAGGACTTGCTTCCGTTTAGTTGGGAAACGACGATTTCTGCTGGGGCTTGGTGGGGAGAAGCCAACTTGCGCCCCTCAAAGTTGGCTGATCTTAGTTTCCCGACTGCTGTCGGTCCGCACGGCGTTCTTCGGCCGGGCAGTCTCGCCGTAAATGACCGTGCCTTCCACATTCCCAGCACCTTGGTCTTCCTTTGTTTTGGCCACAGTCTCGGGAAAAGTGACCGACCTTCCCGCATTCCCAACATTTGGCCGATTCTCTCTTGTCGTTGATGGTAGTCTTCTTGACAGTTTCGACGCATTCTTTAATCAGCCTCGTAACTTCATTCTTGTATTCGTCGTCTTCAACAGCTGTTTGGCGTACACGCACGTGGCCCTTGGAAGCTTGTTTTGCAGCTTCAAATTCTAAGGCGTGCGCCAGTGCGTCACTCGCAGTCTTATGGCGGGCCAAACGAAGAACTTGCTGTAAGTCTGTGTCCCTCACGCCATCGACGAATGTTTGGACTGCTAGCTGGTCTGCGAAGTCCTGCGGAGCGGTAGGATAGGCCAATCTAACTAGACGTTCCACATCGGCCTCGAACTCCTGTAGATTTTCTGATGTCTTCTGATTGCGACACTTCAATTGGGTTTGGTACACTTGTTGTAAATGTTTGTCGCCATATCTCATTTCAAGTCGCTCTAGCAGCGCAGAGAAGTCCCGTTGTTGGCGCTCTGGAATACCTTGAAGGACATCCAATGCTTCTCCTCGCAGGGCTATGACCAGCGCCGTTGCTTTCTCAAAATCGTTCCAGTTGTTTGTTTCTGCCGCTGCCTCGAACTGTCGTTTGTACACAGACCAGCAAACTTTTCCGTCAAAAGTCGGTGGTTTAATTCTAATCGTTTTCGCAGTGTCTTCGGACTTCACTTCACTAGCCGGTCTAGTGTTCTCGAACTTCTATCTCATCTTCTCTACTTCCTTTTGTACTTCTTCTTTCAACTGATCTCTTAGTTTCTCTTGTGTCGTCTCTAATTCTTGTCGTACTTCCTTTAATTCTTCTTGCACTTCTACTCTGACTTCCTTTAACTCTTCTTGCACTTCGGTTCTGACTTCTTTTAACTGTTCTTTCAATCCTTCCTGCTCAATTTTTATTGCTCTCATATCTTCAATCAATTTTTCTTGACCTGCCTTAATTTCTACTTGGCCCGCCTTCATTTCTTCTTGTGCTAATTTCATTTCGTCCTGTCCAGCTTCCATTTTATTCTTCAATTCTTCCTGGCCTGCCTTTATTTCTTCCTGGCCTGCCTTCATCATTTCCATTAAAGCCTTTATTTGTTCTTCCATTATTGCTGATTGTTTTCTTGTTACTGGCATAAGGCTTCAAAATTCTTCTTCTCTTCGGACCTCTACTACGATCTGTCGCACTAACTTTCTTCGGGAATCTTCAATTCCCTTACTATCCCACACCTGACACCAAATGTGACGTGTTCGGTCACAGAAAACACAATTAACAAAACAAAACAACGAGTTTATTTAATTACTAAAATTAATTTGACTACACTACAGTTATGAACAAGTTCGCACAATTTATTTCACTAAAAGTTTCTTTTTAATCGCCGTTCCGGTAGACACTATTTATCGCTCTCTATGAACACTATCGCCTCTATGGTTCGCCTGTATCGCCTATCGATCGCTTTGCATCAGCTGTTACTGTAAACTGTCAACTAACTCGGTGTGAGTGTTTCGTCCGCTTTTATAGTCTTCTCAGCCTTTTTCTAGGGTATTCTACAGCCGTCTAGTAATTCAATTGTTTTCCCATTGATCTTTGCTGGTGTTTTCTAGATGTATCAGGAAAGCCGAGAATATTCCTTATGTAATCAGGGAAGATGTTCATTAATTATGTTCACACCAACTTAATTGGCAAGTACTCGTAACAATATGTAATTAATAATTTTATTTAGAGAAACTTACTTTTTACCTATCCTGGCCAGAAAATTAAAGTCCAAGGCACATTTAAAATATAATACGAACAAATACCAAAATCCACAACGCGTGCTTCATATAAAAAATTCAGCCACTGGCCGATTTCAGCAACTACGTAAACATAAACAACAAACAATGATTTATCTAAGTTTTAGTGAAGACTTTGAACTCCCTGTATATTTAACATAACGCATAAAAATACTGATTCTTATGTCATAATAAAAACCTATCATCGTAAAGGTAATATTGATGCTCGATGTATTATAAGTACAATCATTAAAATAAAATGAAATATTTTCGAAGTGATTTTTCAGTTATATGTTGCATATCCAATATAAAATTATATATTATTGTAGCGACCAGTGACACCGTACGTGTGTGCGATAACAATTTGTGTGCATGTACTTCTTATCGCTAACATGCTTACGGCGGAGTCACCGCGCACGGCACTTTTATCATTATCAACTTACAAGCTACAAAATCTTTATCCAGCGACAAGTAACACGATCAATTCTGGAATTATGGACGACTTTCTTATTATTATTCATCATTCGGGAATAATAAGGATTTCTTCGAGTTCCTGTCTAGAAAGTTCGAAAGGTGTATATAAAGTGATCATCTTTGGACCGAGGGACAGTTGTGGTGATAAAGCATCAGTGCGCGAATCAAAACGATAACCTATAGACACAAGTAATATAAACAAGTTGTTATATAAATAAGTGAATTGTTCTAATATAAATAGCAGTTTTAAGTTAGTGTTAAGTGTTATATAAATAGTGTTAACTAAATAGTTATTTAAATAAATAGTTTCGACTGGAAAATTCGTTACATTATGTATAAGCAGGCATCTCATGCATGCTCAATATCCAAAACGACATAACTCCTTTGAAACGCATTTTTGATTTTCCATTTAATGTTGAAGTTAATTTCTGATTTGATTTGAAGAGTTTGAACCCATTTGAAAATTTATCAAACAACATATTATAGGTAAGTATACACTGCTTGTAGCTTGTAGAGTGAAAAGCAAAAAAAAAAAATAAATTCCTGTTACACCTACACATACCAATATTTTGTACAGATAATTTCGTTTTGGTTGACGCGCTTGCAATTTTCATTGGTCAAAAACATTACAAGAATGTGTACTTAGAGTGAATGTTCTTTTCTCTCGAAACGGTCGGGCGTATGGCGTTTCGAATTTAACTGGCAATTAAATGCACGCAATCCATGCAAAGCAACCATTTAAGAATACCTTCTCGAGTATTCAAGTGGATATAAATGTACTTTCTTCGGCAGGGTTAAAAGGGTCACACGACTAGCGTGAAACCTATTTTACTGCACGGTTGTGAACTTTTTCAAAAAAGTAGTAGTAGGTACTTATTACCTATCTACGATGCAATCAGGTAAATAAACAACATACCTACCTAAATAAGCGTACATTGTACGTATATACCGTAAACTTAGGTTGTATGAAACAATTTAAAATTAATGTTAAAGCACCTTGAACTTACTCGTGATTTAAAAATACAGTATAGCACAGATATAGGAAAGTTACGTCAAAGATTAATTTGATATTA
Source organism: Agrilus mali (assembly GCA_029378335.1). Taxonomy (NCBI): domain Eukaryota; kingdom Metazoa; phylum Arthropoda; class Insecta; order Coleoptera; family Buprestidae; genus Agrilus; species Agrilus mali. The sequence goes on from CM055660.1 coordinate 10,092,041, forward strand.
CACCAGAATGAAAAGGCCCAGGAACATAAAGTAACAAACTAAGGTTGTCATGAAGAAAAAACCGATGTAGTAAGTGCCTAGATTCCATTGGCTATGCATGCTTAGTAGAACAAGTATCTACTCTGTAATTTAGTGACGATGCATACGAGCAGCGAATAATATCCAGGCACCATTGCAGACACTACCTATTTCTTTCCTATTTAGAAAGTAACGATCTGCCCGAGACGCTACTTGTAAACGGTTGGTGTACTTTCATACCATACCATAACTATCTATACCATAATATTTTAAATGTAATTGCAAGGGACATTGAACGTATGCTAATTTGATATCTACATGTTCAGGGTTGGGGATTTTGATACTGGTTGATTATGAGCAATGGATAAAAAATTTACTAATTGGAAGTCTTAATGGAATATCTATTAATATTATAGGATAGAACATTTGCAATATACAAACGCTTAGGCCATAAAATTGTTCACCAGTAGGGAAGAATCATAAATGTAGGTACTACAGAGTAGCAATAAGCAAAAACGGTCTTGGTTAGCGGCGCATGCGGGGTTTGGAGGGGGGAGGGGGGGGAAAACGTTGAAATAGGTATTTAAGCCTAGTTTTTGTTGCACCAATATTTGGTGGGAATGAAACACCCAAAAGGTTTTTTTTTTTGCTATAAGTTAGCATAACTCAGCAGAAGCATAAGTGAACAGTAAATATTATTGAGACACAATTAAGGGTATGGGGGTAGTTTACTATAAAAATCGTTTCTACCAGACTGATTAAAAAATTTCTGAAGTAATTTAATATTTCTTCAAGTCATGCCCTAATAAATCTTGGCTGGTAATTACGCCCCCCTCCTGTAAAAGAAATTTGACCTAATTTTTAAAAATTTATAAATAGAATATTTTAGGTCGTGATGGAAGAAGTTTGAAAGCGCAGAACACGTTCTGTTCAAAGGAAAGCAACAGTTCAAAATTATTTAAATAAAATTGTTTGAATTTTCTGGTACTTATACTATTTCTATCCAAACGAAAATGAAGAAAAAACACAATAATTTTTTTTAAAGAAACCTGTAAAAAATTTAGAAAACGTTTTTTTCAGAATAGTGAGCGAAAATTTTAAAAAGACGTGCACTTTTAATAATTCGTTCGTCCAATCAACTTTTTCAAGTGTGATGATACAGTATTGCCAATATACCCATAAAAAAAGTAAAAGGGATCTAATCTGATGAATACAAATCTAACTGGAAAATGAAGCTTTTCAGTACTGAAATTTATAAAAGCTATATTCCATCACCAATGGACTCAAAAATATTTCCAATAATAGTTATTGAAGAATCAACAAAACTTGATGAGGTTTTGAAAATATGATGGAATGTTTATAATGATGAGCTAATCTTGAAATAAATCATTGTTATAATAATTTTAGTATAATTACTATTTGCATCAAGTATCTACTTATTATTGCATAAATTGAATTATATTACATTGCTTATAAATAGCTAATACCACTATTTTAATGAACACCGTTATATTCATTAAAATCGAGATCTTAGAATCGTTGAGATTCAAGAACCAATTAAATTTTAAAAAATTGATCAGTAAACATCTACAGAACGAACACTCACTTTGCATTTAATTACGAATCTCCACTCATTTCGTTGGTAACAGAAAATTCAGAATATATCAAAAACTTTAGAATCGTAAAGGTTTATAGGAAAATGTAACGAAGATGCTTTTTATTTTTACAAGAAAAGTGTGGTGAACATCTCTTCATCTTTCCATTAATGCCGAAATGTTAAAATATATCATCAAGTTCACTTCCTAACAGAAAATTCAGAATTTTTTTAAAAAATCTTTTAACCATAAAAGTTCATAGGAAAGTGTAGTGAAGATAGTTGTTATCTTAATAGGAAAAAAGTTGTGGCTATGCTTTTCATTTTTGTAAAAAACAAATATATAACTTTATGGTGAAAACACCCTTCACAACATTTTTCTTGTAAATTATAATTCAAGTTTCAGACAATTTGCAAATAAGGAAAGAAAACAAAAATGTTTCGGCCAATATTTCTTGTTTACATACACCATATGACTACTAAAGGTCAAGAACGAGAATTTTAACAATATCGATGCGAGAACAAGATCAAGATTATTGATTATTATAGTCGGCCTCGATCTTACTTTATCCTATAGGTACCTATTAAGATTGTAAAATGAAATAGTTTCTCTTTTTAGTCAAAAGCATCAATCATCTGGAAAGAACTAGATAACTGTTATTAAAGTTACATTAATATTTATAAAATACATCAGTATCTAGGATTAATAATCGGTTGTTTACAAATTAATTTATGAGTAGGTACATATTTAACTTTATCTACCATCTACCAAACTAACCTTAAACTGCAGAAGTGTGTTCAAAGAAGAGTAATAGGCACTTGTCAAAGCACATTCTAACTGTTGTTTTGACAAATTCTCTGTTATATTTCGTTAAAACTAAATCGTTTTTGGTTATCACGTGCACTATAACCTAAAACACAGCAAGTTCACAGACGCGTTACTATCCTATAATAATATAACGGCGTTAGGCGAAAGTTTCTAATGGCGAGGACGTGTTATTCGACAACCCCTCCACGTGTGATATTAAAGCACTGACGTATAAGACTGATGACGTTTAAACACCAAGTTCCCTTTTCAGTTACTCAGGGAGTCAGGCAGTCAGTTCTTCGCCCTGTGCCGCAATTCATACAATCGCCATGCAAATAATATGGCAATAAAATCCGGCCAATTGCTTTCTTCATTGTAACCGCTTGCTTGTGCACAATAACACAAACGGATCTAAAGAGATTTCTTAGACTAAACACACACATAGTTCGGTAAATAAAGCGCGTGTTTCAGCGGATTTCGATTTGTTCGTGGCGCAAGAGCCGTGATACAATCAAATCGTTAAACGACTGTCAGATGGTGAATTACAATGGCAGTTATTGAACAAACGTTGAAGGCAACCTATTTTCTGGCTTGTCGTTCACACAAATGCAACTAGACGGTACAAAATTTCATACACCTCATGCTTGCACAGGTATACTCTTATCGTAGGAACAGAGGTGCTTATAATATGATAAGTATGTATATAATGAATTAAAAATTAATTATTCTCTGAAAAAGTAAAAAATATGTGTATATAAACGCAAGAAAAATTAGTAAATAGTTAATATCTTTAAATTAAGTAGTGCAGTAACTTAGGAAAGATTTGCGAAAGTGGGGGGTCATGGTAAAAAATGATTAAAATCTGAATTACGTAAAATACTAGCGATGGTGCATTTGAATTGGAAAAAACTGTTCGAAAAATTTAAATTCCTAAGCTAGATAATATATTAGAAATCATTTTAGGTAATACGATTAATGTAATCTAAAACCCTTAAAATACGAAACTTGTTTGGGCATTAATTCGTTCTTCCTAGTTCGAAAAAATGGTTCACTCTTATTTGTCTACAACCAACTTTCTTGAATGTCCAATTTGCGAAGGTATATGAAACGAAGTATCGGGGTAGGTTATACTAATTTGCGTACAGAAATTCCAAATAAGCTTAATTTTAAATAAATATATACAAAGGAGGAAAAATTAAGTTGAGCTTAACGAAGCAATTACTTTAGGTAAATGTAAACGAATTGGAAGGAAATAAAAATATCTCTAATGTTATGAGAAATATGTCTCTCATCGTCAAATTGGATTGACAGTAAAAAAACCCAAAAAAATATTTTTAATCCAAATTTTCTTTTAATAAACTCAGAAAATATTATATTTTGAATAGTATTTTATATATGTTTTTACAAAAATTACAGTCCCAAATTGTAGGTATGAAATCGTGAGGAAAAGTTTCATTGTTTTATATTACAATATTACAGTTTCAAAAATAGCAACATATCCATATGCTAAGTATTTATAACGGATAATGTATATCATGTAAATCTTATTGATTGGACCATCAATTGCTAAAAAGTCACCCAATCCTCACGAAATTATGCGAAGCATAAGAAAAAGCTAAAAACTGCCCCTCAACTTAGAATAAAGACTATAAAACTTACAAATAATTTTATATTTAACATGTTTGGTCTAATTCATAAGCGTTAAGGCTCGTACAACAATATTTATTTTAAGGAATCAAAAGGGTTATAGACCTAATTTCCTGCGTAATTTTGATATTCAAATATTAATATTTAAAAGTAGGTACAAATAATTTTTCAATTTACTGCATTTTGTTTCACACTGTAGCATAAATGTAATTTAAAAAATCCTTATCCTTGGGGAAGGGGTTTGAATCCGCTAAATCTCCCCCCATGGCTACACCATTTTTAATTAAAATATCGACAATGATACACTTCAATTGGTGCCTACCCCAAGAAAGTCGATATTTCTTTGACTCAGGAGATTTCGAGCAAAAAAGGCATCCACACTTATAATCTAGGTATATTAAACACATTAATTTTGATTTCTATTTTTGGAAACATTTCAAAAATTTATGATCTCCGAAACACTATAAGAAGTTAAGAATTAAATTTGTAATTTCTCAGGAAGTTATACTTAACCTCATAGGGAAATATGTTTTAATCGTTGAATGTTACGCTCAGATAATTACAAATTAATTTATTAAAAAATTATTAGTAATAAACAATTTATTTATAATAATGAAAAAGTTGTAACATAGAACTACAAATTTAACATAATCTAAGAGAGCAAGACTTATTGTGGAGTAAAATATTTTTAAAATGTAATAAAGTAATTTAAATTAAGTAATTAAGTATCTATTAGTATAATTAACCTGTTGTATTGCGACCGGTTAAGTTTTTTTATCATAATTATCAAATATTTTTAATTCTATAGCAATGATGCCTACTAATTTATTGATTTGATAATTTGTTAAGCGAGTTTATTAAATTTAAGATTGCAAAGTTCCATTAGTATGCTAATAATTTTTTATTTAAATAGATAATTAACTTCTCCAGTAGAAAAACAAATTTAAATATAAATTTGAAAACTTCGTGGGCAAAATCAAAAAGTTGTCGTTTTTTTTTAATAAAATACATACATATGTGTAAAGTGTTTCTGTTACTTATTTTATCCGTTACTTCTGATTTTTTTTATCAACAGCAAACATCAAAATTCATATTAGAATACATTCCACATTTAAAATTTACAAGAGAATATTTTATTTATTCAAAAAATGTACTATTATTTAAATGAAAAGCCTAGAAGCTTTTGAGATGTTGTGTTATAGGTGGATGATGAAGATGCCATGGATAGGAACAGTAAAATATCCGGATGTTTTAAAATTATATGGAATGGACAAGGCAGATTGGTATAAGACATCTTCTAAATCTTAAAAGACCAGTTGGAAGCAGATGAAAAAGTATAGAAAAATAAAATCTAGATTGGATTGCAGTTAGTTTATTTAGTTAGATTCAAATTGTTCATACTAGGGAGAGGTGAAGGTACGCATTGAACACAAGACCCAATATTGATGATAACATTTTCATCCATCTACATTTTTTAGATACAGAAGTTTAAGGCCATGAGAATAAATACCAATATAATTTAATATTTCCAGCTCAATAAATCCTTTGCCTGCTACCAACTTAGCTCTATTACTTATGGCTATAAGAAATGTAGGTCACTTTTTGCGGGATTAGAAAGTCACCCTTTTGTTACAAAAGCGGGTAGTAATAGACACACAAGGACTTTGCCGTTATATTTCTTTCGTGAATATAAGAAATATTCCAAACGTTTCACACTTTTTTCTATTTAAATTTATTGGAGGTTCTTACTGTTCTTATCTGATTTCAAGGCTTCCATTCATAAATTTTATTCGAAAGAGTTTAACTCCAGAAGTCTACCTTTCCTCTTGGTAATATTCAACACATACCTACAGCTATAAATAAACATTAACATCCACTAATTAGTTTCATATTATGAACAGTAACCATGGGTTTTAGTAGAAAAGCCATTCCCCTGGAATTCTGGGAATATGAACTGTGAATTTCCTAAACTTGATTTTTACTGATGTCAACAACACTTCTTGAATTTATAACTAATTATAAATATTTAATAAAAAGTATGTATAAAACTAGCAAGTTAATAAACTATAATCTACGGCGATAAGCATATTTTATTATCATTTTTTTGGTTTCGTAACTCAATTTCGGGGGAAATGTTGATAATAATTTGAAAAATGGAGTAATTATTTCGTATTCCCAGAAATAGCAATAACCTACCGATAAATAAGATTCCCAAAAAACTTTGGTAAAACACGAATAAAAAAGAGAACTAATATACATATTAATTAGATAAGTCGTTAGAGTGGGGTGAGGGCTGAATTAATACTGTTTTGATTCAACTTCAAAGTTAGTAGCCTTTTAGATATTTATAGAAAACCAATAGTAGGAAGACTTTAAAGAAAATCAAGAAAATATTTTTGAGAATTTTAATTAAGTAAATAAATTTCTTCATGGCATGTAGTGCTCTGTTTAATTTTTATAACAATGAAACTATTATTTGCATCTGATTATGTAAAAAAAAATACAAGGTGTTCCATATTCTGGAATTGACGTTTCATTCACTTTGTGATATGTGGGTAAGGTTATGGTGCCCTCTTCTCTTCCCTCCTCCGTTTCCCACTACCGACGTTAGTTAGATAGATGTCGTTTCTTTAATACCTATAAGTAAATATGTTTTTTTTAGTTTAGCCCATATCCTATATAGGAAAAACAACATTCTTCGAAACAATGTCGGCTGGGGGGAAGGAGAAAGAGGGAAACCTTTACATACCGTAACATCATATCACAAAGAAAACGAATAGTCGATTTGATAAAAAAGGTTGCCTTGATGGCTTTTTTTATACATAATTGTGAACGGGTTGTTTTCAATTGATTTTATTTTAAGCTCAAGAACCTCAAATATCATTTTTTTTATAATTACATATTTATTGTTCCATGAATCTATATTACCTACAAACCTACATAAAATATATAAGAAGAAACCAGAAATATTTTTGTTGAAGATAGGGTGTCTTTTTTAAAATAAAAAAATTGGTATCAACTTTCGGTATTAAATATTACCTGATTATTTTCTTAATTTTCCAATTACTAAAGTTTGGCTACTCTGTATATAAAGTCAACTCAATATTGATTCGCAAAGGAGAAAATTATTGGTTTTATTTATATAAATAGGAAGAATTATGCACAACAGACGCGGAATAATTTTTGAAGTGAAACTTCTTTGGGCGCGATGAGAGTAAAATCTCAAGGCCATGAAACGACACAGTTCGTAACGATTCGTCTCGTGAAGTTATGACAATAGAAAGGCGAAAACAATTTGATGTATGTATGTGCTATCATTTTTAAAACATAAATCCTGAAAATTCTGGTACTCTTTCTTTCTTTCATCAAAAATTACTTATTCGTTATAAAGGTACAGAGATCGCCAAAGAAGTTTCACTTCTTTCGCGTGTATCTACTGAGTTGCACATGATTAATTTTTTTTTTTAATACATTTTATGTAGTATCATGTACATATACATATTTTTATCACAGTTACAATGAAGAAGAGTTTTCTTTACATAAAACAAATGTTTACTGTATACGGCTACATTACAAGAAGTTAAAGCTTTGGGCATTAAAAAAATAAAATTACAAGAATATTTTAGTCAAGGATGGAGATAAAAAAGAAATCAAACCATAGGCTTCTTCAGTTTGAAACGGTATGAATATTTGATACTTTCTTCAAAGCAAACAAAGCAACGATATGAAATTCAGTACAAAATTAACTTTTTTTTTGCTAATTTCTTCCCATGCTTTTTTATAGGATGGTTAGTTTGCATATTTTTACACATAAATATGTGATTGTTTACTTTAAAATAGAAACATAAAATTCCTATTTTTATCTTCTATTTATTATAAAAATAAACTTGTTTTGAAAATAGTGAATATCAGTTACACAATTTATATGTAAGTTCCGAAGTCATCGCAGTTGAATAATCTTTTCACTAGAATTATTATTCAGTATGATAGAAAAGCCCAGGAACGTCCCTTTCTTTATTGCAAGTTATTGCAAGATTATTTGGTTATTGTTAGATATTTTTCACTTTTTTTTTGAAATACAAATTTATTATTTTATTTATTTATCTGTTAATTTAATAATAATTCCCAGACTACAGGTCCTTAAAAAACATTCTACATAACTAACAAAAATGGCATTCAGAAAAGCTTAAGCATAGACAAAAATAATTCTATTAAGATTAGATTTAAATTTGGAAATGGATAGAATATCAATAATATCAGGAAAGCTATCTTCTTCATTAAAGAGTTTGCAACTTCTATAAATCAATAAGTTGTTAATAAAAGACATATTGTAGATTGATAGGGAGAATTGGTTATAACAAAGATAAGAATGAAAACGTACCTATATCAAACTAGCATGACAAAGTTATTTTTCCGATTTCTGACTTGCGCTATAATTTGTCGCTAATTTTTTACCAAATCCAAAAATTTGTCGCTCGTGCCGTTTAGCTATAATCAGCTCATATGCTGATTGATATCAAGCTAACACTACACATAGCATATCTCGAAAAGGAAATGTCGTAGGATATTACTGTAAAGACTTCAATTTGTCGCTGAAAGATGACACATTCAACGAATTTGTCGCTAGTCTTGTCTCCAATTGATAAGCAAAAAACTGTTGGTAAGCCATCAAACTCTCGAAAGGTAACGTATTGCCCAACATGGGGGAAACAGGGAAAACCTAATTTAAAAAATTTGGTAAATAAATCCGATCTCTTAAAACAAATGTAACAAAGAACTCCTTGATTAATTGTTTGATGGTCTTCCAGTAGTCTTTCGCTTATCAGCTGCAGATAAGACAAGCGACAAATTCGTTGAATGTGTCATCTACAACGACAAATTAGCGACAAATTATGATCTTTACAGTAATATCCTACGACATTTCTTTTCAAGATACGCTATGTGTAGTATTAGTTGGTATCAAGTTAGCATACCAGCTGATTATGGCTAAACGGCACGAGCGACAAATTTTTTGATTTGGTAACAAATTAGCGACAAATTAGCAACAAATTAGCGACAAATTATAGTGCAAGTCAGAAATCGGAAAAATAATTTTGTCGTACTAGCTTGATATACGTAGAAAGAAAATATCAACAGCTTTTTTATTGTATTTTATCTAACGCACAATATCTATATTTCTGTCTGAACATTTTAACAGTTTAGAAATCACATTTTATACTTAGCCTCGACAATTAAGAACAATAAAATAATTTTAATTTAAAAAACATTCGGCTTTGTTTTGTTTGGTATACCTAAGTAGTTGAACGCCTTTTTCTAAAAATTTCTACATTTAGTGATATACGAAATTAAAATTTTGAGTGTTTTTCTTGAGTTACAACATATAAAAGCCTTATCTATCCTATTTTCAATATTTTCTTAAAATTCCTTTTAATCTAGGTGCTCACTTATTTTAAAATGGTGAAGGCTTACTTGATGCTTCATGGTGGATATAATGGCATTATAGGTTATGGCTGTCAATTTCCCTATACATTACATTATGTTCCGAAGGTTGATTCCTCTCAAATTCCCCCTGGCAGGGAAACTACCCCAAACCGTGAGGCACCCGGACGGACCGTTGGCCATAACAGAAACGCGTTCCGACTAGAAACTTTCTAAGCGTGCAAAAAATGACCTACATTCAATTTTCGGTAGCTTCTAGTCGACGAACATGGAGAGAAAACTGCCAGAATTTCAACTTTATATTCATTCACTTATTGAGTTTAGATATATTCACGCGTTGTAGTCGAACATCCGGCGGGCGGATCCAAGTGATTGATTAAATTTAATGTTGGTGTATTGTTATCTACTACATTTATGTACAAGTGAATTTTAATATTGATTTCAAAGTTTTTAATAGTTTTACAAGTGTATCGATCTGTGGGTTTAATTTACAATTAGATACATACCATATGTATATGTCACTCATGATAGTGGAAGCCATTTTGAGAATTTAACAGAAAAAAGGACAAACCAAGTCAACTCTACGTAATCAAAATAAAGGTAAGAAAAAGACAATTAACACATTTGCCTAAATGTTGCAGTTAACTTAATTGCTTAGATTACCTTTTGTAACAGTTTTCAAAGCAAGAATTTTTACTGAACTTCCTCCCACGTGGAGAACAATTTCTCTAGCCTACAATACTTTTAATGCTTTTGTTTTCGTTTTTAATTGGATAAGTAATTACTCAGTATGTTTATTTTCTGATTGTTAATTTAAAATTGATCAAAATCAATAAAAAACGATTCAAAATTTTCAATTTTGGGTTGCTTAATTAAATTAAATGGTAACAATGTTACAATGTTTATAATACATACATAGTTACGTGATACATAATTCCCTTGAGGTTATTTTAAGGAATTAATTAACAAAATAAGTTAACATTAGGTTATACTTAATCAATAATCAATGTGCAGTCCTATTCAATAAAACATAGTGTTTTTTTTTAATCACAGCACTTCGAAAAAAGCGAAAAATCTGTTAATTGTGTAATATACACATATATATTTCTATGTATTTATTGTATTGTTTATTTTTATAGACATATGACACTTTAATAATTGCCCATAATTAGAATAGGTACTTCTAAACGAAAATTAAATTTTTGCAATTTTTTAGTTTTAACATTTCCCAAACGTAATTCTTTTCAATAAAAGGGCTTCATAAATATTAGTAAAAGCCAGCAAAAGACTTAACTAATGAAGACTACGTATTGTAATATTAAAAGATATTTTGTTTACGTTTTTGCATAATAACTTCAGTACATAAGAGAGGGTAGTATACATAAAAAATAAGTTTTCCAATAATTATAATAGTTTCGGGACAAAATTATGTTAAGAGCTGAATTTAGATATATGCCAGCATCTCCTTTGTCCTCAGTTAAGTCTCAAGCTGATTTCTCAAAAGGTTAATAACACATGCATTATTGTAGTGTCCTCCTATGGCTCCTACTTTGTGACATTAATGCATTAAATCGCAAATATAACAATATACCAAAAATATTTAGGTATTAAAATTAAATTTTTTTAGAATACCTAAACTTTTTTTAAGAGAATAAAAACCATTTGAGGAAAAGTCTGTATTTTTTTTTTTTTTTTTTTTTTTTTTTTTTTTTTTTTTTTTAACCAAAAGAACAGAAGTTTACCAGCAAACAGAGGCTGGAGCTGGGAGCAAATTTGGGGCTAAAATTTTTCATATCAGAAAAGATTCATCATTTTTAGACCAAATGTTTTAGGAATAACAATTCATCATGTAATTTGTGTCCGCAATTATGACCAATTTAAAAAATAGAAGAAAATATCTATGATCTACCTTATTTAGAAAAGCTACACCTGAGATGTTATGTGATAAAATCGAACTATTAAATATAATTTCATACCTACGACGATATAATTGATGATTCTGAAAATAGCACAATGAAATTAAAAAACACAAGACAGAGACGAAATTTATTGTTATACCACAAAATTATTTCGGACACTGGCTTTTCGGTGGTAGTAATCTAACTAAAACTTAAAGTTACTTATATACTATTAAAAGCTGATAACAAGGGACGACTAAATAAACAAAGGTTATTTACTATATCGTTTGATCATTATAATATATAATTTATTTAATTTATATATTTCCATATACTCTATAAAGTTAATTTTCTACTTATCTCTACATGTAGGATTTCAAAATTATCGTCAACAATGTTCATTTACAATCAAGTGTTCGATAGGTGGAAGTAAAGTTATTATTTATAGCTTTTCCGGTCTTTCAGTCTTTCACTAAAACATCTTCTGTCTGACCTATTACGCTTTATTCAGGATCCGAATTGAGTTTGTACAACCCTGATTTTGACTTGTTTTAGTGGGGCTTAATAATGAAAATGCTTAATTTATTATTAGTTTTACAATGATAGAATTTATCTGTAAATTTAGATATGTATTTACCTGCTGTATTGAAATTTTACCTAAAAATGAAATTGAACAAAATTTTAGGTTTTGTTCTATTAAGTGGATAAACTAAATTTATGTTTTGTTCGCTATTTTTTTGTCCGTAATGAATTATTAATGAAGGTTATACCCATTATTAATTACAATAATATAGAATCAGCTCATTTTTTAAAAAAATTGATCTAATATAGGAAGTGGTTATCAATTGTGAGGTCGATAGAAAAAACCTACATGCGCAAATGAGTAAATCTGCCACTGACTACAAACTATACTAAGAACATTCATTAAATTTGTATGTGATGTGTGTGAGGCCCGTTAACATTTTAAAAGGTTACTGGCATACCATCAGCTTATCTTACCGCCGGAGGCATCTAAACGTCTCGCCCTAGGCTGTTTATAAAATAACAGGTTAAAAAAGTGAGGTAATCGTCGGTCAAATCGTAGGACGTTTTAAAATAGAAAGGTTTGCTGCAATTATTAGATTGTTTAAAATACTAACACAATTTTATTTAATTATAATGTTTTGTAAAAGAACCATCGATCGAATCGTTGAACATAGTAAAATACAGTTGTTACAGCTTTTAAGATAGTATAAGTCAACTTTGTAAGTTTTAGTTTAGATTACTTCAGCCACCTGAAGAAGGCACAGTGTGCCGAAATAATTATTGTGGTATAACAATAAATTTCTGCAACTCGTGTACGTTGTGTTTTATTTTATTTATAATGGAGTTACAAACATTAAACGCTTCTTCTATTCAAAATAATTTAATTACGTTTACCGAATGTATATCAATAAATAATTGAGCTTATATAGCTCAAAAATATATCCAAACATAGTTTCTTATACAATTTTAAGTAAATCGTCGGGTTGTAAAAATAATTTGGTAACTGACACATTGATCCCTTATTAACAATTATCTACACTAATTACGTGGGTGGTGTAATTAGGACAATACTTTACAAATCATAAAGTTACAATTTCATTGATAAAAAAAATGTATCTAATATTATTGTGAAGTAGGTTATCGAATTGTAGAGGTCGATAGGGGCCGTAAAATTTGAATAGCCTACATGCGCAAATGAGTAAATCTGCCACTGACTACAAACTATACTAAGAACATTCATTAAATTTGTATGTGTGTGTGTGAGGCCCGTTAACATTTTAAAAGGTTACTGGCATACCATCAGCTTATCTTACCGCCGGAGGCATCTAAACGTCTCGCCCTAGGCTGTTTATAAAATAACAGGTTAAAAAAGTGAGGTAATCGTCGGTCAAATCGTAGGACGTTTTAAAATAGAAAGGTTTGCTGCAATTATTAGATTGTTTAAAATACTAACACAATTTTATTTAATTATAATGTTTTGTAAAAGAACCATCGATCGAATCGTTTGAACTATAGTTAAAAATACAGGTTGTTCCAATTTTTGCGAAATGCTACGAATATATTTTCTCAAGTTATGTAATTAGATCGAAAATGAATTTTGCACTTCGTTGGGGCATGTTAAAAAGTATTAAAAAAATATTTTTTCATAATTATAAAAGACCTTTTCTTGTTTTAATGACAATGTTTAAACAATAAATAATTTATTATACCTATATTAAAGGTACAGCTGGGGCAATTTTATATTCGGAAAGAGCATTGAAAGCGCAATTTTTTAACGTATCACCCGTTAATTATAAAGACGATTTAACGAAACTAAAAATTTCGCGGTGCTAACTTCGTCTTAGTAGGTGGGTTAGTAGTAGTAGTAAGTAAACTTTTCTGATGAAAACTTAATAAGGATAATGGTGATGGAATTCATTGCGTGTCAATTGTCATTATAAATTCGAGATTTATCATTAATTATCTCCTCTGCTTATCAAGTACACCCTGTCATTAACTTAACCCTTAAGTGGGCAAAATTTGGGTTTTAAAAATTCGCGTTATGATCTTGTCTTAAAAAAGAAAATCTAGACGAGATCAAGACAATTAGGTTGAGAATTTTATCGCGATTCACGTCATCTGTGGACAGAATTTAATTTAATGTGTAAATATCTCATGTGATACATTAAACTTTGGTAGGTATTTACACAAAGAATTCTATTTTTATAACAAAAATCTAACGTGATGCATAACACTTATAATAATAGAATTATTTTATCCTTTCTATCACGTTACCTATTATTGGTTTAAGTGCAAAGGAAATGCAATATATCCGTCTTTGTTGTAACCATGCAGAGAAAGTGCAATGAAAACAAAACGTATGTTCTTGGAACAATAACCTACACCTACGTCCATGATACGTTCTCGTTTTAAAGCACAAGAAAAACAATGATAAATTATAACGTATTGCGTATACCGTTCTTAAGGTTATGTAATATTAGAAACGAAAAGGGGGTTAGGTTAGGACTAGTAGTCACATTTGACATCTTCTCTCATTGTGGGCATACATTGTCTAATTGTTAGTTAATTATTAATTTAAAAATCTCTAATATATTGTGTAAAACAGTTTTTCTGACATCATTGTCTGCAAAGATACTGTTCTTAAATTTTTCTGTTATGTATTTACAACTCATTTTATACATGATATAACCTATAATTGTATACTGTCAACCATCTGTCAACATTTGACATATGTGTAAGAATTATTACGATTTTATTCATACACCTCATTCAGGTCACGTGATGGAAAGGATAAAATAATTTTAGTATAGGTAAGTATTCTTTTAATTAAAGTCTAAAACATTTATTAAGTTTCTCCTTCGGTCAAGACATGCGCAGCAATGCTGTAATCTGCCTCGACATTATTAACAAATGTTTCTAGCTCTTTATTATTATCTATAAATTTTCGTTATTAACAGGATTGTCTAAGCATAAAAAACAGTATCCCTAAAAAGTCTAATAAGAATGAAATATGTATTAATTTCCATAAAAAAAATTACCTTTTCGATCTTTATTTCCAAATCGAGATCCACACTCTTTTCTTACTGAAACTTTAGACAAATATTTTCTCTTATCAATATTTTCAATTACTATCTACTACATTAATTATATTAAGCACAGTTCGCTAGGAAAAATTGCTTTCGTGACAATTGTCCGATAACTTGCTGCTTTAGTATTGGTGCCATATTGCTTGTATTATTAGATGTTCTCATGGAAAGGTATTCGTACATTTTCTAAAATAGTAACCATACCTACCTTTAGCGACAAATTATTTATGAGGCACTCTGGTAAATACATTTAATTACACCCTCATTTTTACATCACCTCCAACGTTTCATTTAGTAATAGATGCATGTTAAGTGCCCCGTATTACAACCTTACTTACTAATAATGTAGTTGTTGTGGTTGAAGATGAAATTCCCGCGAATTTGGCAAATATTTGCAACGCGACCCGTCATTCTCTTTTTCGACCCCGACTTTACCAAATTGTTATTTACTAAACGGGACTCAGATGTGTGTACGTGTATGTGAACGTAGTTTATGGTGTTCGCCTGCGGCCACGTCCCGTCGTTCATATATATTTCTATATCCGGGAAAATGGATAATTGAATGTGACGCGCGATGTTGCCGGTCTGGGATCCGCCCTAGACGTCTATATGACGGCGATCGTAATAGGGGTAGATCGATGGCGCTTGCAGCCGCCACCCAACCGTCCCTCTTACACCACCATCCACCCACCCTACTCTACACGAACGGAACCGGTCGCGTCATTCGCCATGTACACCTACCCACCCGCACGTACTTAACCCCCGAACTACCCCAAAGCGAAACACGAAAAATGTTTCGCACAGGTACAAACAAAAATTTGCCACTACAACAAAATCGTGATGATTCAAAGTTTCACTATGGAAATGTGTTTATATGAACTGATTATCCTTAAAATTCTTTTTCCAAATAGAAGACACAGAATAAAATTTCAGATAATGTAATTGTTTAAATAAATTTTAACAAATCTGCGATGCAGGGGTTGGCATGATTGTGTGGGTGTCAGTTTTCACCCTTCCTACCGGAAGAATTTACATTACGCCTACTGAAAAATTCATGTGTGTAACCATCAACTCGGAAATAGCTTGAAATTGTATTGGATAACGGTATAGGCTGACGGGGTAGCTTTTGCTCGAGGATAAATTATAATATTCGGAGCATTTTGACGCAAACGCGTGTTCCAGGATAATAAACGAAATTAGAAGTTTGATGAAGTCGTTATTCTGTATAATTACACCTGTACAACCATAAACAATAATGTCCAGCTGTAGGTACCTACTAGAGGGGATTAATATTAATTTTGTCGAATAGGAATTTGATTTTTTAATGAAAGAGTCTTACAAAAAATAATTCCTAAATAAACGAAGAAAAGAAAGGTTTAACATTTTGCTAGTTACCTATAAAATGTCATTCAAATTTGTTTATGGAATTTGCCTAATCCATTGCAAACAATATTTTAAATAGAAATACGTTTATAACTTTCTTAAAAATGTACCTATCAATATTTTTTATTTATTTTAAATGGACCAAAAAATGTACTCTCTCCTCCTGTTAGAGATTAATGGATATTCTGTTTATGCATTACACCCCTTTGGAAATTCTTAATGACATAATAATTGTCCTGATTGCATATAGTACCAATAAGGTTTACCTACTTTTAGGGCTTAATCCAGCAATGGGGATGTTGAGTCGATCTGACCCGAAGACAAATAAAATTAGTTGTCTAGTCCATCTTCGAACTAAACCCTATTTAGGTAACAGTTTATATTAATTAATTTATTGTTACCACAGTGGGATGATGTTTAGTTCCTCCTCAAAGCTGTTGATGAGCTGATCCAATTTAAAGTTCCCTCTAATGTGGCCCTTTTTTGACGAGCCAGAGGCTCATTTAAAGTAGGGTATGTTACTTAGTAAAATAAAAAATTGTTTTTACTTTTTTATTTATTTTCACACTAAATTTAGCCTTCTGAAGAAACAAAACAAAATCTTCTTAAAGTTTTAAAAATTGTTGGGAATCTTACATTTTTTATTTCTTTAAACAGACAAAATTTAGATTCTTTTAATAACCTACGAGTAATTTTAAAACTTTTAAATTCGAACTACTCCCTCTAAACTAGGAAAAATTGGGGGAACCCCGACGGATGGCAACGCTAATTTAAAGGGCTACTTAATGTATTACACGCAAAAAAAATTAAAGATTATGAAATTTTTTTTTCTGGTGAGGATTATATTTGTGGTCCACCGTTTCAATTAAATTGTTGCCTAATTTCAACAAGTTGATAAAACTGCTATAATTATCAAAATACTGCATGAGCAGAGGCCTATGATAAAAAATAGCAAATGTTTTGAGCGTAAGCAAAATCTTAATATTATTTGTAAAAATTTCCTTAAACAATTTCTTATGTTTGAATGCAAAAGAAAATTAGCCCTCTGTTTCAAGAAAATGAAAACAGCTGTTTCATCAAAACTTTTATGTTGTTTAATATATTCTAAAAACAATAACTCAATATTATGTATTATTACAAGAAATGCTTTTGTTATATTTTTTTACAATTTTTGTACAACGTCTAATAATTAAATGTCAGAAAATTTTATTAACATAGTGAGTAGGTGCTTGATAAAATCGTGAAATAAGGACGAAACGTTGTATAAAAATAAATAAAATTAAATAATAACTCCAGAATCTTTTTTTCAAGAACATCTCTAAAGCGTTATTGCTATATTATAAGACATGAATTTGGAGCAACTTATATACCTAACAACAAATAGATATATATGTACCTATACATTTTTTGGTTATCCCATTCATTTTCTTAGGTGTTCAAAAATATTTATAAAAACATAGAATTTGTACAGAGCAATTAAATGAACATAATTTTCTAATAAAATTTCCAATGTTTTCAGTTGCACCTAATGATCATTGAGTTAGTTTAACTCAAAAATCCTACTGACGTGAGGATTTTTCACGTTCCCATTACTGTTTAGTTAAAGAATGACATTGATAATGACAGTTAAATCTTTAGTAATAATTCATGTGTAACATCTGGCAAAGACAACAAAATAAAAGCAAGAATCTTACCTTGAAAGGCGTACCATTTGTAAACATACGTCCTTCACAAAAAAAGCGTTTTGTATCTGGAACAAAATATGTATTATATAAATGAATGAATTGTGCTAAAGAAATGTTAAAAAGCAGCAAACTATTTTTGTATCATGCAAAAATTTCAACCACACAATTTGCAGAGATACGGTTAAAAAAGCAATTGGTAGGTACCAAAAAAAACTGTTAAAACGGAAAATTTTTAACTTTGAAGCAACTTTGCACCAGCAGCATACGTCCAACTAAATACCTAGGTTTGTACAATAAATATATATGTGTGTGTGTGCATGCGAAATCGTGACTTCATTGCATGCAAGAGCGTGAAGTTGGCGGCCATGCATGCACATGGTTCACTCGGAAACATGCTTGCACCCATTCATTCTCTGGCAAGCCATCAGGGTTCGTTCAGGCAGATCTATGTATGTACCTACAATCGACCCATTCACGTCATAATCATCGAGAACTTGAGGAATCGAACGAGGCGTAGGTACTACAAGAGAAGCAATCAACTACATACCTACACCTCCTAATTGACCTCCGGTGTGCGTTATACATACATACATGGGTATTATTATTATGTTGTAGTGTGCAAATGAAATGCTCACTTGTGCTCACATGTATTATTATTAGAGCAAGCCGAAGCAGGCTGCGGTAACGGAAGACAATTGAAGGAGGCGCATCGATCACGGGCCACTCCGCGATTCGCGGCATGCATGCATACATTATTATTACGGCAATTAGCAAAAAGTAGGTTATGTTTTACCTCTTCTCTCTCTCTGCGTGTGTTTGTGAAATGAGTGTGTGCTTGCGCGCTGTCTGTATAAAAGTAGGCACGCCGGCGGCTGTCGAACACAACTAATGATTGTCACTATACTATCGAGTCGATTCGAGTAAAAGCAAGCACCCCGTGGTAGTTGTTGCTGCGTTATACCTATAGGTATGTGGCATGCGGATTGCATATAGCATATAGGAGGGGCCCAGCGCAGTCGTATACATCTTAGTGTTATGGCCGTACTCACATTGGAAGATAGACCATCAAGTGTGCCGTTGCCGCCGCACAGCCAGCGAGCGATTGTAAAAGTTTTAGGACACTTGCCGCGAACCCCCCTCGGGCTTCCCCCGCCGGTGTCGTCCGCTAACTCTCTCGCGCTGCCTCGCGCTAACGGACAGCCACGATACAGTCTGTTTCGATAGCAAACGATAATTTTTTTCATCACACCACATCAATTCCAAATTTTAACTCGCCAAACAGTCAGTTTCGTTCAATAAATTACATAAGTAAGCAACATTTTTTGAAGTTAAAATAAAACAAACATAGTATTTTTGATACAAAATGATTGATTTATTGAAGCCTTGTTACCAGAAACACGTAGGTTAAATGACGAGTTTGTGAAAACAAAAGTAGGTACTTAAACTTGTCTTTAGAAATCAATAAATTAAAATTAATAATTAACGACCAATTTGATTTAAATAATTCACCCCTTTTAAACCTGTAAATTGTGGTAATACAGATTAACCCCTCCATTTGAGATATAATTTAGTACCTATATACGTCTCTGAAGACTCATCTTCATCTGAAGAAGCCAATGTTTGGCGAAACAATTGTTGTGACTAATAAAATTATAATTGAAACTTTTCATCGTTTTATTCGCTTTCTAATTTAAATATGAAATTTCAACAAGTAACGCCTACAACAATTACCTAATTATCTAATGTAAGCAATATGTTGCGGTGATTCAGAATTTCCTCAAACCACAATTTTTTAGCCAAACTTCTAAACTCGGAAGGAAGGAAGTTCTCAATCATTGCAACATATCGGTCAGAATTAACGCTAAAGACATTTTTAGCTTCATTTTCAAAAGAATATGGTTCGATGATTCCATTTGCCACACTGTCATTTTCAGTTTCGGCTCAAAGAATGCAGAAATGTCAAGGGAGGACATTTGGTAATTACAGTTTTCAAAAAATATGTTTTGTTTTAACATTGGAAACCAAATAGCTATTCGTTTATTTCACATTAAAAAACAAATTCCTTAACAATAAACATCTTAACAAACTCTTTTTGTTTCACTGGCTAACCCTGTATTTACCTACCATACCTACTGACATACAAATTAATCCCATCAGAGTGTGACACATTTAAAATTACAACTGGGGCATGGGGGAATGAATTTGATACTTATCCATATAACAAAAATCATTCTCATTAATTAAAAAACTTATTATTAGGTATCTACTACTAAACTAACGTACTATATATACAAAGTCATGACGCTGAATAGATTGCGTTGTCATAGGTCAGGGGTAGGTTTGAATATTCTACGGTCAGTCTGATATCATAAGAAATGTGACAGCTTAATTAATGCAAACCCAAAATTATAATACTGTTATGGCTTTTATCTACTTAATGGTTTAGAACACTCCACGATATACCTAGGTAGTACCTATAGTAATTTGGATGGTGCTTTACGTCAAGTGTGTCTAGATAAAATTGTTATTGGAAAGAAATTGTTCTTCATATACTTGACAAATAAAATTACAAACAGTTCTTAGTTTATATTTGATATCTATGCGTATTTTTACAATACCTACAGACCTGAAATTTGTTCGATTATTCGCATCATTAGTTTGAATACGTCAATCATTCGAAAAAATAGTCCTAAAATTTTTATTATTGCAGTCGTCACTTTATATTATTCAGACTATACTAACAATCCTTCAGATAAAAGGATCTCCTGTGGAACGGACTGTATCTTGTTCCATGGCTAGATGTAATGAAGCTGCCGTCTGTCTCTTTTTTCGCACCCTTTTTTTCTTTTTCTTCTTGCATGTTTTTACCGCGTCTTCGGCAGGATATCGAACTTGCTCCCCACGTGACCTTTGCTTTCCTTATTACAATATCATCCGTGCTACTGTTTATAAATGTTGAGCAAAAATAGGTGAGCACTCAATTAAACTGCGTGGGTTGGAATAGAAATTAACAAAAATTCAAACAAAGCCTTGGACTTTGTTTTAGACAAATACACCTCCCGGAATAAATGAGAAATTAACATAAAGAGACTTGGGTAATTAGAAAAAAAAAGGAAATGGTAACATTTATGTTTCTTCGTCAGTACATTTACTTACTTTTCTTCTCTTTGTGAGTACAATAGGATACGATGTAACAACAAAGTAATAACAATGTTATTGGGTTCTGTATAGGTACATGTAGATAAAACGTGCACTACCTATAGGTATTAGTATAGTTAGTAAATGTTCCATTGTTAGTATCCTTACAGTGAATTATCCTTGAAAATTTGTCCTTAGTCAGCACTCCCACGTTGAATAATAACAAAATGTCTTTCTTCGAAACGCTGATTCCAAGCTTTCCATAAAATTGCTTGTTTCCTCTAGTTAAGTATTCAAAGGTTGTTCCAATTCACTTGACTTACAGAAGACAGGTGTTCTCTAACATCCTCTTTAAGTCGCTTGATAAAAATCTGCTCAGCATCAACGTGCACAAATTTACTACTTACTAAATTTATAGTTGCATTTCCCCAAGCAACGACAAGTTTATTTATGCCCATATTGGATGTTTTTCTTAACATTAGTTATAACCATAGACGTAGTTAGAATAGACTGAACAGTCCCGACAAACCGTGTATGAAAATGTGGCCAGAAATTAGAAAGAGAGAGAGACTGCTTTAGGAAGAGTTGCTGTCTCTCTCTAACTGTGCGATGGAGGGGAGAACAGTAAGCCGAGGCTCATGTTCAGTCTATTCTTACTACGTCTATGGTTATAACAGTATGGTAATTTTAGAAGCATTTATTTCCGAATACTTGCTAGTAAAAATAAAACTAACTTAAATATTATTTGAGTACAGTCGCTAAATGTGAAATAGTCTCTTAATGTGGAATACTCGTGTTTTTAGAGAACTGCTAGTGATATCCACAATTTAAAGGTAGAATTATCTATGTTTCTAGACTTAAGAATTGGTGCGATATATAACAGAATTCTAATTTCGATCATAACCCCAAAAAAGTGTCGAAAGCATGGTTGTGTCTCCATGAGATTTTTACAGGCGAGTACAAAAGTTTTAGTTTAGAATTTGTTTAAAACCATTTAGATGTGCCAAATATCAGGTAAGGTAGCTAAAGGATTGTGTTATTGTATTCTGAAGTCAGTTCGTTAGCTGGAATCTTTCTTGTTAGTTTTGTGACTAGATTTTGTTATATCTCTAAGGTGACCTATTAATTGTGGAATAGGACTGCGTGTGCAAATATTCCACTTTAGGGAACTCCATAGAGGCTGGTCACAATAAGGTTCGGTCTAATCGTGATGCTAAAAAATTACAAGAAGACCAAAGAGACCGTTCTTCTTTAAACTCTGAAGCATCTTCTTTTAGCGTCCATGATTCTACAGACGAAGAAATATTCTCCCTACAGAATCCCACAATTGATGCTACTTGCATTTTTTGCGACGGAATGTTTTCGAACGACAGGCGAGGGGAAATTTCGGTTATGTGTGTCTTCTGCCAATGCTGGGCTCATGAAGAATGCGCGGGAGCCGAGGCTGAGGTTTATGTCTGCGATTTTTGCAGAGGAGGAGAATAATAAAATTCAGCTAGTTCCCTAACAATTCTGTCTTTACTTTTAAATAAACGCTGTTATAAAATATCCTGTTTGTTCCTTGAAACATAAATTTATTTGCTATGCCACTTAAAGGTACCAAGGTATTCCACATTAGGGTACCAAAAATTCGACTTTCAAAAACGTATAAGTTTTATAAAAATCGCTGTACATTCTTTTTACAGAGCTGAATTACTTAATATACACTTATGTCTGCTTTGGAAATAGTCTAAGTATTTCATATGTAGAAAACTATGCATTTGAAATTATTTTTTATAACTTATTTTTTAATAAACATAAATGATATTCCACATTTAGCGACTTTACTCTACCTATTTATATTTAAAAATTAAATTATTAAAATGGTGATAATATAGGTAGGTAATGTCCCACATTGTTAAGTACCAAAATGTGTTACTACCACAAGAGGTGTGCATTGTCTAATTTTATCAAAGTTGCGATTCAAGCAGTAAAACATTCAAGACATTTATTGCTTATTTGTTATTAGGGACATTGTTAGGAGCAATAGTCTCTCCTGAATCTGTCTTTGCAGTTGAGATTTACTAAGTGTTATAAGTACATCTTATCTCTTGGTACCTGAAATGTCACTACGATAATTGCCCTCAAACTTTGCAACAGTTTATTAGGTAGTTATTTGTAAACAAACTTCTTAAAACATTCAAACTATTTTGAACTTTGAAGAATCCAAAGCATTTTTCGTTTGGAAATTACAGTTAGACGTTGATAAGAGGGGTCACTAAGTGGTACTTTTATTACCTGGTCTGCCACTTTTAATAAATTAGACCGTTCCTATAATGTCTTCCTCTATCCAGCTTGTTAATTTTATATTCCCTCTAGAACATCAATTTCAACATTTCCTTCCAAGACGTCCACAGTTCACATCCATGTTCGTACAAAGCCTTGCTTTAAACATACTTACATTTTTTTAAATATTTCCAAATTAAATTTTCGCGAGCCCCGAAACTATTTTTTTTTGTTAAATCGCTCGATTCCTTAGTTATTATGTGTTACTAGCTGTGCCCCGCGGTTTATTAGGGAAAATGAATTGTGTATTAACAGTAAAAATTTGATTTTCATCGATTTTCCGATGGGAATAAGATATTTTCCCGCAGTAAAACCTAACCTATGTGTTAATCCAGGGTGTCAGCTCACTCCATACCAAATTGTATTAAAATCGCTCCAGCCGTTTAGACGTGAAGAAGTAACTAACATGCACACTCACAAACTTTCGCCTTAATATTAGTGTGATTATTTTATGTCTTTACTGCTTTTTCTATTCTGAAAAATTCACGACCTCTTCTAGTATCTATAAAAAAAACTAAGTCTAATATTAATCAAATATTGTCAGGTTCTGTTTGATGAGTTTATTAATTATTTGTACCAAATAATCATAAATAAATCAATGAAATTTCACATGACAACAAAAAAATAATTTGCATTTCTTGCTTTAAATACCTACCTATTAAAACTTCATAAAATAGCACAGGAAGATTTCAAAAAAACTTTATTTAAAATTTATTCAGGAAAAATTGGATAAAAATGTCGAACAGAATCGTCGTATCCTAAAGCGTAATTGAGCAATCCTGTCGGGTTCGTTTGTTGAAGACAAAGGAGGAAGGGCCGCTGTACTGTCATACGGTCCAACCAGAATTTTTGCTTAACGCTTGGTGTAGCGGATGAGCAACATAATCCCTGACGTTCCCTAGACCAATAAAACCTCCAAAACGATTGGAACTATAATAACAAGACACAGAACTGCTAGCGAAAACAAGCTCTTTTTATGAACAAAGCAGCATAATTCACGGAATAATGCCATACTTAGTAGCACTTTGTCAGTGGATTCTTCGGCCTCTTTCTTAGAAAACCGATAAAATTAAAAAAGAAAAGGAACAGATTTACTTTTTATTTTCGATTTTGCTGTCTTGTGTCTTCGCCATTGACGCGGATAAAAATAATAGTTTTGTTAATACCTTGAGCAATTTTATGAATTTTTATTTTATTAGACCGGTAGGTATTTGTGTCCTGATCGGTAAATTATTAAGTACCTATCTGTAGGACTTACAACAAATTAAAAATATGTACGTTTTTGCCTAAATAGGATCTACGTTCTTACCTTATAAGGTTTGTTAATTTGAAAAATACAGGCTTTTGCAAAATTTTTCATTTATATTAATTCAATTTTTATTGAATGTATATAGAGACAAAATGATATACCTAGGCCTCTACATTTTCTACACCAGTTACCTATTTTCGGGATTAAATTTTTATTACTTATACCTATGTAACTTATTTATTAAACAAAAAGGCGAATTTAATATATTTCAACTTTAATGATACCTACCTATGTGCTTTAATTTATCCCTCCAAACATCAGAGCAGGTACAGAAAACATTTTACATTTTACTTAGGTAAGTAGGTACCTATATTAAAGTTGCTCGAAACTGTCTGTTTATTTGGTTGAAGTTATCTCCAAAATTATTTAACAGGTTTACTTTAGGACTTGCTCAACCGAATATTTAAGTGAAGATACACGGGAGTAAGGTGTATGATGAAGATAAAAGTAACGGAAGAAACGTTTTTATAATATAAGTTGTAATAAGAATTTTTCTTGAACACATTTATTCAAAATGCTTATCTCAAAACATAAAAAATATTTTGTTACTCTGACGGTTATTAGGTTACGTTTATTGTAAATGTGTTATGTCCGTTCGAACTCTAACCTTAATGGACTGATATAGGGCTGTTTTTTGTAAAAGCAGTTAAGGAAATCGATAACATATCATCGACGTTATTGATTATTTTTATATAAACCAAAACATGCCAGAAGGTCCGTTTTCAAAAACCAAAATTATTTCCTTCCTATAGAAATTTTTGAGGTAGGTACCTAAACTGATCATCTGCTTATTAGGAAAGCCAAGTGAATTTTGAAACTACGATTATTGCCTAATTTGTTTAAAGTGGTAGTTCAGGCAATAAGACTGCTAATCAATGATCTTTGCCATCACTCAACTTGAATTATCTGTTTTTTATTATGGTACTATTTAAACGAATGACTTTTTAGCAACGGCGCAAACAAAAGGTAGGATCTGGGGAGTTTGTTAAAATTTTCAATATTACCTACTTATTTTGTGAGAGGAGAAAGGAAGATCTAAATTTTAATTAAAACTTAAATATTTATATTCAGCTTTCTACTTTTTAACAAAAAAAAGATTACCTAATTACTGGTAAATATTGAGAAGTGTTAACCCTATCAGCCTGTTTTACAATTTACTATTCCAAAGATAAGATTTCAATCTTCAATAACAATATTCTCGGTTTTTTGTTTTACATAAAAAAAAATTGTGAAACAAAAAACCAAGTAATATTATTTATCTTACCTTTGAATTATATTGAAATGTTTAATCAAGAAATCAAAGAGATTGCAGTTGAATCAACAATATTCTCATTTGTAAAAAAATTATATTCGGATAAATCGTCTTTTTAAAATGAACATATCTTTAAAAGCATTGAACCCTAGATTCAGAACTACTTGGTATTATTTGGCAAAATATTTTTATATTTCAAAAAACAAGCATTGATTTCTTACTAGAAAACGTGGATTTAAAATGTTTGTCATTATATTATTATTATTATTATTATATTATTTCCATATTCTTTATAACAATTCGGGAATAAAAAAGCAGATTCTTGTGGCGGAGGACTGCAGCTTGGCGCCCCTTTGGTTGCGCCTCTGCTTTTTGGATTTTGTTTATCACTTGCGCATGCAAAACTAATAAAAACAATAATCTACATTGATTTGATGGTAGCTTATCTTAAATATTAAGGAAAAATAATAAAACAGATTTTACGCATTACAATAAATTGTTTCGGCTAGCTTACCATAGGCTTCTTCAGAAGTATTATTTGATTATATTATTATTTCTGCTAAATATTAAAAATAGTTTGAATGATTTTACCCGGATATTTTAAAACAAATAATGAAGAATTACCAACGACGTTTTAGGGGCCTGGGAGGTTCTACAGCACTTCTTGAAACTGATCTGTAAAAATAAACTATGTTAGGTTCAATGGCGTAGCTGGGATTTTATCGAAGGGGAGGGGGCAAATTTGAAAACAAAATAAAAGTATATTTCTCTAAAAAAGGATGTTAGGTTAATAAGAAACAGTTATATTGAGTGAGGCCATTGTCTAATGCAACCCTGGTTTCGGTCTTGACCATCGTCTTGAATTTTTTTTTAACAAACCCAAAAACCAACGTTACATAAGAAAGTAAGTTGACTTATAAAGTTCAAGTTTTAATTCAAAAAAATAAAAAAAATAATATTGTCACCTCATTTTGAGTGTCAGTTTTCGGCCAAATAAGCCAATAAACCTTTTGATATTATTTATTTTACTAGGCAATTTGGCTGTTCCAAAATGCAACTAATTTCTTTTTAAATCAAATGTATCTGCTTTTGCGTAATTCTCAATATATCTCTTAATTTTTTTACTTCTTTAACGCCATTATACACAAATTATTTCTATTCTGTACATTTCTATGGCAAAGAAGGTACTTTCCGAATGATATAGCTTCCTTTAAAAAATTTCGGTATCCATAAAATTTATTACTAATTACAGACACTTCAGACAGGATATAATGAAGTTTGACTTTGGAATGTGCAGAGACATAGCTCCACCCATAGTTAAGTTAATGCTCAAGCATAAGCTCCTCCTTTCGCTGTTCTCGCGCCTTTCTTATCACTTTTGACGTGTCTTTGAAGGTTATTCTTCACCTGAAGAGGTTCTTCAGACATGTCGATCAATGTCAATCTTCATCTGAAGAAGCTCAGTTTAAGAAGTGAACTGCTTTGATACCTCTACTATAATAATTCCAAAACCTCTTTGTAACCCATTCGCTATCTGTATTTAATGCATATTTTTGAAAACTGTGGTTATGATGCATCTACAACATGTCGATATTACCTATTCGCTATTACATTTCCATCTTTGTATCTGGATGATTATAAACCAAAGCCATTCGCGTACATCCATTTTTAATACATGGGCTCGTATTGGTAGATATAGTAGGCACCTGATTGTAAGTAAATAAAAACCTTGTGCAATGCAAAACATACACACACATCTTTGCATCGTGAGTAGCATACGAATCGTCGGCTTAAGTGGCAACACTGATTTACCGACCCGTTCCTTTCGATAACATTCTTAAATTTCCCTTTAATGTCGAGCTTTTGCGATCGCGAGCATCCATGTATATACTTATACTCGTATGAAAGTGGCATTAGCGACGTTCCTGTCGGACGTTTTAGCACCTGCCACTGCCTAAAATATGCGAGTCTTAATGCGTCTGCCGCCGATTATTATTTTTATTATTACTATTAGTTGGTTAACTCACTATGGCCGTTGCCTGGTTTGGTTGGTTCTCTCTCGTAAAATCGCGAAACCCATCACGAACCCATGTGTGCCAACTACGTGAAGAGAGAGATGTTCGACAGCTAACCAACCGCAACGAATTGGCGCAAGTTGGATTTCACACATTGCAATACAAAAGCTGTTTCTATTCGTCTCGGATAGTAATTTTCTTTTGCATGGCACTGCAACACCTTCGGGTGCTATATTAACGGTGTGAAAATGGAATACTTTTTAATTTGATGTAGACACTCGCGGCTTATGTTTTCTTTTGTAAGTATTTAGTTTTGTTCAGTAAAATGTGGAAGTAACGATGTACCGCATCTAATGAAGTTTTTCAAGGGTCAATCTACAAGCTCTTCCATAAACGTACTGGATTCTGTTTCAGTATAAGGAAGAAAACTTTCTCCTTTTTTACACAGTAATGAAGCACAAGTGCCTTTGAAACTACGAAAATTATACACTAAATTATTAGAGTAAAGTCGCTAAATGTGAAATACCATTTTTGTTTATTAAAAAATAAGTTATAAAAAATCATTTCAAATATATACTTTTCTACATATGAAATACAACTTAGACTATTTCTAAAGCAGACATAAGTGTATATTAATAGTTCAGCTCTGTAAAAAGAATGTCCAGCGATTTTTATAAAACAACTACGTTTTTGAAAGTCGAATTTTTGGAATCCTAATGTGGAATACCTTGGTGCCTTTAAGCGGTATAGCAAACATATTTATGTTTCGAGGAACAAAACAGGATATTTTATAACAATCAGCGTTTATTTTAAAGTAAAGGCAATATTGTTAGGGAACTAGCTAAATTTTATTATTCTCCTCTTCTGCAAAAATCGCAGACATAAACCTCAGCCTCGGCTCCCGCGCATTGTTCATGAGCCCAGCATTGGCACAAGACACACATAACTCAAATTTCCCCTCGCCTATCGTTCGAAAATTTTCCGTCGAAAAAAATTCAAGTAGCATCAGTTGTAGAATTCTGTAGGTAGAATATTTCTTCTTCTGTAGAATCATGGGACCCTAAATTAAGATGCTTCAGAGCTTGAAGAAGAACGGCCTCTTTGGTCTTCTTGCAATTTTTTAGCATCACGATTAGACCGAATCTTATTTTGACCAGCCTCGTCTGTTTTTTTTTGCTTAACACGTTCTTTTTTGTCACTTATGGAGTTCCCTAAAGTGGAATATTTGCACACGCAGTCCTATTCCACAATTAATAGGTCACCTTAGAGATATAACAAAATCTAGTCACAAAACTAATAAGAAAGATTCCAGCTAACGAACTGACTTCAGAATACAATAACACAATCCTTATGCTACCTTACCTGATATTTGGCACACCTAAATGGTTTTAAGCAAATGCTAAACTAAAACTTTTGTACTCGCCTGTAAAAATCTCATGGACACATAACCATGCTTTTGACACGTTTGTGGGGTTATAATCGAAATTAGAATTCTGTTATATAATGCACCAATTCTTAAGTCTAGAAACATAGATACTTCTACTTTTAAATTGTAGATACCTACAGCAGTTCTCTAAAAACACGGGTTTTCCACATTAAGAGACTACTTCACATTTAGCGACTTTACGTATTTATATGCTATTTGAGAAAAGAAATTATGAAGAAAATGGAATTTCAATATATATTCTTGTTTTCCTTATTAAGACAAAATAGAAGATATACGTGCTACACCTCAACATAATTTGAAAAAAATGTAATAACATATTTACCTAACTTATTAATAACTAAAGTTATCTATCAATTTAATTACTTGGCATTTATTTTAAATGGTGCCTGCCATATACGAATCCTCACATTGTATGATATATTTTAGTAACCTATATTTTGTTCTCCATAGCAGTCTGTTTTAGATATGATATGGAATTTCTAGAAAAAGTTATCGATATTTTACCATCGACAGGTATATTGGAATGCAGGAAGTGTAACAGGAAATTTTCATTGCGCTCTAAATCTCTGTAATTATATAAAAAAAACTTTCATAAAGCAACTTTGGAAATTTTTACATTGGACTTGACTCCAATAACTATTCACTGAATAATTCTTATGGGGTGTATTGTGAGTTAGTTATTGTTTGATTTAAACGCTTTAAGTACTTACTATTTATAATAAATTTTAGTTTATTTACCTAAACTCAAAGATTTAAAATTGTAGTAATAATTTTTGAAACAGATTTTTGTTAATTTTATATTTAGCCTATACCTGAGCTGTTTTATTTCAAAGAATAAAGTCAAAATCAGGTTGTAACTATCATGGGGCAATAACCCCGCAGTCTTCAACTAGGTAAAGGTGTTCTCTGGAAACAAGAAAATGAAAAAAGCCTGAAAATTTTTACTTTTAATTCTATGAAGCACATTATCTAGTAAATATTTAGAAAAAATAGGGTCCTCATATTTAATTTTGCCCTGGAGCTTCAAATTTGCAAATTTCCCTATTTCAGCTGTAGCTTAATACCTACTATTAAAAATTGATTAAAATTTTTCCATAAATGACTTACTAGAGTGATGTCTCGTTTTCCTATGAATAAAATCTCATTCATCCAAGAATTATGAATAAGTAGTTTTGGTTACCAATCTCCAAAATTGATTTGTTTTCATTCAAAACTTAATATTCATGACACTTTCTCGTTGCAGTTCATTCTTATAATAGGATATGTAATTAATTCTGGTCAGACGTTTCGTTTTGGTCTTTAGGAGTAATTTATTGATTCGCTATGGCAATTGGCAGTTGATTCAATACTACCTATTTAAATTAAATTTGCATTATTAAACCAGAACAAATCGACTTTGATGAATTATTTTTAGTTTAAAACGAGTACAGGTACCTTATTGAAGGAGGTAGAATAGGGGGTAATTCTTCATACTTCTTTAACGTGAAATCTCGTAAATTAAAAACGATATTTATTTCGTTATATAAAATTTGATGTAAACAGAGAGGCTATAAAATAAGTGGTGTATTTTTGAATTACTTGATAAAAACATTAATATATACCTACCACCTACATATTGATATAAAAAAGAAGAAAAATTAAGAAATGGGAACATCTAGCCAGCACAAACTGAAACCTATGAAGAATTAAACTGAGGTTGTATACCCACAACTACCTTGCAAAATTTTGCTTATTATTAGCAAATGTTTGCGTACAATACGTATGCAAAAAGTCTTAGGAATAATAAATTGGCAAACAGTAACATTTGTAATTCCTGAGTACAATTATTTCGTCGTACTGAACTTAGGATCATGTGATTATGGGGTTTGTATTTTTTTACGAGTTACTCCTAATTAAACAAAATATTCTTTTTTTCCACCCGTTTTACTTTAAAAGGCGCGAAACTCTGCTTACAATATGCACTATAGATATGTATTTATGTAGTTTTGGAATATACCTAATCCATAATCAGCATTTTTTAAATGAAAAAATATATATTCAAATAAAAAAAGACATATATTTATAAAGAGATAAGGTACGTGTGTAGGTATTGAGTTTTTATATTTTCAATTGATGACAATAGGTAAATAATATAAAAAAGAAAACAGATTCTATCTACTTATGAATATATGGGTAAAGACGAAACATTTCAGTACTCTTTTCTGCTGTGTTTAACAACCTAATTTCAACCTTTTATGAGCGAAAACTATTTAAAAGAAAATAAATTTTATTTTTATTCTTTGGATGATTTTGTACTATTCTCTATAAATGTATACTACAGATTGTAAAAGGTTGACAAATGGTCCAATATATTGCAACATTAAACATAAGGATTTTTGATTCCTATATGGGTCTCTCTGCATAATTTTGACGATCGATGTAGTTTATATTGCACCTCTACTATTTTATATATGGTACATATCAGTTTAGATATAAATATATGATAAAATATACTTGAATGTAATAATTTATTACTGAGATCTTACCTTTCTTTATACCTACTTACCTGTTGCGTTTGATCGCCACCCTGTATATACCCACGGTACGTAGTGCAGAAGAAGACGCTATAGATTATACTTTATTCATTCATTAATTTACAATGGACAATATAAACAAAAGATAGTTATTATTAAACACATTTATCATTGAAATATTAATATGTGTATACACATACATACATAAAAACAACAATATGCGTACTGAACACAACAATAAAATTATGGTCTCGAAAAATAAAACAATAAATCGCGACAGCAAAAAATCGGACAACGACCTTTTTGTAAACTTTAAAAAGCTTTCTACTACAACAAATAAAAATTAAAAAAAGAAATAAATTACCGATAGTACGACCGAAAAGTTTTAGTCTTCCTAACAACAAATTTAACAGGTCAAAATTTTTACAAAAATGACAATTTAAGTCTAACAAAAAATACTACTAATTACAATTTATAAGTAAGTACTCAATTTTGTATCTATTAATAATCATAAGTATCTTGCTAGTAAGAAAAATATTGTTTCTTATTTAAAAAAATAATATGTATTATGTTAAATTTATAACTCCTTTAAAACATTCTTAATAATGATCAACATTAATGAAAACATAACAATTGGATGCCAAAAGTTTCGGGTCGTTTTACGGTAATGCTAAAATTATTTTCGAGATCACTTACATAATATTAAAAAAAAATATGCCATAATACAACCAGCATTTAACACGTAACTTTAACGGTACGAAACATTGCACTGTCAAATTTCAGCGGACGATATAATTTTTAAAAAAGAAATTCTTAGTTACTGGCTATATGACACGTACTTTCTATCTATGAGGAGACGTACGTAGTAATAGTTTTACTTACCTACAATTAAATTCGGTTTTGTGAGAGGTTTTTTCCGCTTACTCGCTAAGTAGTCTATGCCAACGAAGGTCGAAAATCAATACAGGAAGTAGTAACAATAACAAACGCCCTGGAATCACATTTTCGCAGACCAAAAAATTGCAGCAACTTACAAACAAAACGATATCGATCTAAGATAAGAAGCGACTCGCCAGAATGACAATGATCAATCACACCATTGCTGATGCGCATGATTATTGTAACAAAATGAGTTACCTCATGGCTCTTTTAAAATCCAAAATATATTAATTAGTGTTAAATATTGATTGAAATCTGAGTCATGTTCTTTCATGTGGCAAGTCACTTCATCAATCGGCATAATTTTTCAGATAATCAGATTATTTAAAAAAAATGGTTTATTTATATAGTACATATTAAGTATTAATTTTTTTGTATAAATTGCCTCATTTTATATTTAAAATGAAAATGTCTCTGTTACCTTTGACATTAAGTAGTTGTAATTTTAATACACAAATATGTTAAAACACATATTGTAATATTATTGGTAATTATATTGTTGAAACCCCTACCTCTTGGATTTTCATTTTGACGTTATGCAGTTTAATATGCTGAGTAAGTAGTAGGGTTCCTTATTCGGGGTAGTTTTAGGAGGTTGAAAAAAATACTGAATCAATCAAATCCAACCCAAATCTATCCTAATCTGCCTTACCTAAAAGTGTGAATTCTTTACCTAAACCCAACCCAAATATACCAAGAATGGGATGATGAATCTTTTCCATGTTACTGACAATAAAAAGGGCGTGACCACGACAACACTAATTTCGTTGCTGATGTCTTTTCCTACCATAACCTTACGATGGCAAAGAATCAAATAAAATAATATTTCGCTTTGATTAGGTTAAAATAATGAGTCAAAACGAACGAAGTGACTGTAGTCGTGGCCTTGTCCTTCCTTTTATTTATACCAAATTAAATAAAAAAATATTAATTTTTTGACAGATTCGTATAAATTTGGGTTCGGTTAGGTTAGGTTAAAAATTCATCATTTTATTTTTGATAAATTTGGATAGATTTCGGTTGGCTTTTGTTGTTTTTGATATTTTCTTTCAACTCTCGAAAACATTGCTAAGGATTGGTTTTCGAGCCCAACAAACTTAAAAAAAATTGAGGAATGGACGCTCAACAATATAATTTAATATCAAAATATTTTATTATGAAATATTAAATTTTTTATTAGAGGTTGGAATGGAATTTTTAAGAAAAATATTTTTTGTACTGTAAATTAAAATTTGTACTTAAGAAAGGGTTTTGTTTGGAAGTTGTACGCAATTTTCCAGTATTTAATTACGACTTGAATCCTGCGAATTCGCATCCGTATACAAGCCAGAAAATTTATACAGGTACCTAATCTGTAATATTTACAATAATTTGCCAGCGACATGATACATTAATTAAGTAGCGTTACAAGTTGCAGCGTTGAGCATCTAATTATCTAATCCGGAACTTTTATAAATAAAAGCTGTCGATCATCCCTTCCCTCGCCGCAAGTGGAATTAAATAATTTACTATACACGCATTTTCATCTTTTCATTTTTTATATACTAGAATGACACCGAGTACATTATTAACTTATGAACCTAGGACAAACAAAATGTCTATAATGTATTGTATGTAATTATTTACAGAGAAAGATGAAATTTTTCTATTTTCGTTTCTTTTTCCCATTCGAGTACGTAAACATGGTATGACTGACTTTGTAGTAATCGTCGAACATATCCATCACGTTCGAGTCAGAAAGCTAGAATGCTTGCACGTGCCCTATGATATTTAAACAGTAACCTTAAGGTCCTTAAATTAAAAAAGAAAATGAAGGAAACTATCACTGGAAAATTGTTTCTTTTTTTAATTTTGCAAACTTTGGCACAGCGAAGTAACATCTGGGATTGGACGAGAATATCAACGCACTTTTTTTATACACTCAGTCATTGATTAAGGTCCGACTCCTTGATGACCAAATCCAACCCCAGAAAACGCCATTGGTCACTGATGATGCTTTAACGTCCCGTTTGTTGCGACGTGCTGACTGACCACGTGATGGGGAGCATGAGGATGATGACCCACGTGGTGACCATGATGATTTTGATTGTTGGTTGTGGCGTTATTGTTGTTTTGCTGTTGCGTGGCTTGTCGTTGCGAATTCTTCTTGTTCTTCATTCGCCTGTTTTGGAACCATATCTTCACCTGACGTTCCGTCAGATTTAGATTTCGCGCCAATTCCCAACGTTTCTGTTTCGAAACGTACGCATTGAACAGGAACTCTTTTTCTAATTCGAGCGTTTGAAACTTCGAATACGGTTTACGTTTTTTGCGTACTGTTACTTGGCCCGTCCACTCGAGAGGGTTGGAACCCCCACATGGAACACCCACACCCATACTACCTAGAGAACCTGTCAACACAAAAGTTATTATTACAACTTCTTATAAAATCACGAAATTCTAATTACAATTGCAACAAAAAAAAAAGAAAACAAAAAGGATTAAGGTATGTTTAGAAAAGGTATAAATTACTTACTGTTGATATTATTTTGATTATCTTGAATTGTTAATAAACCGTTGAGGTGCAAATAATCTTGATTTTGTTCAATTTCTTCTAATATTCTTATTAAATTCACAATATTTGTTTACTGTAAATGCCAGAGAATATATTGCATAATACGTAGGATACAGTTTCAATAAACATGACGACCGCTTTATTAATTGGATTATCAGAATAATTAATTATTACGTAATAATTTTCTTTCGTTTTAAATGCACCCAAACAATGCTCTCAATTAAGACCGTGAAACTCTACAAAGAGAAAGAGAGCATGAGACGGAACTAAAATATAAATATACGTAAACAAACGAATCTCGGCATTTTGTTTCATTGCACAAATAAAGAGCCATAAAATTTTATTGTCCTATTACATTGTTAAGACACGGGAGTTATTAACACATAAAAACCAGATGACATTCGGTTTGTTGGATTCGTAAAACTGACCTAGACCAACACGAATTTTGAATGAATTAATTAAAATTACGACTTCTTTTATGTCGTATTCACGTTTATATCCAGTTTGTTAATTTCCGTATAGTTCACAAGCGCCAGTTTTAGTTTCTCCGTCAAGCAGCAACCTGGCAATTTCGTCAGTGAAACTCTGCTCTGATCAAGATGATATTATAAACAGGACGCATCTGTTTTGCGCTGTCCCACATATCACAAGATCGGTTTGAGAATGTGGAACACATTTTTTGCTCTTTCGATTATATTGTGCCATCTAGTGACTTTCGAGTATATTTACCTGAATTAATATTTAACGCTAATTAATTCGACAAGGAAGAATTTTTAAATAAATAAGAAATTAATAATAAAAAGCACCTACGTACAATGACTTAACCAACTTATAATTACATACACAAATAAAATTATTTCGATTATATTCTTTGTGTAGTACCTAATGTTAAAAGCAAAGAAAGTGTTACAATTTTAATTACTGCTTAAAGGAGAGTTTAAGTAGCAATAGAATGGGCAATAATACTTGTGTCGGATGCGTTGTGTACCTGTGAATGAACCCTTGCCTATTATATAATTTATTACCTGGTGGTGGGTAAGGTGCTGAAGGAACAGGTTCCGGGCCGTAGTTTCTCAGTCCATAACTACCATCGTGAGCGTGAGCGAAACCCGCGCTCTCGACCATCGCCGCGGCTACTCGATTGCGTTCATCCGCTGGGGTCAAATAAGGAACTGGCTGATGGTCAACATGATGCCTAGAAGCCGAAGAGTACGGCGAATAATTGCACCAGGAGGACGTAGAAAAGCTTTGATGGCAGGAAGACACAGCTGGATCTGTGGCAGGACCACCAGCTCCTGCTACACTCGAGTACTTATATTCTGGAGTCGCACCACCAGCTGCTGTTGCAGCAGGTGACCAGAAGGACAACGCGGCTGACTTTCTGCTATCACGACCTCCCGTGGGATCTGTGGCCAGGTTGTAGTACGTTGGTGCGTTTGCATATTGATGATGGTTCAATCCCACCGTGGGTTCAAACGCTGTGGCTCCAGCGTGGTGGTTCTCCGATGGAGAATAGTTCCACGGCTGCCCATGGTGGGAATGTCTAATTACGCTAGGTTCCGCACATTCGCCGCCATAACCACCG
Organism: Agrilus mali; assembly: GCA_029378335.1. Classification (NCBI taxonomy): domain Eukaryota; kingdom Metazoa; phylum Arthropoda; class Insecta; order Coleoptera; family Buprestidae; genus Agrilus; species Agrilus mali. The sequence goes on from CM055660.1 coordinate 10,129,201, forward strand.
GTAGTTAGCCTTTTGGCGGGGATGTGAAGGGGACCACCGGCCGAACCACTGTTGCTGGTCACACTCGACGGTGACGACGACGACGTCCCCGACGTGGTGGCAGCCGGGGCCGTCGCGGTCGCCGGACTCGTCATTCCACTGTTGCTGATGGGGGTGGCGGCTCCTTGGGGCGCTGGTGGTGGACTTTCTTCGTACAAGCCGCCGTTCATCATCGACCACCAAGTCACCCCGGTGGAAGACCCCGCTCCGGTGGCTGGGGAGGATCCGGGGGGATGCACATGGTCGTACAGGGTTGGCGCGGCGCACGCCACCGGGTCCGAGATGTTGAGGATTATCGCGGAATCGGATCACAGCATCGAATGACAAACAAATACACACAGCAGAACGATGTGTCCAAGTTAGTCCAAACGATAGGTAATAAATTCCACAACAGACCACCAAATAATATTAATCCAAAGGGAATACGATGACGGATAATATGAAAATAAACAAAAGCAAACCTTTGAGTTCAATGTTCTTTATAAACGAAAGTCCAAAAGATGGAAAACAACGAAGACGTCCACCGGCACGCGTAAACAAACAACAACAATAACTACGAAATTTCCCACCACCCACTTACTTACTGTTGTTGTTGTAAATCAAATTGAAGCACATTGTGTAAAGTGAGCCCGTTTATGACTCATAAATTAATTTATTGACGCTCGTAACTCTGATTTGACGGCGGGACACTTTCCGTGAATTTACGACTTGCCCGGGTGACCAAGTCTTCTTGAAATCAGCACCGCTAACACCCCGGGGGTCACCACCGACTAAACACAACTTTAAGGTGCAATTAAAAAAAATACTATTACAGTCGAAATTGTTCAAAACAGTTTCTCTCGTGACACGTAAATATCCTCTAACAGTGTAAAAATGAGTAACTCTTCTAGTAGGGAAATTTTTTTTCTAACACTTCGTATGTAGGCGCGACTTATACGTAAGAAGTGTAAGCAGCGCGATCGTGTGGGACGCTGAGAGCAAGTGGTAACACACACGTCGGACTCCAACGGAGTTTCAGTCACATACTGAATTCGCGTCAAAGCCGCGACGATCGCGGCTGCCTTAGCGGCGGCGGAACGGCGTCGACGACGACGAGACGGCGGCGGTGACGCGATGGGTGTGCGATCTAGCGGTGCACGCTCGCACTCACGGTGCATGATAAGACCGAGCAGGAAAATTGATGCAAGTCGCAGGAAGAACGATGCAACGCTCTCAAACACGCGGAAATCTTACTTCAGACTATAACGTTTCCAAAAAAAGAAATTAACTACCCTTTTTCCATTCACCGTTAAAACTAAACAATTTGGAACAAAAACGAATATTTCGACACAATGTCTTTCTTTTTAAACTATTTACTTCTTAATCTGTGTTATCAATACAATCATTTGATAATAAGAAGATATAAAAGCAGATCTAAAGTCAGTTTGATGGAACCAACAGAACTGTTATAAAGTTTGTGTCTATGGGCACCGAAATAGCAACTATCGTTGAGCAAATTTTAGAAAAATTGGTTTCAAATCGCGTCGACTTATTGATAAACCTATAGACATCACAACTTTTATATCAATCATTATACAATTCGAAACTCTGATTCAAATTTTTTATATCAATCATTATATAATTCGAAACCCTGAATGTAATTTTTCGCACAGTATTCTTTACGAAATGGATAACTTGCTCTTTTAATTTGGACCCTTCCTTCCTCCTTAATGAGATTTAGTACGATAGAGTGGAACCCCGAATACGGAGTTTGTACTAAACTTATTGTGAGGTTTTAATTAAAAGTTAAGTTTTAAGAAATTATAGAAAAGCAGAAAATGTAACTTTCCATTTTCAATAGGAATAATTTTAAAAGAAGTTATTAGATTTTCTAAAAGAATTTCCTTTATTCGAAAATGTGAGACGTAGGTACTAGGTACTTCTTGAAACCTCCAATGATGTGTGTATCTTTGTAAGCGTTTGTTTGTTCGAAAGTGTCCTCGCCCATTCGAAATTGCAAATAAAATTTTAAAGTTTTGTTCGGTTGTCGTTCGAGAAGAATAAAGGGTCGATGATGTGTTTGTTAAAGCGTTAAAATTGGTCGCAAGAATCGAAGAGAGACGTCGTAAACTTCAGGTGTAAGCCACGAGTCATTTTAAGATGATAAAATCTCCGGAAGAGCTACTGGATTACTGACTCTTACGATGATGACAATTCTCAGTAGTGTAGGTTTGAGAGTTGTTTTATACAAGTGTATGCCCATACAACAACAAATAAATAAATAGGTACTTATACGCTATTGTCCCTCAATCGTTAAAATCGTTCATCATCAAATCAAATTATTTGGAAAGGAATAGGAAATAAATCTGTTATATCTAAGAAGCTAGCATATCAAAGATCTAATTTTAATACTGGGCGTAGTTTTGTCAAAGCACACCTTTCGATTGACATCTTACTTTTGCCATAGTTCTGGACTACAAATGATACATTGGAACCAGAAAAGGGCTAAAGTTTTATTTTATGTTTTCGTAAAAACTTAAACATATTAAAGAGTGCATTTTACTTTAGCACTAGATAAAAAAAGTAGGAAGAGATATGTCATGTGTAACTGCTTGAAGGTCGAAAAAGTACGGAAAAAGCAAAATATAAGAAAAATACATTCCCAACGTAAATAAAGACAATATACAGAGTTAACGTCTATTTTTTGATAATCCTGTAAACAAAAATAAAACTTCGTTCGTATTGTCTAAAAAAAGGTGAAGTGATGACTGCCTAAGAGCATAAGTTTACGGCCACGAATGAATTTTAATGTATTTCCAAAACTCAAAATATTTAAGAAGATATTGTTTTTGTGTCTAAAACATTTTTAGATAAGTTTTCAGATATTATCAAAAGTACACAATAGAATACGTGGTAAAAAGTAAAAACGTTAAGCAAAGGGTGTGCGTTCCTTTTTAGAATTTCAACCTCCAACTTATTGCTTAATATCAGATTATCTACGAAGATTTTATCAGAAAAAAAAAATAGCAAAAGATAAAAACACGCTTAAAGAAAGGGTGGATATAAAAAACGACTAAAAAAAACTTTCAAATGCTTTTAGGTACAATGGAAGCTTATGTAGATCATTTTATGGAATAAAAGTTTAACTTTATTTTGTGGCAGAATTAAGTAAACAACAAATATTTGACCTTTCAATGGAACCTTTTTTCCACTTAGATATTTAATTAAAAAAGATTGCTTCAAATTATAAGAAAATTGAATTGTTAATTGGTGAAGTTTAGAATTGTATCTATGTGGGAAAAATTCTCGACTTTCCCTCTGCATCATTGAAATATCTGATATTCATTATAATATCGGATTAGTTTTGACGGTTTTCTGTTAAATGAAGGACGAAACGTCGATAACATCTACAATATGAGAAGATGCTATCGCTATGGCCATTAATATCCGTAAAGCCTGCGAAATTCTATTAGAATTAAGTTAAAGGGTCATTAAATTTATACACCCCTCAAATTCTTATTGAATTATTAAGTAAAAGCCTCTCGTGATTTGAACATTTCAGATAAGGCAATAACTGAAACGTATCATAAGTTAAAAGCGTATGGAACAGTATTCCCTTTATTAGTGGATTATTATCTACCTATCATAATTGTGACTAATTTTAATTCTCAATATAATTCTGTTAGTTAAATAATGAACAATCATAATTTATCGACCTAAATATACGTATTAATGGTTCATACATATATGTTTAGCTTTATCCTTGTTGAAATACTGTTCCGGGAATGTCTGCAACCCTTTTTCCGGTTTGTTAATTTCCGGGTGGCTCTCAATTTGAACAAAACGACCTTTACGTCAGCTCATCTAGAAAAGAGCGCATCACGCGTCGATTGTCGTCCCCTCGCATCCCCGCCCGCCCTCGTCCTCGTTACATTTTCGTCTCCGCCGCCGCCACCCACAACCCACCCTCACTCCACCCCGGTGTTTTGAGCGTCCGATCGTACGGCACTAACTGCATATTGGACGGTCTCGAGTGTGACGCGCAATCCGGCGCTACGACGGCGAGCAATTCCGGGCGGTTCCGGGCCTCGTTCTATGGAAATGAACGCTCACCGGACTGAATACAAATATTCCATAACGCGCACCTTGATACGGAATCCCTTATGGGATCACGGTGGGACGTGATGGGCGTTTGCTATACGTAGAGACCAAGACGAATAACAACGAGGGTATTAAGGAAAACGCGATACATTTTCCTCCGAAAAAGGATTTTTAGATACAAGGGGTTAGTTCTTTAAAAGAGAAAGCAGAATGAAAGCAATTTTACAGTTCCCGGAATTTCACATACCTATCTCTACCTTTCTAGTAAGGACCATGAACACAACAGATCAACGTTTGCTCAAAATTGATTGCAACCTTTCACTATTTATCCATTAGGGAGTTAATAACGTTAAATTATTTTAGTCATTAAAAACACAAGCAAAAATTAGTAGATTCAAAAGTGAAATAGAAACAAAATAAATCCAAAAATTAATTTCTACTGGAAGTAGTTTTCTAATCTTTTTCTAATTTACAACTTCAATTTAATCATTATGACAAGAACTCTCTAATATTACGGAGGAATATTAATAAGGTTAAAGAAGTTTAGATAAGGTCATAAAATAAATAAGTTAATACAATATTTCGGGTCTAAACTTCCCATATAGGTATACCTACTACCTACCAGTATTAGGATTCTATTTATCAATATTAAGATGGAAATGAAATAGGTAATCCAAAAAAGCTTAAGACAAGGGAAAGTGTTTTTTGTAGAATTTGAAACTACCAATACGTTAGTTGGTATTCAACAAGTACTTTTGCATATTTCATACCGAATAATACAATGTTAACTACATTTTATGGCATTCTGACAATCGTCAACTTTCCTCATTGTTTTCTTAAGTTTTGTGTTGTTTTTCTATTCAACACTAAACAATAGTCAATTTATTTTAATGAAACTTATTTTATTTATATGAGTATTTCCAATTAGCACTTGTATATGAAATATCAAACCCAATTTCTAAGATTAGTGTATTTTACATTTTTAACGGGAATCCTTTAGTATCAAACAATTTAGTTCAGGTAAATAAAAATGAAAATGGTAACTAATGGAAATAATGCAATTAATTTAAGAAAATGCAAATATTGTTTAGAATATATTGAAAGTTACAGTGAATGTTAAAGTTATTAGTGGAAAAGGAAACGATGGGTTAGTGTAAACAATTTGGTGTCTTCATCAAAGAGCCTATCCGAACGTGTGTTACATTTTTCTTCCTATAACTTCTTTTTAATTAGACGCAGCATTAAAAATTATAGAAATAAATTTTTATGACATACCTATCGTCCGTTACTCGTTTGAGTGGTGGCTATGTTGCAAATTTTTATCAAAATTTTATTTCTATATATTCCGGTTTGAAAACAGTGGACGTCTTATGAATTTTATTATAGAATGTTTTACGAGAAATTCAGAAATGCGATATAAAAATGAAATCTCACCTTGATGGAATCCTGGAAAGGCGGGTCCCGGAAAAACTCTCGAGAGTCTGCAATGACAGAAAATATACCCATTGTAATTTAAAATTTACTAAATAATCAATTGAAAAAATTAAAATATGGTTTTGGAACCTGTAAATTAATAATACAATACTATAGACATGGATTAATATGTATCAACTTTGTTTTCATTTTTTCCAAAATGAAGAAAACCTTAAAGATGTTTCCGTAAGCCCCTAATGATGGTGAACGTACGGTATTTCCAACGCACACTTTAGTGCAAAGCTGGAAGACTCCTTTAAGCTTTAAGGGGATCCTGGAAATGAGTACACAGGTGAAATAAAGACAGAAGAGAAGTCAAAAATCTGCATAATGGAATATGAAAACTTGAGAAAAATCTGTACCAAAAGTGATCATGCTCATATATGAAAAAATTTCTGTGAATACGCCAGACTCAATATTGAAATATATTTATGTTGGAACAAACAATTTCCATCAATACATTAAATCAACAGATTAATTATTGCAACAATTTTATGCGGAGCGGTTATAACAATTAACGAAATCAACTGGCCTAAAACGTCCTCCGTTCCCGGTGACTCGATATCGAAGGTCGCGGCGGCTGCGACAATATGCACAACCTTTTTATTTACTACCACGATTTACGACCATTTCATTTCCTTTTTATCAAAGTGAACGCAACTGGTTTCTAAGTACCTATCGACGCAATGGGTTTTGTTCGGATGGCGCATAAAAATTTTTAAGCACCCATTGTGACATGGTCCGTCCAATAACGCGTTCTCGTTCCAATGGGTTCCCGCAAGGAAATTGCGCCAAGACTCTCGCTGGGCCCTAACCGTTATCGATTACCGCTAATACAAATCGATAAACGCAATCGAATATTTCCGATTGAAAGGACTCTTTTAATTAAACCAATTCTCAATAACATCCTACATTTTTAATTGGTATCTAACCAATAACCACAGAAATGACCAAATACAATTTCCCAAAAGTACCATTGTATCATTTACTGTTTCGACCTCCTCGAATTACGGTTACCAATTATTTTCTTAATTAATTAACACTGCAAATGTAAATGAGTACTAGGTTGTTTTTTATCTACATTACTTAATCCATTTCAATGAAAATTTACCAATTTAATTACAATTAACACTCATTATGTAACTACTTAATATTTTATAAGTCATGCCTATAGTTCGATTCATGAAAAGTGGCAGTTCAGTCAATAAAACTTTCAAAATATTTATTATCGTATCTGATTGAATGAAATTATTATTAAAGAATTTGATTGAATGGAATTAATAACCCTTATTGAGTCTATTTTTGTATCAGATTCAACGAGCGTTATAGAACCTACTAGGTTATTACAGTAATTGCAATAATGATTTGCAACCATTGATTACTTATTTGAAAACGTTATGTATTTTAAGTTTTGCAGACAGAGACAAGGAGTTAACAGAATCCAAGACGAGTTTCGTTTGAATTGTGTCATAAACAATTCCAGCTAAGACGATCACTTGGCGGCAGTTTTATTGCTTGAGCTTCACCTTTAAATAAATTAGACAATAGTTTGAAAAAAACAGACTTTCAGGTTCTTACCGCGTATTCAGACGACTTCTAATAGTTTTCTTAATACATAAATTGTTTAAAGAATAAAACCACTTGGTATGATTTTCACAAATTATTTATTAATTTAGCAAAATATTTCGCCTTAACTTAGGCTTCTTCAGTAGTAAATACTCAATAGCCTGAAGATGCCTAAGTTAAGGCGAAAGATGTTGCTAAATTAATAAATAATTTTTGAAAACCATATACAAGTGTTTTTATTCTTTAATAACGGGTTTTCATCAATTAAAGGTCGAAACTATTCAATACATAAATTGTTTTCTAATTCACCAAACCTGCATTAATCTACAGGCACAAACAACACAGACGTTCTCACATAATTAGTCTTTCTTATGTTTTCCCTACAAAAATACTACATTATTGGAGTTCATGATGTTGAATTAGTTTATTCCTTCACGAGCGTAATGGAATAGTTTGGAGAATACGTGATTCTGGATCTCGTGCAGAAGATTTAGTGAGAGACCGGACAATCCGAACGGGGATTGACTTATCCAGGGCTGACGTCTTAACGTTTTATTTCTGTCCAAAATTGAAATGTTTGCCATTTTTACTGCGCGTCCGTGACGAACGACACATCATAATAAACCGTGGTAGTATTTGAAGCAAGAAAATATATTATATCTAGCCAATCCATGTCCGACGATAACACACAAATGCACACAAGATGTCACGAATCGTATTATTGTTGTACGACGACATAAAAGCGGAATTGTTGGCGTTAAGCAGACTTGGAAAGGTATTAAAAACCGCCTGTTTTGTAATAATATTTTCTATTAAGACCATTTGTCTGCATTTCACCTTTTTGTATACTTATAACGCAGAATATAGCTTTATATTAGGTATATAAATCAGAATTGGCGTAATTTATGGGGTATGGTGCAGGAAGTTAGTTCAATGGAGCTTTTGCGTATTTTTTATTTAACAAATTATGTTTTGTTTATAAAAAATTCTAAAAGCATTGTTTTTATATGTCTAAAGCACATTTGGGTTATTGTATATAGTAAATAGTAAAAAATGGTCACCCCCAAAATTTATTTCACCATTCAACAACTTCTTTGGTACCTATAGACAGTTTAACTTTATGCATGTAGTTTTAAAATTGAATTAATTCTTGACGATGCCTATTAATTTTTAATGGTGATGGGCAAAAAAATCTTTGTCTTTCCATTTTTACTTGCCTTGGCTTAATTACGCAAAATTTGGCAAGACCAAGAAATAAAGATGCTCCCAGGTCTAAGACCAACACTAAATCATCAAGACCAAGACCAAAGCAAAGAGAAAGACTTTTAAAATTGTTACCTGTTGAAATGCATGTTCAAGCCCATGACTAACTGTGCTAGACCTAGATCAAGACTAATGTAAGACTAAATTGGTCTTGCATTAGTTTTGCATTTGCAAACTTTTTAGAGTAGGTACCTACTCTGTGTGAAACATAAATAAATTAATTTGTATAAGTATAATGTTTAAACAAAACAGCCAGAACATTTAATTTTAATTGAAAATCTTTTGATGCCTAATATTTCTTCAAGAAATCCTTTTCTTACTATTTCATTTTCAAAGCTCATTCTAAATGGATACAAATACAAGAAAGTAAGTAATCATAAGAATACAAGATTTAACAATGAGGTTAGCTGAATTTATGCTTTACTACGAATATGGCTACACATTTTCCTTTAATCTCATTTTATGCAAGTCAGCGTTGAAATGAGCTAACCATCAAAATTATATTGCGTGTTTACTTAAATTTTACATATGTGAAATCAACGCAAGTAAGTAAAAAAATACAATAGTCGAATTAAGCAGGATCTAGTGATCAGTTATTTAAATATATTCAAATTAACTTTTTGTTAACGGTAGGTAATTTTTGTAGCGAATACTTTAAGAGCAATAAATAATGATTTTGTTGTCACTCTCGGCATTAATCGTATTATTTACTTGACTGATGAAGAAAAATGGGCATTCTGCTTAGTTTGCAAAGATTAGGTCTTTTAAAAGCAAATAAAGCTATCGAGAACCAACCAATGCAAACTATTTTAAAACAAAAAATGTAGATAATATGGCACGTATTTACTAAAGTATTTATAACATCATTTCAGAGCACCTGTTCATCATCATTTTCGTTGTCACTGCACCATGCACATAATCGTTATCATTCCCATGTCAACCCTTCGTAACATCCCCACCAGTTTTTTTTTCGCCGTCACCCTTGACGTCGATGCTTTCTGCACTCCTTAGTATACATCATGCATTACTTAAAATTAAATTATCGCCTGGCAGACGTGCATCGTCTCCTTCAGCTATCTTCAGATCCTGTCGGGACCATAAAGTACCACAAAGTTCCCAGCAATAACAGCATGCCGTGTTACGCCGGAAACTAAATGGATGCAACGTGCGCCTATCCCTGTATGTTTATGTACCGTTTGTAACGAATCAAGAGGGCCGTTTATACTTGGAACAAGCAAAATAAACATGTCTTCCTGCATGTGTGCGATGGAGGTGTGCGTCTGGATGCATTTGTAGACACAATGTTGAAGTCACAATTTTTTCAACTTTTTTTATGGAAATATCGCTTATGGTAGACAGATTTAATTATTGAATTTAGAAAGAATTTATAATTTTATATTATTTAGAATAAGGCTGAAAACTAATATTTCGAAGCTTAAATAGGACTTGAGTAATACGTATATAGCAAAGAACGGAAACGAAACAAACAATTTCTGCATATGTACAAATAGGGTTAGGTTAGGCTAGGTTAGATATTATAAGGTACTTTTTAAATTTGAATGTTATAAAATATCTCAATCATCTATGTCAATTAATCATGAAATTATTCGTTACAGTTGACACGGTAATAAAGGTTGGAATCTCACAAACCGTAGACCTTTTCTAATTACCATAGCAGTGCTGTGGTAACTCCCTATGGCCTTTGGGTCAGCTACCTCACTTCACATTTGTTTTACTCTAAACTTAACTTGTATAAGAAAAAGGTCTGGAAGAAATTGTGATGATTGTCAATGAGAATATGAATGGGACAATCCTAGTAACTTTTAAAATAAATCTAATCGTGACTTCATATTGTTTAGAATGAAGCGGAAACGAATTAAATGCTGAGTATTATTTAGTAAAAGATGAAGAAGAAATAAACAAATTCTGTACAAAAGTTTTGAAAAGTTTGAGTGAATAGGCCTCTACCTTCTGAAAGTTAATCGTTTTGGTTTTTTGGAATAATTTGTATCGAATCTCTAGCAATTTGGTTCGATCTACAAATTCATTTTCAGAAGAAGGATTCATGATGATGAATGAATCTTCTATAAATTTCCATAACATTCAACATATTTTCCAGAAGGATCGAAAATATTCTGGAATCCTATAGAGGATTCTAGAATATAAAAAAAATTTGAACATTCTAGAAAGTTTCATAACACTCCTACACTTTATACAATATCCCACAATGATAGAAAAAACTTTTGAGGAAAAATTTTTTTTTGGGTCATTCCCAGTTCGTGACTTCCCACTATGACATATCTGCATTTTAAATAGCTCAATTTATGTACTTCTATTTACCTTTGAGCCCTATCGTACTTGAAATTGACTAAGTATACCAGATATACGAAAAGTAGGTTGGAAATTTATAAAACATTATGTATAAGGGAATGACAAGACAACGAAAACAATAATCTCGTTCGTGTTGTCTTTACAAGAAAAAGATGCAAAATTTATGAGGTCCTGAAGTGGGAAGTCAGAAAGCAGGAAGACACCATTTTCTTGGTGCTAATTTTGTTAATAAAGTTTTTTACTAATGAACTAACTATAATTCCCGGCGTTTCCCGGGTTTTCGACGTGTTGTGTAACAAACTTTCACTGCCTTCTGTTAGAAACTTAAGGAACTTAAAGATAAGCTATAAGCGTGTGGTGACTTCACAACCCATCAAAATTCATAATGAAACTATTTAAGTAATTCTTATAGAAGTTAATCTTTCTACCTATATCTATTTTTTTGGTTTACTTTTCTGGAGAAAAAATTACTTCACTGTAGGTCAGGAATCGGCTGTCTACGACGCACGGGTCACCCAGTTACCCATTTGATAATTTTGAGTCACGCATTTTGCTTCCGAAAATGAAGTGTAATATATAAAACATAAATATGAAACATATTTTTTGTGAATAGAAAACATCTCTGACCCAAACGTCTCATTAATTTTCACATTTTGGTTGATATTGATTCGCAGTCAAAAAAGGTTGCCGGCTCCTGCTTTAGTACTACATTAAGAAAAATTCAACTCATTAAATTAGAAAGAGAATTGTTCTTAATCCACATGTTTCAATAATAATAGGTGTCTCAAGTTGTGGTACGAATTGCATTATTAATACCACTAATACCATACAGCGAGGAAAACAGTAGTTTCATAGTTACACTTTTAATGGGCATATATAAAACTTTAATTGCCCATAAAGACCTTGTAATCGTTGGTAGGAAAATATGTTTTTATCGCAGTAGTATCATAACAGACAACAAAATTTTATTGATCACTCAATTTATGAAAGAAATGTTTATAGAGTTGAATCAGAAGATATAATTAGCCAAATTGGTGCTTTTTTAAAATCTCTATTTTAAGCGTGTTTCCTGCGAATAATTTTGATCTTCTCCATTGCTGAAGTAATTTTTCTTAAATATAAAATATTGAAGATTTTTCAATGAAAATAAGTTAAGATTTAGATTTACTTATTAGGCACCTCTCCATCTGAATTATCAGACACTACAATTTATGTTTATTTAATAAGAATACTTTTACTATATAAAGCCGACATATAAAATTCTAGCAAATTACGTGTTGTCTTAATTAAATCGGCACTATTTAAACAGAGCGATACATATCTAACAAGCCTTCTCTTCTCAAAACGAATAAATTAATAGGAATAACATAAAGAATAAATGAAAATTCTAGAGTCGTATGTTAAATGTTAAAAACAGTCTCTAACGAAAGTGAGTTAGCTATCGAGTTTGATATCTTTCAGTTAAAGAAAAGTAAAACTAAACTTTAGCTAAATATAAATTAATTAGTAGTCATCAATAACCCAAAATTATTTTTTTCAAGTTGACGGGCTATTAGCAGGTTATGAGATAGTAGAAGGAATTCAATTCTTAAACTTGGGCTCATTTGGTTATTGTTTATGCCGCTTCTTTTAAAAAGTTCGATTTACATTCGGTTATACCGGAAGTCGACACCAACTTTGTTATTTTAAATGGAATGGTATATTTTTTACGCTGAATTCGAATAAAACGTGTAATTCTAAAGTAAGTGTTTATAACAAACTTGTACACCTATGAGCTATGACGATCGGTTTCTGAGTGAATTTAATTTATAAAAAAAAACTCGCTACCGCAACCCCAATTACTGCTAACGTCTTGACAAAATTGAACTAAATAATTTATACAGGGCGTTCAAAATAAAATTCTATAGTTTAGAACTTCAAACACGAATAACCTCGTTTTTTCAAATGGCACCTACCATTTATTTATTTTTTCAATCGATTCCTTTTTTTTATCCTCTTTCAATTCATATAGATACTCCCTTTCTGTTTTATTTGAAAAATGTTGAGTAATTTAGAATTTTTAAAATATAATTTCATTAATTTTGGCATAATATAAGAGTGTGCCTTGGATAGTTGACAACTAACGACCATCAAAGCAATATCACAGTAAAACCTTTTTTATCGCTTAATTTCTGTTGGGTAGATGTTCGAGAGAAATGTTTATAATAAATACTTTAATTGAAGTTTTCGTTTTGAATTATTTTTTATAACAGAAATTAATCGAAAATGCGATTTTTGGCTTCATTTTGCATTAATTGCCGTTAGTTGTAATTTTCCAAGGAACACCTTTTTATGCGAAAAATATTAAAATTGGCTATTTTAGGTAATATTTCAGTTATTCGAACATTTTCAGATAAAACAATACGAAGTATCGATATAGATCGGAAGAGGATAAAAAATAAGTCGATTGAAAAAATAAAAAATAGGTAGGTGCCATTTGAAAAAACGAGGTTATTCGTGTTTGAAGTTTTTAAACTGTAGAATTTTATTTTGAACGCCCTGTATAAATTATTCAGTTCAATTTTGTCAAGGCGTTAGCACTAATATTCAGCTATTACTAGTAAAAATTTCAATACTCTGATTCGTATTTTGTGGAAGTTATGATTTTTATAAATTGGGTTGCGGTAGCGATTTTTTTTCTGTAAATTAAATTAACTCAGAAACCGATCGTCATAGGTGTACAAGTTGGTTGTCAAACTTACCTCAGACTTACACGTTTTATTCGATTTCAGCGTAAGAAATATACCATTCCATTTAAAATAACGAAGTTGGTGTCTACTTCCGGTATAACCGGATGTAAATCGAACTGGAAAATATTTTTAAAAGAAGCGGCATTAACAATAACCAAATGAGCCCAAGTTTCAGAATTTAATTCCTTCTGCTAATTTATATACCTACTTCTAATAGCCCATCAACTTTAAAAACCCTACATAACAAACAAAACTCGTAAGTGCGATACTAACAGTGATGGCTGCAGTTTACCGTTGCCCGAATTTAGGTACATCATCATAAACGAAATAATCGTACAGTTAAATATGTAGTTGAATTCCACAGTTTGGTATGTGATTTATGGTATCGTCTTTAGATTTAAATACTCGTCTCTATAAAAAAGCTTTTATGAATAAATTCCTTCTGATGTTTACTACATTAATTAATTAATGTGATATAATTAAGAGGACCTACCTGCTAGACAGCTCGAAAGGGTGAAGAACTCTTTCCACGTCTCCGAACAGCTTGAAGCATTAGCTGTAAACTTCCCACAAGAAAAATTGAAGCCTGCAACAAAAAGAATGAATGTTAATTATTACTGCCAATGGTTAATTGTTCTCCTTAATTACATAATGCACAAAGAGACTCTTTCTCTATACAATGGAAAATTTTTTGTTTTCATTCAAATCAGTAGCAAATAGAGTTTATTAAAACTCTATAAGAATCTTTTTCTATTTATGTGTCGTAACAGATAATGTACTGAAAGTATTTTATTTATTGTAGGTAGTTTGTATTCTAACAAATTTATTAAGCAGAATTAAAATTTAAAAATTTACAACAAACACTCTCTTTTATTTGTGTATTTAAATTATTCTGTAATTCTCTCTTTTAAGAAACTGATTTACATAAAAATAAATAGAATATTTTAAATTTTTTTCATATGGGAAAGGTTCACATTGTGTTCGATATTAATTCAACCAACAGAAATTAATTAAGGTCAACACAAAACACTATTGCATGTAAACATTGACCTTAAGGTGCCATCTGTTGAAAAATGTACATTACGTCTACCAGTTTTCGAAAATAATTTTTCTACAATATACCTATGTATGCAATATTATCTCCTTATTGTACTTTAGTAAACATACACGTGTAATGGTATAATAATTCACAGTTAGTAGTTATTTCTAGTTGAAATAAATGTATAAACACGTAAAGAAAACCAACTTGATAAAAATTCTTATACTAAACAATAGATTTCGAAATAAATGAAAAATACCTATTTTGAAACGCCAAAATGAAACAAGCGCTAACAATAACTTAATTTTATAAACACGATTTGCTTCGCGCCCTATAATCACCACGGAACAAAAGCTGTTTACAGAAATGTTTGTGGAATTTGATAAACAGAAACATTTAAAACTATAGAAATATTGAAAGAAAAAACAACAATTCCGTGTCACTTGTAGGTACTACATGGAGAAAAATTTTAAACTTCGTATATTTACAAAATTAAATATGCAATGTTTTTGGTACAAAACATGGCACCAAAAATTGCAAGTACATTTGTTAAATCACATAAATTGTCTTATCATAATAAATGATGAAATTGTTGTAATTTATTACCTGATACAAACGTTTATAGAATTATTAAGTAACAAAACGAGAGCAAATTAAACAATTTAAAAACTAACCAAAGGTATATCTAAACTTATACAATAAATACCAACTGAAAATGTTTACGATAATTTTAATAATTATAACATCACTGCTGCCTTTGTAAGCAAAAGTAAGAAATCATTGAACCCCTCTTCTCCCTATAAAGCACACTATCAACACAAAAATCTTAAGGCAATACAGTTGGGCCTCGTTAATCCGGAGAGGCAAAACCAAGACCCTCTCCGGATTATCGAGGCGTCCAGATTATATTAGTATGCCATATTTATAGACCAGTGCTAAAGCCTTCAAAAACAGTAAAAAGTGAAAAAAACTTATAGTAGGATGAAACCCATTGAGAATATAACAGAAATGAAAGGAAAAATAATTTACGGGCGATCTGAGGTCGGGAAGGGGAAGGGGTAAAAACGGTTTTCCTTGATTTCCGGAAAAACTACAAGTCTTAAGGAAAAAAGTTAAATGGCAAAGTTGTAGATAATAAAAAGATCTTTATGTGAAAAATTCAAATAACCAACTTTTTAGTTTTTTATTTTTATCTTTTACAAAAAACTTTTTTTTTCACGAAATTTGGTAAAAACTTACCTACTTATGTCCCAAACACGCTGTAATTTTGTTGTTTTGAAATATTTATTTTTTTATCTTATTTTTACTTATTATCGGAAAATCACCTAAATTTTAAATCGAAAATTCTCACGTCCAAATATCTGATTTTTTAAAAATGTTGGTGGGCTTTTTCTTCGTTAAAATCTCTACTTTCTGATGGTGTGAAAAAAATATACATTACTGTAGTAAGTTTTCTCAGGAAATGCAAAAAAACGAAGGGAATTTTATCTAAAAAATGTGACCGCTGCTAGTTTGTTCAGTAAAAAAAGTTGTTTTATTAAATTCTAATTACATTTATGTCATAGAAAATCTCATAATATATAAATATACATGTAAATCGTACTATTAAATTCACATACTTATGGTAATATTAATGGTAATAAAACACATGTTTAACCTTAGTTTCTTTAATCAATTTTTAAACTAAACCACCCAAGAATCAATTCTTTCGTATCCCAAGCATTTTTTTGTGCACGATAACAAACAGGAAGACGTGCTGATTTAAATGCCCGCGGGTTTTTTGATTTTTCGACAGATTTGTAAACCTGTTCCGCTGTTAAATTTTTTTCTGTAATAACTTTCCGTAACTCATTGCCCGGCCGAATTATATCACCGAACAAGCGGGAGTCCTGATTAACGGGGCCCTACTGTACTAGCTTACAAAATTCACAGAAAATTGGGAATTACATATTACCTAATGAAAAAATTTTCTGCATATTTACCAATAATATTTCTTTAACGAGCATGAATCTACGTAAACGTGAGGCATTTCTTCATAGTCATAAAATGTAACTTGCTTACCTATATAATTTTTTCCGAAGTCGTGATTTTCATAAAGGGAGAAATAGTAATGAGACGGTTCACTTTTTATGCAAAATGACGACAATCAAAATGTAAAACAGGACGTGCTGTAATAATGTAAAACGGTCGACTCTCTCGTTCTCGAGCCCATTGGGGCTCGTGTATCTTCTGTTACGTTTTCCACGTTCAGTTCAATTTATCAGCTTTTCAGCGTAAATCATTTTTATGATAACAAGCTTTTATACCGAGACATTCTCGTGATTGTTTATGGAAATTTTTCCATCATCCAAATTGACCGCAGAAAGAGAAAGCTGACAACGCAAAATTTTACTGCCAGACTTTTATTTCGTATATACATATAAATATAATACGTTTTACTTTATGAAGTTATACATTTCGGTATACTTAAAAATAACAGGCTGAAGTTGCTTAATGTGCAAAAACAACAGGGGAGAAAATCTTCTTAAGGATATTTAAGTAAATTTACTATATTAGGCAAAAATATGCAACTATTACACTTTATTTTAATAACCTCGAATATTATTTGCCAACTACAACGTTTCATTAAATTATCTAAATGTATTTGAAATTAATTAAAATTTTATATTACTACTGTTTCATAGTAAAATTATAAATATGTATGTCGATCATCATATTCCAATCCTCTAACGAGCTATGTGGTCCAGTCTCCAAGGTTTACAAGTCTAATAAAAAGGCTTTAGAGTTAAGTATAGTTTATGCTGTAATTTTTTGAAAATGGTAACTCAGTCAATAAAAATATCACTAAGTTGCCGCCCTTGCCAATGACTATTATGGCACCATTTAAACGAAACACATTGTGGAGTTTGTTAACCATTTGTGCCAGTAAAGATCAAAATGTTTTATAAAAACTGTATCAAGGAAAATGGAAATCAATAAACTAAATAAAAAAGGTTTGATCATTAATGACCAATTAGACACCAACAATTCTCCTTTGTTGAACATTTAATAGAATATGTATTTTATCTTCCCCCCCCCCCTTTTGTAATTAGCATTTAAGCGAATTGTTACTTAGTTTAAGTTGTATTTCTTTCTTCCACCTGAAGAAGCCACTGTGTGGCGAAATGTACATTGTGGTACAATAAATTGTTGTTTGTAACTTGTTATTTTATTTCTACGGTTTTTTAAAAGCTTCTTATGGGCTGTTTTCAAATAAGTGAAGAACTGTTACAGATCTTAGAAGCCTTTACTCTCATGACGTTTTAGGTAAGCACGTGAGAGGTTCTATGACATTTGTTGAATCTCAGCTGCAAAAATAAATTTAATAATAATTAATGTCCCTAAAGTTGCAGGGCCTCTATGAGTCTACCAGTTATTCGACCAAGAAAACTTAATGAATCTGTTGAAAGTTATATTGTCTGGGCTGTCACATTTAAAACAATTAGATTGTAGATCATAATTTAGAATTCTTCTGCCTTTGTTCTAGTTTTTCTTAGGTTTCATTAGACCGTTTATGACCACTGATCATCTTTAATTCCCCTTCCTTTCCCCTTTCCATTTTAACCGTTTCGTTATTATTTCTCCAACCACCACCCCTACAATAAAAGAAGGCCAAAGTCAGCATTACGATTTACCCTTGGGATTTGCTCTTGAGTATATGCAGTTCTAAAGTTACCTACTTACATGGAATTACTCACAAATACGTAAAATTGTACTGGAATGTACAGAAATCCCCAAAAAGTCCGATTTCATTACGTTAATGGATATTAGAAAGAAAACTAATCAAAAAAATTGAACCAGATATGTATATTGTACATCTTTGCGAGCTACCTACTCTGTAGCCATTTCATTCATCTAATTCCGGACTCATACGTCCAATTTCCGTTCAAACGCCCTGGAGGCCGAAAGCATTCCCGTGTTCTTCTCCATTGCTGGCAAATAACAATAAAGGGAATGCGCTACGCCGGTTGCCTGTATATTATGCCCCCTTTTTTCGACGGGATCGACATCGGCGGCATCGGAGAGACTTAGGCCACTCGATTTCGGTTATTTATTGATCATTGGTCAGCAAATCGAGATCGAGAAGGGTACACAAATGGCCAGGCTACCTCTCGTCCAATTTTATTTTCATTTTACTAAACGCGCACCCACGCGGCACGTGACATGGATGAATAAATACACGAAAATACAAAACACTGAAAACACTATTAAGAATATTAGACAGATTATTTAAACTTTTACAATTTTTTACTATCTAGATTGATTATTTTTCTATATTTAAATGACATAGGTACCTATTTTCCGTTTGTATAAGTTCCCAGGTTGGGATAAATTTGAATATTCAATGACTTATAGTAATTTTATAAACTAGTAAAATGAATAAAGCCAGATAACCTACTCTTTCAATAAATAAATCATTATCATTTCAATTATTTGTATACAATTTTTTAAATACATCTATAGAAGCAGGAGAGGGGGTTTGTTAACACTCATATCGTTGTCATACCTACTGCTACGCTACTGCTATAGAACAAACCGATTATTAACTATTTATTCAACTAACGATAAGTAGGTACTTAATTAATATTTTTATCATAATTCAACTAGCTGAAGACTTAGTGAACAATTTATGATTAGTTTTGCTGATCATTGATTTTCACACACTCTCAGAACTAGTCATACTAAAACCTTGATTTTATTGTTTCAGCAACTTCCTTCACCGAGCAAATTCGTGACAGATTGCGAAACAAGTAGCGTTCCATGAATATTTATAATGCCACCTACACACCACATTACCACAATGGTTTCAATTTTTTAATAGCCACAATAGACCGACTTCGTATTTACAACGATCAATCTTGATACAAGTCAATCAATGTCACCGGACTGTATACAATGCCATATAGGTAGGTCTGTAAGTAAGCTTTTATTCCAAACCGGGTATTTATCATACAATTTAACAACCGAACCGTCGACTTGTCGATACTAATGAAGAATGTTTCATTAATCTCCCGAAAATATGTACCTAGGTACGTACTTAATAATAAGGAACAAGTATAATTTTATCGCTAACGTAAATGTAAATAAAATGGAATTAAATAAGTCAACAAAAATTTTTAAATTGACACGAGAATTTTTAAATATATGTATTTAGTCCGGTCAAATTAGACCAAAAAATAAGAGTAAAGCTACATAAATTCCCACCAAGCTGAAAATCAGTGAGATTGTTTAAAATATGATTAAAAATAATATTTGAAAGTTCCCCATCGTTCCCCTATAAGGAAAACATTTTATTCAAGGTTAAAGGTCAAAAAAATGAGGTTTTCGCGATTTTCAACAAAACGGTAAGTTTTATCATAAAATTACCCCAGACAAAAATTGTAAATCATAGAATTATCTATAAAATATGTATCTCTAAAATACCCCAAAATAAGCTATGTGACAAATAAATCCCCAAGAACTAGAAAATATTTAGTGCAAATAGAAAAAAGATTGTAGAGGAAAATTTTTCTCCAGAAGAATTCCCCTGGAAAATATATCTCCAAAAGATACCCCAAAGGAAAAAACATCCCCTATTTTTTGGGAAAATCCCCTAATCTGGCAACCCTGAGACTAACAGTATTTCATTTATTGGGCACACTGACATAGAGCAGGTATAAGACCCTAGCCACGCATACAATTGAACAGGAGACAAATGTTGTCTCGATGTTACACTGGCGTATAAAATAAGGGACTGGGTTTCATTTTACCTGGTATCTCAGAAACGGTGACTCTTAGGAAAAAATATTCATACATATTTCATAGATAATTTTATGATCTACAATTTTTGTCTGAAGTATTTTTATGATAAAACTTACCGTTTTGCAGAAAACCGCGAAAAACTCATTTTTTTGACCTTTAACCTTGAATAAAGTTTTTTCCATACAGGGGAAAGATGGGGAACTTTCAAATTTTATTTTTAATCATATTTTAAACAATCTTACTGATTTTCAGCTTGGTGGGAATGTATGTAGCTTCGAATGTCTAAATTGACCGGACTAATTATACCTAGTACTTTTTATAATATCCAAAAAGAAAATTCCACAAGTCGATTAAGTTGCTCTTTTATGCCCTTTTATGCTCGTTACCCAATACTTTCTCTGAATAAATTTTTCACTTATATTCCAAATGAAACACAAAAATGATGGGTGTATGATGCCAAACATCCACAACGCATGTGCAGAAGAATGAACACACACGAATAATGTAAGTAACTAACACGCATGCTTAAAGACACCATTGAGGTTGAACACAGCCAATCACATCAAAGTACCTATTACGCATTTGACGCTCTCTCTCTTTGAATACGATAACTACTTTATGCTGAACTACTATTCAAACTGCATATGTGTTGCTGACGTTTTGTTCTTGATCAAACTGGACATCTTCAGTGATCTTCTAAATTACTTGAGTAGATACCTACTTTTGCAGCAGTTTGGGAAAACTGTCTGAAGATGTCTAGTATTATCAAGGACGAAATATTGACAACGTAAATATTCGGAATCCTGAACTTCGTTATTAACCATATCCCTTCTATAAATTTAATCTTTTCATAATTTTAGTAAATACAAACTGGTGTTTTATTGTATTGTTGTTTGTATTTGAAAATAGGAAATTATCACACTAATATTATAAAGGCGAAAGTTTGTGAGTGTGTGAGTGTGTATGTTTGTTACTTCTTCACGTCTAAACGGCTGAAGCGATTTTAATAAAATTTGTTTTGGAGTTAGCTGACACACATAGGCTACGTTTTACTGTGGGAAAATATCTTATTCCCATGGGAAAATCGATGAAAATGAATTCGTGGAATATTATAAATGCGAAAGTTACTCTGTCTGTATGCTACACAATTTCGCCTAAAATTTACTGAATCGATTTAAATGAAAACTGGTACAGAGATAGTCTAGAGCCTGAGAAAGGACATAGGTTACTTTTTAATGCGAAAAAAGGCTTGTAAGGGGTTTAAATAGGAAAGTTTGTGCGGAAATTCCGTAATTTTCAAAGATTTGTTAGGCTTTTGATTAGATATAAATAAATACGACATCCAATGTTTGAAAAAATTTTACCCTAAAGGGGATAAAATTAGCCGATGAAAGTTTTTGTGTAATGACGTCGTCCAACAAGCTTACGGCCCAGAAAATTAAAATATTAAGTGTAAAAAGTTAGAGGTTTTGTTTATTAAGATCAATAAAAGTAGTTGAATACTAAGCTATATAAACTATTTTAAACTATAATTAAACTATATTAATCTATAATATTGTGACAGATGTGTCATTCTGACGTTGACAAGCGCCGACTGCGAAAATTGTGTGGAAGTAACCTATGACGCGTTCCAGAAAGTCCGAGAGTTGCTGGACGTTTCGAGAGTTGCCTATAAACGTCCATAATACTATATAAGGAACAGCGTTGGACAGTTTGACAGTATTTTGATAGAAGAGAGCGACAGATATAAGCGAGAAGAGAAGAAAGCGATTGACAAGCGAAATAGTTATAGAGTTGTTGTTGTTATCGAAATAGATTTTGAATCGTTGTTGTGTTATAGAGTTAATTTAATAAAAACTGTTGAGAGAAAAATACGTGAAATTGTAAATTACGTAACAATATTATAAATGCGAAAGTAACTCTGTCTCTCTGTGTGTTACGCAATCACGCCCAAACTACTGAACCGATTTAAATGAGAATTTGGTACAGAGATAGATAAGGAGATATAAAGATAGAGGCTTATTTTTTAGGCTTTTTATTAGATATAAATACATTTAAAGTTTGTAAAAATTTTACCCTAAAGTGGCAAAAATAAGGAATTAAAGTTTTTGTGTAATGACGTCGACAAAAAGGCTTACAGCCCAAAAAATTATTATTGGTTTCTATTTGTATTATAAGCAGTTGGTAACTCCTTTCAATTTCACGTAAACTTTAGATATCATTTATCAACAATTTTTTAAGAACTTAAGGCCATGTATCCTTATAAGAACACACAATAAGTGAAAGTCTTTTAGCCAAATAGTCAGTTAAGGTTGTAGGTTAGTGCGTTTATTTATATGTCTAATGAAATCCTTATTATAATATTCACACAATAACAGGATTATAAATAGCATATAGGTTTATGGTATATAATTTATAAGTACATTAGGTATATATATTATTTAATTTCCAAAATATTTTCGTTGGAAATTACTGTGTAAAGTTGTAGTCCTTATAAGGACGAAACCGCACCTTTCGCTTTAGGGAACGAACCCGATTATGATTACATCGATAATAATTTCCGTGATGCAGTCGTACACGCGCACACATATACACAACATGCACTTTCAATTAAGATGCAAATACATCGGGATCAGCGGCAGAGAACCGGTCGGTTGGTTGGTGAACAAAAAAGAAAAAATTAAAAGAGAGTAGAGAACCAGATCCAATCTCACGCAACATCAAAATAACGGGTTCATATTTATAAAACACCTGACTCTCCGTCAGAGCCATGGACATTTTATCATAATATTATGCAGTTGAATGCAGGAGTGCATAAAAATGGTCGCCAGAACCAGCAGTATATGCCCATGGGTATGTATTGTGTAATGAGATTTAGTTATACAATAAGATGGAAAAATATGTGAATCTGGCGTATGATTTATATTTCAATTCAATTCAATTCAAAATTTCTCTCTCTAACCAAGAAGGTTCACTAACAAACAAAGCATGGAAAGTCAATTTATGATAAATATTCAATTTGATTTTTTTAAACATCTTTACCTACCTTTCATAAACATTTTATTTTTTAAATGCGACTGAGGCATAGGCTTTTCAAGTTCTGTTTTGAAAACTACTGTTCGTAAGCAAATGAGTAAACTGAAATATTTGCTCGGTTATATCGTACGTGGCATTCAACACTCTCAGAATACGACTTTTCCTACTTTCAGTGTAGCGTTAAAACCTTAAGAGGATCAATGATTTGTCTTTGCTCACCTGAGTACAATGGCTACTTGCTCTTATTAGAGATTCGCCATTGGTTTAGTTTCCTCACTTAAAATAAAATTTATATACTTAGACTAGAATTTAGGAAACAAAATAATATAAAACAATGACAATTCGTACATGAAAAATAATATTTAGTATATTTCTTTATTCACTTTCCCCTTTCGAGAATGTTTTTGTTCTGCTCGTTATGTCTAATACAGCTAGCAAAAAAAGAAACATTGCCAGGCAGGGTAGGTAATGAAAAACACGGGGATTCTTTTCCTTATTTTCCGTCTTATCCGCGTCATGGAGAAGGTACCCCCGTCGAGTCGCTTTTCAGCACAGTGTGAACGGTATAAAATAAATCCATCTGGAATTGTCTGAAGTCAGGCAAGCAAAAGCACTTTGCAAGATTCACACAAGAGCTATCTGCAGTTTACGATTAAGCTCCGGTTTCGACGTCTTCGAAGACGTCGTCGGCGATAGGGCGTCGATGCCGTCGGTGCCACGCTCTTTCCTTCACTACGAGATGCAGACAGGATCGCTTAACAAGGACGACAGGTTCCCCGGAGATTTCCAGGAGGATCAATTTATTTAAGGGTTGTTTATATTCGGAACGTTTTCGTTGCTATTTTTCGATTGGGCGAACTCCTGTTGCAAATGGGAGATTTTCGTAATTTTTTTCTTTTCAAGAACGCTTAGCTTCCTTTAATTCCAAGATTTAGTAGTAAATCTCTCACAAAGCCTTTACGAAGAAAAATTGTTGCATTCAATTAGACATTGACAGAAGAAAATGTTTTTCTCAAAATATATAAATTGTTTTATTCAGTGTGCAATTTAAAACATTCATGACATATTGTTACATATTTAAACCTCTTAGGTATTAACAACTCTTGAAAATTATTAATAAACAAAACTATTTTATCTAAAAATTTAACTTTTTAGGGTACTTTAAAAATAAAATATTATTGATAGTTCAAACGAGCAAGTCGATTAGCTAAGTTTATCGTAGACAGCTGCAGTTGGTTCGTGCCTCAAATCTGGGATGAAACGATTCTTTCAAACAAAAAGCTACGAAGAAGATTTCCTGATTCGTTTAGCTAACAGGAATGGGCTTGGAACGATTTAAATGGAAATAGATGGAGATTGGATCACTTGTGAGAACACGAGCTATACCTATCTGAAATATGATGAGGCAAATGCAAATTTTCTAATTATCTTTAAGAAAAAAAGAACATCGTTGGTAAAACAAACGAAGCGTCACGATACTTGGCAAGGAAGAATGCAAAATGAGTAGATGAACGTGTACTGCACTGCATATTAAACAGGGAACCATGAATTATTTATGATCCGTTATCTTTAAGAGGACGTCACTAATTCGGAAAATTTATAAGATTTCTAGAATAAAAATGAAAATTGATTTTAAACAAACTGGCTTAGTTTTGAACAGCCAGATATAAATAAGCGAATGCATCATTTTTGCATCGGTTTTTACCAAAAAAGGGTAGCTATTACTTCGCCAAAAAGGCAACCAGTTTTGATAAAGAATTATCGCACCAATTGTCAAAGCGTTTTGTGTCTAATAACGAGGATATTACGGGGGGGGGGGGAAGGTGTTGGAGTGAATTTTGAAAGTTTTATGGGGTGCTGAAAATAATTATGTGGAATAGTTGAAGTTCAATAATGGAAAATTATTGATTTCAAATTCAAATTAAAGTCGAAACCGCAGCAGTTTTCCATTGTTAAACTAAATCAATTTTTTGTACACAATAAGTTACAAAAGTGCCCATTAAGCTCTCATAATTTATTCTAAAATTTTTTTACAGTGTTTGAGTAATATTTATACTTCGGCCTGAAGAAATCATTATGCTTGTAATATTTTACTAAATTAAGTTACAAATTAAAAGATTATTGAGCCAATTAAAATAATCTTTTAATTGAAACTACACATACAAAATAATTATGAACAATTTTAAGTGCTATAAAACATTAATAGAGTAATTAATAAAAAATATAATTAATGACAACTTTTCCACCTTCAGAACAAAGTTTTTTCGCGAGAAGTCCTTTCTTTTTTATGAATCGTGTTAACATGGAAGACTTTTGCTAATAATGACCTCTAATAATGTTGAATTTTGTGCCATGTATTAGGTACCCATCTAGTTTCAACTTAATCGATTCCTAATCAATGCATCGATCTGGGCGTGAAATAGTAGTAATCGAGTAATTGATTTTGCACATTCCTAAATAGCAACCATGCGCTCTTTAATTTTCTGCAGCGTTACGCCTTCTCTTGTTAAAAACTTAATCAGTGCCTGATATTGTATTTTTTTTTTCATTCTCACTTGATTCGATTAATTATTATTTATACTTATGTAATAGTGTGTTGAAGAACGGATGAAAACAAATCGAAATACTTCATCAGGCATAGAAACTAATAAGGGCACATGAAATCACATATGCCATATACCAATCTTTTATACGCACTTTCCAATTATTTCCACAGAAAAACTTCGTTACAATGTATCGAACTGTTTATACGTTTGCGTTTATGTGTGCCTAATTGTACTTGTCAATGCAATAAAAGTGTTATTGCAACGACTGCCAACATGTCGATGCACAATAAATTAGGACCGTGTCTTTGGTAAATGATTATAATTAAGACTGTAAACGTTTCAATGTTGATTATGTTAATTATTTTTACTAAGTGGTTAATTAAGAAAAAAAAACTACACGGTAAGCCATTAAAAATCTATAACAAGTTTCGGTTTTCTGTGTTAATATTTTCATAAGTTTTTGATCAAGGCTAAAAACCGGTTGTGGAGGTAACTTTGTAACAGTCCTCAAAAAATAAAACATGCGTAGGCTTTTCCCGTTTTTTGTCCATATAGATAAATGTTTTTACCGTTACCTATCCCATAAAAAAGGTATTTAGTAGAAGTTTGAAATTTGAGGTTAATGATATACTTACAGCTTAGATAAAACAAAAATAGATGGGTGGTAGTGATTAGGGAAAGACGAACGAAATTAAGACACAAAAAAATGAGAAACTGTAGGTGGAACATTGTACACTGCCTTGATAATAATTGCCTTAAGCCTAAATGATTCAAGAAAACTCCAGAAATACTTGAACAAAAAAATATTGACCTTTTAGTGTAACCCAATGAATCAAGGAAAATAATGCAATTAAGATACAGAAGACTTTTAAATGTGTTGAGCTTCATAGCATAAACATAAACTGTTGTGATTACTTTGCCGTATTCCTTTTATTGCAAACCAGACATGACCAGCATTGAATAGCATATTGTAAATTTACTAAACAGAGAAAACATTAAAAACTTAACAAGATTTATAAAAATGTTGGACGTCATTATAGTGTAACTGTTTTTGAAACCTGACTCCATCTTGTATTGGTGATATGGTTTAAATTCCGCCTGGTGAAAGGAAACCATTGATAGGTATATTTTCAAAACCAATAAATACAACAAGAGATTTATGATCATATAAATTTCGATCCAGTTTCAAGTAAGGAAGCAATTTGTTGGCCATCTAGAGCAGGTAATAAAATTCAGTCCACGTTTACACACAAAAGTAGCTTTGTTTCTTACTTAACTTACCGAAATGAAAAAACAACAACGGAAAAGAATACGTGCATAGTTTGACATTTTAAAATCGAGGCTTAGTTATGATATGAATATTATCGACAGTTTAAAAGACAACTTTGTTGCGTAGGTATGTTAGACATTTACATTAGACACGTTTTTTTCATATAACTAACAAACATTTTAGACAATATTTATTTATTTATGGAATGGTAAGTTTTACTATGTACAAGATAAAATAGGTATTTTGATAAAAATAAAAACATAGAATTTTTTAAATGAGAGAAATAATATTTGTCGGTTTTGATATTATACAAAAAGAAGAAAAAGTCCCACATATCTTTCTCCTTTGAAGGAAATTAAATTCTTAAATGGTCAAAATTTCTTTTAAATCGAGTACAGTATGGTAGAATCTCGTTATTTGCGGGATATACGTATGTTCCAAAATTATGCCGCGAATACGGAAACCGTGAATATGGAATGATGATTTGTATGGAAATATACGAGTTAAGTTCCAAGGTAGGAAAACAAAATAAAATAAACATAAACAACAACTGTTTAATCACAAATAACAGATAGATACATATTTAAAGCATAAAATAACAATTTTTCCAAAAATATTATTATTAATTCTTATTGGTTGAATTATTTGTTTTAAAATATTTTGTAATTTTTCCTGCTCTGCCGCTTTTAATCGCCTTTTAATTCCGCCTGATATTCAGCTGAGGCATCGCCAATTTTCCTTTTAAAAATAAGACCTCGCTCCAAAAAAGGATCAATTTTAATGAAGTGATCACACAGTTCACTTGGTATTCGCAAACCTTCGGTCAGATTTTTTACGGTTAATGTCAAAGGATTAGAAGGCACGTGCGATTCGGCAGTAGCGATATTATAACCTTTGCGACATCCCTAAAAGGTGGTGCCGGCGAAGTCGGCTTTTATCATAGAACTTTAGGCTTAATATATAATATTTAATTTATTTTCTTTATATTTTGACGCCTATTTGTTCGTTTTGATATATAAATTGGGAAAACGTTGAATATCGAACAATGAATATTATCTCTTTTTAAATTATATGTGTAATCGTAATTTACATATCCGCGAATTACGCAATTTCCCGACGCTTATATAGGAAGTAGTCTCAATTTTTTCTTCCGCGAATAACGGAATCGCGAATAAGGAGATTTTACTGTAGGCATTACTTAAATATAGAAAGAGAGTCAACCACCTGATATGTGAATTTTAAAATCAACTAAGCCCTTAAAGACCCTCACCAATACTTATCTTATGACAAGTGGCAGTTTTTGTTAAGTCTACTTAATCTTGTACATAATCATTGAATAGAGAATTACATTTCCCAAAGTAATCAAAAATGAAACAACTTTGAGGAGGTGAATTGTTATATTATTATAGGTACATAGTCTTAGCTTCTTCAGAGAAAATTATGATAGTGAAAGAAATGACGTTGAGAATATATTTATCAAAACGATGGTGTAATTATGGAAACTAATAATTTCACCCCTTCAAAATTGTTTTTATTCAATATCTATATTGAAGAAAGAATTATCTACTAATTAAACATTATTTATCAAAACTTTCCGAACTAAATCAGTAATGAATGGGGTGCTCATCAAAATTATGGTCATATTTTATTACCATGCCCACCGTGTACAAATTTCATTCATTCATCCGTAGTCACCTCTTTCCTAATAGTTGTGTGAAAGGATCCGTAAATGCTACTGCATAATAAATTTATAGAGCCATCCTCATGAAGTGCACGATTTGTACCAATAGAAAATAAATTAGAATTTTGAATAATTCAAGAGGCGTAGGGAAAAACAAACGCCTACCAAGATATTGGTAAGGAATGGGTAAACTTTGTAGATACGTACGTATTATTTATGTACATAATCATATTCTTTTTGTAATCGTTGTATGGTGTCAACTTCTTTGAAAAGGAACACAACGATTAATAATAATGTTTCATTAACAATTCCATGCGGTACGGGTACCAGTAATAAATAATCTCCAACAGCTTTTTGAATGGGTTACTAGCATTACAAATACGGAAAGACCGTACGTTCGACGTCAAAATTATGCTAATGTAAGTAAGTGAATTACTCAGTTGATGATGGACAGGTCCTAGAATTGTTTTTGTATCGATAATTTTTGTTTACAAGGCTGTCCCGCAACGGATGTTAAATAATATACGACCGACTTTGGGTAAAGAATAATTTAATAGGTAACCGTTGCTTTATTACAGGTAGAGTACGACCAAAAAATGTTTGCCAAAGTAAGAATTTTCGTACGAGTGTGTATGTAAATGAATGAAAGTTTTCAGGAACTTTTAATTTGAGGTGGAAAATTTTCCTAATCATGTAAGTACGTATACATAACACTATACTGTAGGTACATTTTTTATCTATGGTTTCAACGCATTGGAAGCCTGATAATGAAAATTCGTAAAACTGCCTCTTCTATTAATACGTCTTTCTGGAATTAGCTGACTGTTAAAATATCTAATCAAAAGACGGGATTGTTCTTCATATTCAATTCCAAATGGAGACATACTCGTAATAAGATCCACAAGGTTCCTTAGCCAGGAGTTCACGGTTCCAGAGACCATGGATTTAAGCCTAGGCCCGTGAGGCCCAGGCCTAGGGCGGCATAATTTGAAGGGCGGCAAATTTTTTGAAATGCAAAAATTTTAGATACGAAAAAAAGTAAAGACAAAATTGGTTTAAATTAGTTTTTATAAAAAAAAATTCTATGGAATAAAGGTACACTGAAAAAGCAGTTAACTCGATTCAAGAGAAAAAGTCTTGAACCAAGAAACTTTTCTTGGTTTGAGTAAATTCTTTTTAGTATTTTTTCTCTTGACTCAAGATAGTCATTTTTTTCAAAATGGTTGTCATGGTTCAAGATTTTTTCTCTTAAATGAAATTAATTGGTTTTTCAGTGTATTATAATTCAATACATGAATTTACTTCTTAATTTGTGGGTAAGATGTTAATTTTTCAATAGATCAATTATAATAGTTATCGAGTAATGTTTTTTACTTTCTGTCCCTTTAATAAGATTAATCTCACGTGTACAAAGCGTTTTGAAATTACTAAATCTTAATAACTTCTCAATTTGTTTTTAGTTTAAAATGAAAATACTGTAGATTTGCATGTATTAAATATCATTTTGATTTTCGTTCAAAAGTGTCAGGACATTTTTTGTTTATAAAAATCATTTTTCATGAAAATTTGAAGTTAATTATAAGATATGTAAGTGATAACGGTGAAATTGTTGAATGGTTTCTAGAATTCCTACCAAATATCGGCCATAAAGCTAAAGATATTGAGGATGCTATTCTAGACACTCTGAGTGTACAATTAGCCGGGCGTAAAAGTGCATATGAAAAACTACGAAAATTTCAATTTTTTTGATGATTTATCTGAAATAGATACAAACGAGTTGAAAAATCTTGCCAATAAACTAGTTAGTAAGTATCCTGACGATTTGGAAGAGAAGGTAGGCAATGAATTTATTCATTTCCATTATCAACTCAAAAGATTCCTTAGCAAAAACGGAAGATGTACGCTCAGCACAAAAAATATGCAATGTATTGCATTCACGGAGTCTTTGAGATGTTTATCCGAATGTGGACATTGCTCTCCGAATTTTTTTGGGTATTCCGGCTAGAAATCTTTTTCCACTCTAAAAAGAGTAAAAATGTATTTACGCGCAAGCATGGGCCAAGATAGACTTAATGCTTTTGCATTACTGTCTATTAAAGCTCAACGAGTCCAAGAAATTAATCATGACGATATAATCGATGCTTTTGCGCGGAGAAAAGCCAGTGAAAATAAATTTTTAAATTGATAACTATTAAAAAAAAATATTTATTATTTATCTATCTAAGGCATACATGTATGAATGAAATCCATTTTATCAAAAAGAGCGGCGCATTGAACAGGGCCTAGGACGGCAGCAAGCCTAAATCCGTCACTGGACCCATGCAGTCAGTACCTTAGTACTTTAGTAGTAGCCTGTTTATTACTTCATTCTTCCAAAATCCATTCCTACTTATTAAAAATTGTTTACATGTTTTTCATACCTACAATTTTACTAGACATTGGTTTTTAATATTTTTGAAATTACAAAATGATTAAGAAACTTGCTCTGACATGATTTCTGTTGCAAAAGATAAATTAAAGACGAAATTTCAAAAAGATATATGCTCATTAGGTAGGTATATCAAACCTTATTGATATTTGATGCATTTACTCCTCACTCATTTACATAAAACTGTCGTTAGCCTTTTGGTATTTTGCATCCTTATCAGTTATAGCTGTGGACAATGGAAAAACGTAGTTTATATAAATTTGAACTTTATTTGTTTTCCTGTTTACAACCTTGAAAGCTTCTTACGGATAAAAAGAAGTCAGACAATGTGGCGACAACACTTTAAGATTGCGTTGAACTTTTGGAAAACCCTATTACAAAACTGTACACTGGAAAATGAGTGATTAAATTTGATGTGGATTTATTTTAAACAAACGAATTTTAATTAATTGTATGGATGTCTGCATAAATTATTATTACTTCTTGTATAAACAAAAACAAAAAAAAAAATATTCATAAAGTTCTACACATACTATTATTAAAAAAAAGGATTAAGAAAAGAGCATAATACGTTAAGTTTAACACAATAAAAAAAAGTTGATAATAGTACCTACCTCTTGTTTTATTTATGAGTCCTTTATATAATATGTAGGACCAGCAACCTTAAAAAGGCTAAGTAATGTGATATTTTTGCGACGTAAACTTATCCTTGAGCAGTAGCCAATAGCAATATCATTTTATCTGTTTTGCGTAGGTAGTGCCTTTTTAAGGCCCTTTATTAATTATGAGAGGGAAATGGGTTCGAGGTTAATAAGATAACCGGAAATAATTCGTGATAATATCATCAAATTATAACTGTTATTTGACCTGAAAAATTTTTATGCTTCGCATCCGTGATTGCCACTCTTTCAAACTGCACAAGTCATCATCATTACCGCACCGGTTCAATTCCTTTAAATCATCGTCGCTGAGCTCATTTTTTTTAATGCCGCATTTCACCCTTCATCAGTGGTCGCAGCAGGTCTGGGAATAACCGTAAAACCGCCACCACGTGACTTGAGTGCCTTTGTATGTCCACCGCGCCACCCTCTCTTTCACTTGTTCCCTTTTATTTCTTCCATTTCGACTAACATCATCACAATGCCACATTTTCCCTGATGTGGTCAATTAGAACGTAGACCGCATCTATTAGATACGTACATATACAAAAAATCGTTGCTTAAATGGCACAGGTTAACAACAAAGGAACATGAATCGTTTAGATTTACAAGTTTAAACGAAACCTTTAATTCAATACATAAAAAAAATACAAACGTTTACGAAGAAGAATGTATTTTCCAACACGAATAATTAGAACGTTTAAAATATTGTGGAGAATGCAATATAACATACGTAGGGCAAACTATTCAAAAATATAATTAAAAGAACATTTAGGTATGTGCCTACTTAATTTTAAAGAGCAACATTTGTACAAGCTTAAATCAATATGAGTATTGTGGAAATTTAACCAAATAAATACTAAAGGCTAAATTTCCACAACACTTTTAGAATCTTAGGACGCGTTTCAGCACTCAAGGTATCATCCTCACTAATCATTATGTGTCTGGTTCTAATATGTCCTCTAATTAACGCTTCATATCTTAGAAAGAATTCTGCCAGCATAACTTTCTTCTATCTTCTTCCTATTCTCATTAAATTCCACATCTCTCTCTGTTATCCCGCACTTTTTTTAACATCTGCTATCCAAAGAATACTTTCTACAACTTACCTGTATATCACCACATCTTAAATGTTTCTAATTTTATAATCCTGTTCGTCCACGTTTCGATTGGGGAATATTTATATTTCCTGTACTTTTTATAGATGTTATTGGAAAAAACACAGAATGTAGACTCATCTAGTCCAGAGGGGCACGTGTAAATTGACAATGTAAATATATTATCTACTTAGAGAACATAATATGCAATAACTAACGATTAGAATTTGAAACTGATGGAGATCATCCTGCTCTATTTTCCCCTACCTATGTACTTTAAGTCCATTTCGCCGTGAAATTTCTTATTCCAAACCCTCGTTTTTGCCACAGCCATAACAAAAGAACGGTAGGATTTTTTTAGGGTGGCGCGTAATCTGCATCCAGGTTGGAGGTATTTATTTATCCGGGGTAAAGTAACTCAGTCGTCCCCTTTATGGGTCTGTTAAATATACTGTCCGTGTCTCCGAAGAGCCTCTGATTCGTACTAACATTCCGACTTGATTTAAGATCCGTTTGTTTTTTTAACATTTCCTGTAGGTACCTACTTACTTTGTTTTTCTGCGACGCCGCCTACACAGGAAGCCGTTTCGTAGGCATAATAAGTTGTAATGACTTGGAAAGCTCTCGTGTGGCGGAAAATAAATTAGATTCTGTGATTTCTTTTTTAAAACTGTATTAAAGGTATACATTAAAAAGTAGCTTAGCTTACTATCGATACCAGAAGATAACACTTGTTGAAATTTATCCATAATGTAATGAGTTGCAAAAACAAGTTTAAAAAAAAAAAGAATTTATTGTATCACTACAATTGTTTCTCCACACAGTGGCTTCATCAGGTGATGAAATAATTAATTAATTGATTAATTAATAAGTTTCAAAAGTGTTCGCTTCTGATATCGATAGTAAGCTAAGCTACTTTTTAATGTATACCTATGTTACAGTTAAAACAAGTTTTTAGTTAGAACTCGTTTTCCCTAGTTAAAACTACTTAATGCCTTTGTTAAAACTAGAGATACCCAGTTAAGACTAGAATTTACCACTGATATATTTGATTTTCAGATAAAATTAGTTGTCACATCGAGCTGTAGTTAAAACTAGTACTTATTAGTAAAACTAATTTCGGATTGAAAACAAGATATAGTTTTAAAAATAGGTATTGAAAATATCTAAGACACTGAGAACCAAATAATAATCTAAGACTAAAGGAAAATTTTAGGGAACATCGACTTAAATTAGTTGCCAAGTTGACAATATTAATTATAAGTAGGTAAATAAAATAATCAAATAAATCAACAGAACACAACTATAAAATTTCAAAAGGGAACATTGTTAAAAAACATTGATTAACACACAATAAAATCTAATCAGTCAAACTTAAATTTAAAAAAGGATGTGGATCTACTTGTTATTGCAGGATAAACTATCGTGCCATTTTGAATTACAAAGATAACCACTTTTCTTGCAGAGACACCTTTTTGACATACATCCTTTCTTGCATACGCAGCGCATAAATCCTTAGTCTCGCGAACAGTTTTAACTGACTCGCTTCGGAAAAACGCGTTTTGTCTAGTAAGATTTAGTTTTAACTTATATTAGACTTGAGCATTAGTTAATTCTAGTATTACCAAATGCATACATTAAAAACTACTTCTAATTAGGAAGAACGCGTTCTATCTAAAAACTAGTTTTAACTGCAATGTATTAATTAATTATTTCATCACCTGATGAAGCCACTGTGTGGTGAATAAATTTTAGTGATACAATAAACATTTTTTCTTTAAACTGTGCTGTTTTTGTAATTTATGACATTAAGCTTAGCTTAGTTAATACCGAAATGTATTGAAAACTGAAAGGAATAAAAAATGGTCCCACGTGATAAGAGTGGGTATACCATACCCACACTTTATCTGTAAAGATGTCGACGGTCCAAATTACCTAGGTCATCGCTTAAGAATACTTATTTTAGTGTTAACTTAACTACAAAAATATACTCATCACAGTGAACGTGGGCTCAGAACAGAGCGTGTTCAAAAAATCTGGACTCATTTTTAAAAAATGTTTATGTTATGGATACACTCAACTATACACAAATTTGGTGTAAGTATGTAAATATATAGAAATTTACAATATCAGAAGCTATAAATTTCTCGATGTTAGTGGAGGTATGCTACAGATGCTGTAATAGATGGTTTCAAAATGCCTAATAATAACCGATATTTAGCTTCTAGATTATTTTAAAACGTAAACATGTAATTTGTGTACACATTTTCTG
The DNA here is from genome assembly GCA_029378335.1 of Agrilus mali. Lineage (NCBI taxonomy): Eukaryota > Metazoa > Arthropoda > Insecta > Coleoptera > Buprestidae > Agrilus > Agrilus mali. Next base: position 10,164,491 of record CM055660.1, read on the forward strand.
AAGACATTTCGGGAGCTATTATAGGTTTGTTGTGATAATAAATATCAATGAACTAGAATTAATAAAATTTACAACATCCTCTGGAGATCCTTACTCGTGGGCTACCTAAATTCGTACGTCACGGAATATCTAAGTTAAAGGTAAAATTTACATGTTTTTGAATGCTGAAGAAAAAGAGGTGAGATTTATTGTTATCATTAAATATTCCAGTTTCACAATTTTGCTACCTACGTGCATTCGAATTCTTTTTTTTTTACAACGAGCTTTTAAAAATAGAAAAAACAAGTTTCTTCAATTCGAAGAGAGCTAATGAAGCTTTAAAATTCAAAATTCAAACTGCTCACTTTCATCCTTCAGGTAATATTTATATCTGATATTTTGCAGGAGAAATTCAAATTAACACCACTATAACTTTAAAACAAGTGAAAAGTATTTGTATATGTATTAACGTTACTGAAATATGAGACTGTCGTTGAAATTAAAATCAACTATGTTTTTTAGACATATTTCAGACTCCCAAAATCTGTTACGAATTTGCATATGTTCTACAGCACATGATTTAATTTGTAATATGAACTTCTACATCTTATATACAAAAAAATAAAGTAAACAATGATATCACTTTATCTAAAAACGTTAGTTACTGATGTCTTACATCAATAGTATTGCTTGGGAAGGTTGTGAGCTATTTGTATTATGTTTTTAACGGTCATAAAGTTATAAATAAAATGTGAAGTGTTCCTCTGAGAATATTATTAGTTATACAAAAATTATTTAAACCATTTTTAAATCGAATTAAGTTGTCAGGGTTGAGAACACATTTTGTGAAAGTTTAACTAAAATAAAATAAAACAAACACGAATTTTTGAGACAATACACTTATATATATATATTGGTATTATCATGCTATTTCTTTAAATATTGTGTTTTTATTATTTAGTTAGAATTATGTGTATCTATTTATAAATAAATAAGAGATTATCCATAGTATGATTGCTTTATATACTTGTTGATAGGTAGATAGAAAACATTTTTACTGAATTAAAACAGTTCGTTTCAAAGATGTTTTTATTTGTAGACATTACAATATCGTTTCGGAAAACATTGCTACCATCAGGTGATTATTTAATAAACTTCAAACTGTTACAGCTATTTGTAATATTCTAAAATTAAATTAAAGGGTGGGAGAAGTATTATTGAGTAACGCAGAGCTGAGTAGAGCTTTAGTGCTTTGTGCTCGAAGATGTGCTTCAATTCCTTTGGGGGCTTAGAAGCTGAGGCTTTTTTACAAACAAGTAGTTGGAGCTTGGTAATCGAATTACTTTATAAAAGTGTTATTTAATTTGTATTTCGAAAAAGGATTTCAAGCACTTTTAACTCGCTAAGAATCCTTTCAAGTGCAAAATGTAGCATTTATGTTTACATAACTACTAATTATTCGTAATTTTAGTCAATTCGGCCCCATTCCAATATTTTAATGTAAATTTCCTCCCGTACTTATAAGTACATATATGTAAATTGGGGCCTAATGTTAAAATGCATGCATTAACTTGTGTGATGGATTTGAAGTTCAATTAAATAATTCAAGTTCCTGCTGCAATACTGAACTCGGCACCAACCTGCGGATTAAAATATTAATGACTCGTTTTTTAATATAAGGGTAAGGTTATGGTTTGAAAAGGGTTTTCCCCTCTTCCTCCAATCTACGTTGTTTTTTTGTTTAGGAAAATGTTACACCACACCCTGTAAGTTTGTAATATTGGTACTTTATTATTGATTAGGTTCTTATAGATTTATTATTCTTATTGTGTTGTTGTGCAATAGTAAACAGCCTCCAATAGTAAACCCTTTTGGTTTAACTCAAGTCAAGTCCTTTTAGTGTGTTCAGAGCCCTTTTTGCAAGTACTTCAAGTCTTTTAATGTATTTTAAGTTCTTTTAATTGCTCGAAATCCTTTTCCAAAGTGCTTAGGGCTTTGAACTTAATTATTTTTCGATGTGTTTGATAAGTCTTTGGATTTTAAAAGCACTTACTTAAAGTAAGGGCTTTGGGGTTGAGACTTGAAACTCTTTTACTGAGGGTTTTGTCGCGCTCTGTTCTAATGGAATATATTTAACAGAGGTGAATTTTAACGTTCAATTTGATCGCTTTACTGACTAATTGTTTCAGCTTTTACTTTATAGAAATTGGGGTCATACTGATAAACACAAATAAAGATATACACACATAGTTTCCACTTTATAGTTTTATTGAAATCTTAATGGTCGTTTCACCCTACCAGGACATCTTTAGAAGAAGTATCTTATGATCATTTAATGCCAGGTTTCTCCTAATAAAATATCTATCGATTTCTGACGTTTCTAGAAAGTTCAATTTAAAATTTTTATTTTGAATATGTTGAATCTTCTTTTATTAAATGGTTCGCATATGTGTAATTTCCGTAAGTCAAACGAGTAGGTCATTCAAAATTCACGTAAAAGGATCCTGGGCAGTTTGAAATTGAACTTTCTTGAAGTGTTAGAAATCAGTATATATTTATAGAGAAAATTAGCATTAAAGGCTCAAAGTGAATGTTAAAATTTACCTCATTTAAATATATTCCATTAATGAATACATTTCCCATCCCTTAATTTACGTTTAGAATAGTATAAATTAAAAATAAAATTTGAAGTTTGTTCATCACTTTATGAGGGCAATGTTTGTTTACGAATAAAAATATTTTTTAAATAAAACGTTTTAGTTCATTAAAAATAAATTTGCAGTTAACAAGTTCTTAAATTAATTATGTTATTTTCCAATTATGATAAAAAAAATTCATTCGGTTTGTACTTTTTTTATTAGGTAGTATCCGAACCTTATTTATACTTTGGTCGTTAAATCTTTTTGAACAATTGGGTCCTTTGAAAAGAAATAAATTTATATAGCTACTTAATATTGTTTTAAAGAATTCCAAAGGATCTCAAATCAATCTTTCATTGAATTTCATTGTCCCTTATAATATTGTTCTTTGTGTTTATAAAAATTTTCATGATCATCCACCATGAGAGACTGGCTCTGGCTTGCACGTCCGCCATTTCCACTTGGAACAACAATTTTGCTAAACATTTTCCGCTTGTATTATACAATCATATGTGAAACAATTTACTTTAATGAGCCGTTGCGTTATTTATTTCGTTGATTATCCGGCCAGACGTTAACTGATGTAATTGCATGCTGGCGCGAACCCACCATACGCGGATATACGTGTGCATATATGCATGCATATTGTGCTCTGTGCACGGTATACTGTCAGAGCTCGCCAGTTATTGCAATAAATGTTGATCTAAATCAACTTATTTCAGGCAGGCACATGGTACGCCAACATGATTGCATACACTCACATACACATATTCATCAATCCTCATGTACCCGTATAATATACAGGGTGCCTCGAACATGTGCAATATCATCTATCTTTTAAAAAAGTATTTAAAAGAATAATTCTATAGAAATCGTATTTTTGTTTAAATTTCAAAACTCCATCGAATCCATGTTTGATTTTTCAAAACATTGCCATTTTTCTTAGGCACCACTAAGCAAAAAAAGAAAGTGTGAAACACTTTTGACTTTAGAAACGGAATAATTTTAAATTTGACAGTCCCCAATAAATCATCTTTGAGAAGTAATGTATCTTTAGAAAAAATTGTGAAATCCTGGCTTGTTGGCCGTGGTCTGGGGTTGTTTCTCCTTCGGTGAGAACACCGAAGAAGTTTCCTATCCGACGTTTGGCCAACAACTGTTGTTGGAATCCTCGGGGAACGTAGAGTGGGCGTAATGTAATAAGACTTATAAGACTCAGTACAACTGCAGCGATGGACAATATATTTTAGCTACTTACATTTTTACTATTAACTTTATCTATGTAGGGTATCTTTATTTATATGCAAAGTGTACCGAATTGAAACAACAAATAACGAAAAGAAATTCCTATATCTAGTAATAACATTTCTCTCATTATATTTTTAGTTAGATATCATCTAAATTTAAATCTTTTATTTTTTGGTTCAGTTGATGTTTTAATTTTAAGTTTAATTTTCATTTTACTTTAAATATGTTTTCTTGAATCGGCTAATTACACCAGAAGGCTACGACAAATGTAATAATAGGTAATTATTGAAGCCATGAGCATGACTTGTGTGTACGTAGGTGAGTGTTTATTTTTAAACCTTAAGGTTTATTTACGGGCGGGGCGTTACAGTTTAATGCGTACACATTATGCCTGTTAGTTGTAGGCTTCCTGATTCTTTACCGGCACCAATGTCACAAGCTTTATGTTACAAATCTGTTTACAGATACACATGTCGCAATAATATTTCAAGATACTTACAGGTAACTAAACCTTATTTAAAAAGGTGTGCATGTACATTAAGAAATAGAGAATTAACCACAAAACTTTTTTGAAAAATAGACATTTCTTATGTGTTCAAAACACAAAAAAAAGAACGAAACTTTATTTAACTATTAAACGTTTTATTTTTAATCCACAATAGGTAATATATTCTTCAATATGTATGGAGTTGCAAAAAATTAAAGTCTCTATTTTCGATTCAGTGTTGTGTTCGATTTTGAAAAATATTGGGTAATGGTGAATGGAAGTGAGTTTCCTTTTTATTTCTTTTTTTAATCGAGCATCATTATATTTCAATCTTCTACTATAAAGTGGTCCTGCCCCGTTTTTAAATTTTCACAATTATTTTCCTATGAAAACATTTACTTATCTAGTAATTAAAATAAAAGTTATTATACGATAATGGCAACTTACATCAGAAGAAAAAAATAAAGGAGGAGTGTTGATAAGCTAACAAACGTCACCCTAATAGGTATGACTAAAAATTGTAACTGTATTTTTTTTATATTTCTTATTATTTTAGTAAGATAGATAACAGGACACTAACTTAATGCTACCATATAAATTAATAAAACAATAGAATGTGACTAGCGCAAATCAAGAAACTTTTTTAGAAAATTCTATCCTTTTTAGGGTAAAAAATCGGATCCCTTAAATAGAATCAATCGTATGTCTATCTGTCTATCCGCTTGTCACAGCCCCAATCTGCTCTGAATTTACATGTTTTGTTCTGTGTTGTTGTTACTTATTTTATTATAATCATACTACGTTTTTTATTCTTTAAAGTGGTAGGTATTCTCATATTTTCAAACTTTTTAGAAATTAACTTCATATGAAAATAATTAGGTAATTGACAAAAACAATTACAATGCAATGCAATGGTAATAAAGGAAGACACTTTTTATTTTATTTTTTAGTCCATTTTTGGTCCACTTGGCTTATTAGTACCTATAGCTTCACTTTTATTACATATTACGCTACCTATTTATAAGGGATATTAGTTTCAAAAATTTTTATTAATTGTAAACCACAATAATTATTTCGCCACACAGTGGTTCTTCAGGTGGAAGAAATCTAAATCAAAATTAACTACAAACCGACTTATATACCTAGGTACCTGTAGTTAATTTTGATTTAGATTTCTTCCACCTGAAGAAGCCACTGTGTAGCGAAATAATTATTGTGGTTTACAATGAATAAACATTTTTGTAACTAAAACTTTGTGTTTTGTTTTACTGTGTTTAATCATGGAGTTACAAAGAATAGAAGCCTCATCGATTCGATATTAGTTTCATTTTTCTGCCCTTATTAAATTGCAAAAACTTTCTTACGGTATATAGCGTGCGTATCGCCGAGATTTTTGAGTTAATTAAGAACGAACAAAGCAGTAGTTAGAAAACGCAGCGTGTATTGGACGTGTGTATAATAAATAACTTTCATTAAACATACCGTTCAACATATGCAACAGATCCGGTCACCTCCCACCGTCCCCACTCCGCCCCCAGATATAAAGCATGGTCTATGTAATACGCTCGCGAGCAACTTGATCTAGCCTAGACAACTGGATAGCCCGCGCTCTCGCGGCCTCCTCGTAGTCATGTTGTCCTGACATGAAATATATTCAGAATGCAATGTTATTAGTTTAAATAATACAAAACGATTGTTTATTTGACACTGATTTATAAATTCTTTTACTTTCTAATCTATACTTGTTCGCTCTTTGTCTAAAACCGTTTCTATCTTTGTCCCTTGGTCCGGGGGCCTGCCGAAATTTGGCAAAGTGGAGGGGACAACGATACAAAAGTGGGGACTACAGGCGCTGGTAAAATAGACTGGCAAATATTTTTATTTATCGCGGTACATGGACGCAATAATAAACAGACCTTTGACAAAAAAATAGTTTTATTAACACAAAAAAGTGATAACAATTAAGCAGAATCTAATTTTAAATATTTATAGCGAATATGGCTTTGTAAAAATGCTAAAAAACGTGTAGGTAATTAAGGTTATCTGTTTTATTTCGATTTCGGTTGATTAGAAATTAATTACCCACCCCTATTTTATTTAATTAAATAATTAAATTTATATTTAATGTCCAGTTATCCGAATAATTACTTGTTTTGTAAATATTTTGACACTAAAATTAAAAAAATATTCCTTGGACTGCAAGTTTGGCACACAAGACGAACAAAGTTTTGTACAAAATTTCAATATTTCTGATAAATTTCGAACTTTACCATGAAAAGAGCTGATATAAAGTTTACGTACAATTCAAACAGACACCGCTTGAAATGCATTCCAAGCTGCAATTGCAGTATGACGTCACGATGCAGCCTGTTTGTAGGTATGTCTAAAACGCGCGACGTGGAGTGTTACCAGAGTATGATCTATTGCTACATACTCTACATCAGGAATGCATAAGCTCAAAGAACAGGCCTCGCCTGAGGTAGTGGTAGTACCAGTCCCTGATTGTGGTGTACGTAGAGTTGACAGTGATAAGTTAGTAAAAGCCGGTATGATACATACAGCTTGTCCCAACATAGAATGAAACGACAATTCTGTCGAAAAGATCAAAATGGGACAAGCAGAAAGTTTTAGGAATTTATACTGTCTGATTATTTTCAAGTAGTCACTCAGGTAGGTAATAAAAATTTCATGAGACTTATAAGGTTATTTGGCTAATCTGATAATTGACACCGCCACTCAATAAAAGGACTGTCTGAAGCTTGTTTAGTAACAATGTTAAAGTTAAGGGACAATAAATAATCCTTATTGGGACTATTTTTACAGCTGTGATTCAACAAATGTCACAAAACTTCTGAGGTACCTGAAACATCATATGGGTACCTAATTAAGATTTGCACCGTATTGTTTATTTGAAAACAACCCTGTAAAAGCTTTATTAAAACAATTTTAAGCTTTGTACACATCAAACACAGATTTACAAAACGTGTTTCATTCGAATGGCATAAAAGACGATTCCAGCTAGTCGTTTACAAGGGTGTCGTGGGCGAAGCGGACAAGCAAAAATGGTGGTTGTAGCGGACAAGGTAATTAGGTATCTCATGACTAGGTTAGGTTTGGTTAGGTTTCCTTATTTGATTTTAACTTATCTATCATCTATAAATAGATACCTACTTAAATAATGTTTGACATGAAATAAATAAGATTTTATTTTTGGCAAGGACAAACAATATTTACATTAGTATATAAACCAAGAGACGGTATTTTGCACAATGAAAGTTTATTCTACTAAAAAAGTTTGGCCGAACTTAAAAATTTAAATATTTTAAATACACGTAAATTCAAAGGTGTTCATGAGTCGGATAATTTATCTGTACCGTCTCTAGGTCTAATAGGTATAAATTTATTAATTAGGTTCTTGTCCTCGCCTACGATGTAAATTTGCTTGTCCACGTTACCCACCGTCCGCTTCAACCACGCCCGCTTGGCCCACGTAACCTTTACAAGAGCGAACATTTGGTGGTAGTTTTATTGCCAGGGCCGCCACTTTAAAACAACTACATAATGCTCAACAGATAGTTCAGACCTATAACATGATTTTTCGTTTGCCACTGTTCTAAATAATTTTCCGCAATTTGGGACACCATGTATAGGGCGTATAAAATTCATGTGTATGCAATTTACTCGGTGCGTTAGACTGCATATCACAAAGTGCAGTACGTACGTAGGCAGGGATCAGAGCCAACCGGCTGTTTATTATTCGTTTGACGCAGAAAACTATAGATAATTTGCAGCGCGAGGAAAAATTGCCACGTATAAAGGGGGCGGAGACTACGTAATAAACATACACTGCTTGTATAATTCACCAAATAACACATGTATATACTTATTATTGATGTAAAATACAAACTTAACGTAATAATTAATATTTTGCCATGAAATAACGTGCGAAACATAAGTAGATATAGGTATTGTGTATTTAACAGCAATAGAACGTTTTAAACGTGCCCACCTAGGATACGCAAATACAATACAATAGTAGATACAATAGACATAGGTACCTACAATTAAAGGCAATGTATTGTTATCTTCAGGAAAATACATACTAATTAGTGAAGATCATAAAGTATGTAAGGTTTTACCGACAAAGGTTAACAATATTCTCAACCCTCTAATCATTCTATAGGTAGGTAGGTAGGTAGGTCACAAATGAAGCAGTATTCATTGTATAATTTCAATAAAAGATAAAATGTAAAATCCAAGCATATATTAGAACAGACCCTCTATTGGTTTTTGCCGCTAACAGCAAGTACCTACCTAGGTATATAATACGTATTTCAAATTTCAACTAAGAACTTAACGGACTTTAATAAAATATAATAAGTACTTAGTAATGTTTTAACATGCTGAATTGGTTAAATTTCATCCTTTGTTCTTAACTAATTGCCCGATCAAATGTTTAATTACAAAATAACGACCGTTTCGCGTAGGTAAGTACTACTACGTACACATACTACCTAGGTAATAGGTACTACTTCACGAAACAATTCAGTAATTGTGAAAAATTTGTAGTCATCTTGAGAGTGCAGATGATTTAACGTGTTCGCACATTTTAAACATCATGTGGTTCTAATAGGTAGTAGACCTTATATATATATAGTAAGTATAGGTGTATGGATGACATACCTACTCGTTTGCTTTGTCGGGTCTGATAGACTAGGTACTAACCAAATTCTTTAGCTTCTTAAACAGTATTCATGAAAAATAAAATTTACGTTTGAAATGGAAATAGATAAATGAATTAACTTTTTAGATTTAACTATAAAAAGAATAAATTCTAAACACGAATTTTCAACTTACCACGAACCCATCCATGCAGACACAGTAATTCACGCAAAATCCTTTCACCCTATCTCACATAAATTAGCATCCTTCCATTCGATGATCCACAGATTAATAAACACTCCTTTAAAAAATGACGACTATAACGCGGAGCTAGAGAGAATTTATTGTATAGCTATTAATAACGGCTATTCTCATAGTATAGTAGACAATATATTAAATAAAAAATTAACACAAAAAACTACCAATTGTATTTACCCTTCGATTAAAAATAAATTTAACAAATTTAATTGTTTTACATATTTAGGCAATATATCTAACAAAAAAGTAGGAAAAAACAGAAAATGTATTAATAATAGTTTGATATCATTTAAAACTAATAATACTTTATGTAGGTTTATTCTTAATAATAACTGTAAAACACCGAAAGAAGCCAAATTTGGTGTTTATCTACTAAGCTGCGGAAACTGTGAGAAAGTATACGTAGGACAGACAGGCAGGGCCTTTAACACTCGCATTCTTGAACACTACAAATGTTTTGTTAATAAAAAAAACAGTCTGCATACTCTGAACATCTAATTGAATGTAACCATAATTTTAATAAAGACTAAGATTTTACATTTACACAATAAACGCATAAAGTTAAACCTTTTTGAATAATTGGAAATAAATAGATATAAGAAACAGAATATTATTCTAAACGACCAATTAGGTAGATATTTCGAATTCACCACTGCTAAAATTGAATTTCAAACTGCCGCCTACCATATATGTATTGATTATTTTTAAGGTATAAATACAAATAGATGTAGTTTGTTAGATCTTCACCTGAAGAAGCTATAGTGTAGCGAAACGGCTGTAGTGATACAAATAAACTTTTTCTTGAAACTTTTCGCGTTTTTATTTTATTTTATTAAGTCTGAGTCACGTAAAGTGTCTGCTCGAGTAATACAACTGCCAACAAGTGACCAACCTTGAGAGATTCTACAACACGTGTATTGAATTTTATTTTCAATGGTAGAGGCAATAAGAATTATTTTCTCTTCACATTATCACTAAATATATATACTTTGAATTGTCCTCTTTAGTTTTTGATGCTGATGTCAGAATTTTTGATAAAAAGTCAGCTTATAAATATCATAAAAGTTTTATTACCGCAGCTGTTACTTTTCCTTCGTTAGTTATACACACTCTTATTAGCCAAAGGCTTCCCAACTGGATGACTCTACAAACAAGTAAAGGGAGGTTTTATTATTTAATTTAAGCAGGGCAATTTTGGCCCTTTTATAATTAATTTAATGACCCCTACTTTATCCTGCAAAGTTCCAGTTGTATTTAATAAAAAGTATTTTTAAATTCCCTCGTTTTCGTACAATAAATTTTATTGGAAAAAGGTCCGTCTGATTTTTGAAATTTTAGATGATGACCCGCGTCTACAAAAAGGTTAAAAAACCTTGTAAACAAAAATAAATTTTACACTCTACGTATGCGTGGGCCCGTATGGTCTTGTGACCTTATAGATCGCCCGCCACAGTCAAACACCGTTTTCTTTGGTATATGTTGCACGTTTTCTTCGCATACCTAATCGGCTTCCAAGTTTTAATGCAGCTCCGTAGGCATTTTTCCGAGAAATAAAGTTTTAATTAAAATGTCAATTAAGTTAGTACGAACTAATTACGACCCTGCCCGAATCATATTTTACTTACAGGCCTGCTGCTTATTTATACAAATTACTGTCATTTACGACCACTCTGGCAGGATACATAACATCTTACACACACACGCACAAACATGAGCACACGTATGTACCACCTTTCTAAGCATAAGTAAGTGGATACATAATGTTAAACCACTTTCAGATAAGTACATTTGCAAGTTTGCTTCAACTATGCATGCACAGCCGCAGAAACTATCTCAAGAATAAAAATATTGTTACTTACTACAAACTCGGCTAATAAAATAATTATGTACTTGCTACATCAGCTTTAGCATGGTAAAAGTTCAGTTTAATAAGAGAGTCGTTACTCATAAAATATTTTCACACACTTATATTTTTCACTCTAAAAAATTACACATAGGTATATTTCTAATTGTAAATGCATTAAAACTGTGTGTTTTTTCACTAAATTCTCTTGGTCGCATCGTTTTGTAAAGTCTTTATAAGTGTTTAATATGTAAATTTGTTTATAAACGGGATTATTAAAATATTTTTGTTATTTTTCAACGGAGTATAACCATGCAGGGTGAAAGACGATATAAATAAATTATCTAAAATTGGTAGTAATCTATTTTAACTTAGTGGTAGCGATTCTGAAACGTGATTGTATATAAAGGGCAGGTATTTAAAAGTCCTGAAAATGCAGGCCTACCGATAACAGACATTAAAAAAAATTGGGTCAAAGTAGCAACTGGTTCGCATTTCCAGTTTCATCACAGTTCTTGTTGCTATTATTGTACTCGAGATCCCAAGAGAATGCATGTTCCGTTTTTTTTTTGTGTGGTAATGTATCAAGCGTAGACAAGCAGACATTTAAATGCATGGAGAAATTCGGAATGGGTTCAACGGGAGGTGAACAGAAAAAATTAGAAAGTCGTGGTTTGGTCCTGCCCCGGTCTCTTGTGAATTGCTCCCTTTCATGGAAATAATTGAGAGTGGGCTACTTTTAAGAAATTCTTGTTTAAATATATATCTGTATGCATTTAATGTAAAATATACTGCGTAGAGTTAAAAGGATTTATAAACATCATTTATTTAAAATTCCGAAGAATATTGAAGATCCTGATTGGTCAGTATGCAACTTTTTACAAATTAACTTTTACGATCACACTAATACTACCTAATGAAGCAAGGATAAATTTTCGAAATGTAGTGTAAAATAATAATAATTATTTATTAACTGTCCAACCTGGATCTTCAGTGTCCCTTGGAATTTCAATTAAATAGTAGTACCTACCAGGATCGAAATCTACATACCTATGTAGTGACAAAAAATCAGTTATGATAAAAATCGTGTTTGCTTCGTTAGTCAAAACCCCATATTTATTTTGTTGAACGAAAGTCGCAAAAACTTTGACGCCCCTTAATGGTCACAAAAAAAATTGCTGGCACTTTTTCACTTACAATTAGCCAAAATATGACTTTTGAACATATCTATCGACTACAAAAGTTTGATGTCAAAATAATGGTTGGACTGCGGTCATCTAGCAGTTCAAAGACCGAATTTCTGCCATAGACGTAATGGTAGAAAAATGGACATGTACTCGTCGATTTCCATCATATTTTAGGCTTAGTAGCAGGTCATCAAGAAAAAATATCAATTTCAAAATCGAAGTCACAATGTTAAATTTTTCCTTATAGGCCCTTGTCTTTTGCAATTAGATTTCAACAATAATCTATTATTAGACACATAATTGAGCCTTTCCCACAATAATGTATAAAATGTTATTTTATTTAGATGTAAACATGTTTGAACTTGTTGATAATGTTACACTAATTTTAGGTATACAGGAACTTTGTTTCACCTTTAAACTTTAATACCTATTTATTGTTATGCTCTTGAAAAAGACACTAACCTGCCGAAACAAATTTAGAGTTGTATAAAACTTATTTGAAACATTAAAAACATATTTTTCTTCATTGATTTACTTATTAAAATAATACAGTTTAATTAAAAATCGTAAGAGCAATTAAATAGGTACCTATTGTATTCTATATTATTTTTTTCTGGCTAGTTGTAGAAAGGCTCCAAATCCTAATGAACCCAAAACACTCAATTTAAAGTGCCTTGGTCTTTCAAGCCCCACAATTACACTTGATAATCCAATTCCTAGAAAAAAGGTGAAAACCTTTAATTCAAGCACCTTAATATAGGGTCTGGAGCCTTTTCCTGAAATACTACGTAAAAGTAAAATATTTAAATTACCTAAGTCACACACTATTTGTTATCGAAGAAACATCGTTTCGGATGAGCCCCGAAGGAATTTTGGCAATGAGGTTAAATTACCAAATGATATTCCGAATTTGGAACGCTAGGTATAAAACTAAACATATGTGACACTTCAAAACATCTTACATATTTAGTATCTACAAGTTATTCAAAAGGTCTACATTTTATGATATTAAGTATTCAAATTTTTGATTTAATCGTCTCGAAATGGAAGGACCTCCTGAAATCCAAAACACGCGGTTATTGTCGCCTCCAGGACTGTCGTTGTCTTTTTCTTTGGACTCTTTTCCACAGTCGTCGACGACAATTTCACATATAATATAATAAAAAGCTTTCGACTAAGTCCAGCCAAGCAAACCATACTATCCAGTCAGCCAGACCAGCCAGCCGCGGCCATTCGCCGTGTTGCCCGAATGCAATCGCTGTAAATAAGCATTAGCGTCAAGTTACTTCTTGCTATTTGTGTCAAACCAAACCCACGACTCTCAAGAATTGCTTCTAAATTATATACTTAATTCCTGTATCTTGTGCGGTTCTCGAAACGCGAGGTCGAACGCGCAACCGACGCGACTGTTATTAATATTATTGTTGTAATTTTGCCCGACATCGTGGCAACGCAACGAAAGCAAATTGCTCTCTTGGCAAGCCGCAGATTATTCAACTAATTCTAACGACCATCGAACAATCCAACCATTTCATATACGACAACAATTAAAATAAATACGTGTTAGTGTCGTTTTAACTTTAGCCAATAAGTAACATAAAGCAGCACGTGTGCGGTTTTCCACGGTATTATAAGTTATTTTTTAAAATGTTACCGAAATAAACTAAAACCATTAGCTATGTGAGTTTGGCAATTGAACAACCAAGTTGTCCCTGATGTCTGGCAAATATTTATCGATCAGATTATGATAATCACAATAAGTCAGTTTCAGTTAGAAGGTGAAAAATTAACAGCTCACTTCTCCTACAGGTTGCAAAAAGCAGTAAACACTTTGTTGATATGATGCCACAACAAATTAGCGTAGGTACCTACTCACATCTTCACTTTCAAGATTATCCAGAAAAGGTGCAACTATTGAATTTTATATTATATATCATCACCGTACCCTTTAACAATATTTTCAAAAATATCTGAGGAATCCTTCGAAGTATTTTAATCAAAGATGTATTCTTTGGTTTGAATAAATAATTTCATTTTTGTCTCATCATTATAAATGAGTAAGTTAACAGGGTACCTTATAGCCTAAGCGGCCAAAAACATGTAACATGATTAAAGCATAGGCAAAAAGAAGTTATTGAATTTAAAAGTGTACCCCAAAAAAATAAAAAAACACAAAAATCAAAATAGATACTAATTTCAACTTTCACTTAATAATTTTTCTCGGTTTATTTTATTTACCAAAAAAATATTCACAAACAAAATCAAGGTCCAAATTTGACGTTTCAGCCACTTCCTATCTAACATCCAAGAAATCTTCTGATGCAGCGAGAGTGAGGAGGTAAGATAACCTCAAGAGTCAATTTTATTATAGCTTTGAGGCTATTGCACATATTTATTGAAGATTATTTTATCCCAAAAGTTTTGATACTGCAGTAAATTTAACAATTCTATTACCCTGCTCAATGAATCAATGAAACTTTTATAGATTAGTCTTATAGTTCGATTGTGAACATTCGTGTTTGTGGAGAGGTCGCATTGATTGAATTTCAGTTGTTTTACTAACCTTTTATCATGGAACTGCTCTTGAAAGTTAAGTCTAAATATGAGCTTGCTGTAAGATTCGTTTTTTGATGAGAAAAATTAAATAACGACGAAAATCCTCATTCCGCTCGTATCACTGATGGAAATTTGCAAAAATTTAAGTGGTAGGTTATTTTTGAACATCCGCATAGTCAGGTGGCTCAATTGAATTGAAATCGAAGAAACTCTGATTGAGTAGGTACCTCAAAACACAATTGGACATAGTACCTACTTATTGATAATTTGATTTTTCGGTACGAAAAAAGTCTCGAAAGATGTGGCAATTACAATACGCAGAAAAGATGTACAAAATCATATTGCTTTTGTGTTTTGGCCTCTTTTTAATAGTATAATATGAAGTTAAACTTTTTAGATCACCTACCTATAAGAAAGTACATTTTTTAGCACTTTAAAATATAAGTATTTCGGAAAAGGAGCCTCTAATGATAAACAAAGTTTTAATTCGGTTTTGAATGTTTTCCAACAATATCATAATACATTCAATGGTTATCTAGTTATGACAAAAAATTAATTTATATTTACATAAGCCATTCAGACACTCTTGGCCAGTTTATTGAAGCCATTTTATTTGAATTTGCTTCTAAAATACACATTGCTGAACAATTTTTCATCCCTCTTGGTACAGGATCTGTGGTTATAATAAATACATATGTATATGAGAATATATATCTCAAACAATTATGTCATTTTAGAATACAGTCGTGTGTTATTTTACTTATTATTATAAGCACTTAATTGGGAGACCCTTTTGTATCGATGATTAATGTATGAGGAAGGAAAAGCACAATAATATAACTGTCATAGATAATGAGAATTGCTTGGGCTCCCAGCCATCCCCGAAACCTTGGTTTTCTTCAAACAAGGAAATAGCTCAATTATCGGCAAAATCTAAGAGATTCCAAATACAGTACATAATAATGCTATGAAAAATACACTTCCTGAGGAACAAAAAGGAGCTGTTTTCGAACAACTTGACAAGTTGATCATAAAACTGTCGTAAAAAGTAATTTTACGACGCGTATAATACTGCAAGTAGCTAAGTTATGAATTTTCTTTTACATAAGGGAAAGCTTTGTGTTTAATTCTGTCTGGGAAACTCATTCGAGTCGAAAATTTTCCATTTCATCGCAGAATATGCTATGCAACTTGGAAATAAAAGAAAGTTTCTTTCATTGAATTTATTTTACTTAGTTCTATTAAGTGATCAAAACTTTCAAGGCATAAGAATAAAATTTGTTTAGTTGGTTTATGATTTAATTTTAGAATTGCGTAATAGGTCTCAAAGAAAATGTGTATTACATTGGACACACTTTAAATTGCTTTAATTATTAGCAATAAACATTCTTTCACTAATATCAAACATTTTTCCTCTTGTTTGTGAAGCTTTCGTATCGTCAAATATTTTAAATCCCTGCAAGTTCACTTTCAGTTAAAATTTAAATGAACGAGAGAGAACGTGCCCATACAAATTGTAAATTATAACTAACATTAGTCACACGAGCAATAAAAATGAGAAATGTTTGTAGTTACCGAAATATTCTCGTAAAATAATATATGCGTCTGGCTGCACGAATGTATATGAGAGTACAGACGAGTGACATTTACGGTTTTTAAATCGTTATTAAAGACAAAAAATAAACGCTGGATGACATGCAATGAGTTTTTTATCAGAATTTATCGATTATTGGCGAAAACAGACAACAGCAAAATTACAATACAAAATCATCAGTTGCGACTCTGTATAATTTAGGGCATAATAATAAACAAGCGAATCATACACACAGTACTTAATGTGCCAGTACAGACAAACATCCGTCGGTATTCTTATATATCTATAGGTACATTTGTGCTATTTTCAAAAGTGTAAAGTCTAACCATGTAAAAATAAATAGATTTTCAAACAAATATTTAGTCTAATAGGCACTTCACTAATGTTTGATGTTTTTTTATACCATTTATCAATTATTTTCTAATCTCTTAGTGTAGGTGTAGTCGAGGTGATTGACATTGGGAGTGCATAATTTCAAAATTAGTGTTAGGTAGGAAATGTTTATATAATTGTCATTGTTCTTAACATTTTTAGATTCATCTTTTAAATATTCTTTGGGATTTTCATCACAATTAATTTTCCCAGACGATTTTCCATCACACAGAAGACACGAAGAACAAACTCAAGCAGTTTTAATGCCACAACATCTATGTAATTTTAATCATTTTAAAACGTCTTTACCTTTCTTAGACTATTTATTTTCTACGTATAACTGAGCGTTCACTATTTTTTTTAAATAATACCTACGTTAATCACCAAAATGCACTAAAATGGTGACGTAGTTCATTCTGTAGGTCACATTTGGTCAGTTGTTAGGTTAGGTTAGCTTATAAGTATGTTCCATTAAAGGCGTTCGAAATACACGCTCTTCCTAATGTAATTTAAACGGCTGAACGGAGCAAAAATCTGGATCAATCTACATTAAAGTGCATTTTGAACACGACCTGTAGAATTAAGTTACCCTATTAAGACCTACAACAATAAGTAGAATCCTAAAATGTACCTATACCTATTTAATTAGGTATATAAATTAACCCTTTGTTTGCATTTTTGTTAGAGTAGACGAGATAATTTTTGTTGTATTCTATAGGGTCGTGTTATTGGTAAGGTAACTATTGAAGAAAAAAACTGACCTAAATCTATCCAGTTTATTGTCTCTGTGTTCACTAATATAGTGGAACTAAATGTTTTTACTTTTAAGTTGAATCCGGTTTTAGTTTACTCTATATATCCGCCACTCAAACTCACTGAAATGTTTCTATCAAGGACTTCAATTTATAATAAATGTGGGATTTCATTTAATCCTGCTTATTATCATTTTTGTTCATAACTGTAGGTATATCTTTATTTTAACAAGTTACGCTTTCATTTGTTTATTTTATTCACGGTACAATGTGAGTCATTCTTTTGCGACTGGTTGTAGTAATGATGCTGATAATATGATTCCCGAGGAGAGCGGAAAGAGCGGGCATTCTACCGCTAACTTTTAGACGAAAAGGGTGTACCGGTAGCAATCAAACTAATTACTGAGTGTAATACAGACGTTAATTATTGGAGATTAATAATAATTTATTGTGAAGTAAAGCCGTTCAGAGATTGTCGATTAAAAGCTGTTCATATTAACCGCACTTTTGTTACCTGCAACTGTACATTCATCAAGACTCACTTACCAGCTTAATATACGTAATTATTCTTTTCCATCAACCAATTCGGAGGCCTTTTTATTTCAACAACCTAGACAACAAATATAAGATCCTACATAAATAGCGTCATGATTTTTTCCTCTTTCGTCAATTCCTTTTTCGTTACATTAACAATTTGTTCCTAATTCGTTACCTGAAATAAACTAGGTAGGTACCTACTTAGAAATTACTACTGAGATAAATTATTTATTTAAGTATTAAATTACATTAATCAATCTTACTTCACACTTATTTCAAGTTTAGGACTGGCAAAATAAAAAAGTAAACTTTAATCGCCGCGACCACTTTATACCATAACCTACCCTAACCTACTCTAAACTTTTGGTGGTGCATGATGCATATTTAAGTACGTCTTCGACCTTAAATAACCGGCTTTATCCAATTATTACGATAGTTAAGGGGTAGGTGGCGAAAAAGGTCGATTCAGGTAAATTTTAATGAGTTGACGAAATAGGAAGCCACCGTTATTAGATACTAAATTCCTTTTCATTTTAACTGCCATTATTGGACATATTAAAGTATAAATTTATACCTATCTACTATTTACTTTGTAAAGCCATAAATTGATTATGTCGTTATTGTCCTTTAACATATTTTCATATAAGTACTTATAAGTTAATAATAAATTAAGAACAATTGTTGTTGTTTAAGTGAAACCTAAATTGTCGGGTTTGTATAACATCGTTACGTCTATGAAAATAATTGAACTGAAATTTTATTGCATATAATAAATCAGAGGTGTGCTTAAACAGTTCATAAAGCCATAAAATTAATTTTTACAAGCTAGGTATATGTACACGTAACTTAACCTGGTCTAACTTGTCGCTACAAACATTTTCATTTTTATATGCTTTTTTTATTTGCACACCGCTGTCCCATTAGTACCTACTTAAATTCGTAAATCAAATTCATTTAATAACTGCAAAGCCTAAGATTCTACTGATTTTGTTAAAATTGAACAATCACTAATTTTTCACAATTTTAAAGTTTTATAGAATTTTATTATTTTGATACAGTAGATTCTATATGAGCAACATAAATTTTGCAAAGATTGTGATAATTTAGTCAATGAAATCCTAAATTTAAACATTTTTAGATGTGATAAAACTTAGAGGTTTAATTTTAAATTATATTTTGCTCTGTGCTGAAGAGGCAATTAAAATTAAAATTCTAAGCAAATTTTCTTGAAACTTGTGTTTTACATAAATAGGTTTTAAATTGTAATAATTGTTATTACTTGTGCAGATATCTTTACATGATGTTTTCATCGCCCCCTTAAGCGATATTCAGGATTTATGGGTAGCAGTTGTAGGGACGACCCACCAACCCCCAACGCCTCATGCATGCCCTGCCATCCATCGGTTCCGAAACCCGCCTAGAACCAACATGGCCCGCAAGAAAGAAAGACCGGTGACGCCATGTCGTGTAAACATTATTAGTCGCTTCGAAACATCACTCTGCACAAGCCTGATTCTCGTCAAGACTCTCTGTGTTTACTCAGTAATGATGAAGACGAAAGAAAGACGGAATGCTCGAGGTAAGCCAATCGAAATAGTAACTAATTAAAACAATTTTGTCTCTCGAGGGAAAGGGATTTAGCTTATGTACGATTAGAGGCTGATAACGCGTAAATGATAGGAACAGATCTTTCATCGCTGTATTCATATTATGAACTGATTTATAACGAGGGCGAGAATGATAAGAGCAGATTTTGAAGACTAAACACAATTATTTATGAGACACATTTCGTCATACGGAAACTAAAAACCAATTTAGGACATCAATGGGTCTATAAGTAGGTTTCGTTGACTGTTTTGAAACATTGCAGACGAGATACGAGATAACTAAGTGACGATAAGGATATTTACTAATTTAGATATTTTGATTTTTGAGGGTTACGTCCCTTCCGATAAATATACAAATGCTAGACACAATTATCTTTAAAGAAGGAATTGTGAAAATGATGTAGAAGTCTCAGCAGACATTTTGCCTATGCTATGCTAATATAGGTACTTCAAAAATTACCCAATATTTTATAGATAATAAATAAATACAGCTTCCTGAAAAATTTCAATTCAAAATCTTAAAATATAGTGTTGTATTACTAAAAAGCAAAAATACAGAACATAGCCTTATGTTTTCGCCCATAATGAAAGCATTTAAGTATGCAGAATTATTATTATTTTTCTAGTCTGTAGACTTTCTTAAGATTTAAAAAGAAAATAAGTATCATAAGTAGCAGTTACAAATTAATTTCAGTTTTTAAAGTTTTTTTGTAAGTAAATTTTAACGCCTTAACACATATGACTTTACTAAATGGTGTAGGTACCTTACTATACTTCTTATCCGTCGGATTTTGAACAATGACCGATGAGAAAAAAAATCTAAATAAAGCACCAAACTTGCTTTCCAAAGTTCTGTAGGTACCTACCCTGGAATTTTATATAATGCAAAATGCAGGACGTTCTGTACGACCTATTTTTGGTCACTAATGTGTCCAAAGCATTCAATTCACACTTTCTCTTTTGGTGTACAATTTGCTTTCTTTCTTGGTGGCATAAGGGGGTTAAATATGGGAACAAAAACATTTTAATTTTAATAATAATAGTCCTAAAACGAAATGAGTCAAACACTGTATCTACAGAACGTTTGTTGCACTCTTTTATCATCCAGTCCGTAATTACAGTAATACAGAAACCAACAAAGTTAGGTGATGTTTCACACAGGTTTAATTGAAATTTTCCCTTTGGAAAACTGATATGACCATTTTAAACAAAAAATATATTTAATTTAATAGACACGTTTGTTAACTGCCATCACAGTAGCTATTTTGCCACATGGTGACTTCTTTAGGTAAAATATTTAAATATTTTGAATAATTTATCTCTGCCATTCTTGATTCCTGGACAAAATCGACCGTGTCTATTTTCTAACCCTCTGAAATGATTAACGCATGTGATAAAATCGACCCTATGTTTAGATTGTATTCAAACAGCTATAATATGTACCTACTTGTATTCTAAGTAGGATCTTTATATGGACTCACTTCTAAGATTTAATTATCGTGCTTGTGGTAATCAGCTTACAAACTTATTGAATATTAAATTATGAAGAATTTCAAAAAAGTAAAGAAGTAATAAAGGAAAACAACTTTTGTTATACGAAGGACGTAGTAGTTACGGACTACAACAATAGGCGAAAAATTGTAAAACTTGCTCTAAACAGTTTACTCAAATATACACAATCCGTGTAGATTCTAGGCAGTGATTTGATGGAGACAAACGTCGTACCAGTAATGTATGCAATTGTAGCAAATATGACAAGAACAACATATTCTACGTTACTTGAAATTAATGTAAAAATATTTAAAAATAAAACAAGTAGAAAGTTTCACCAATTTAATAAAAGCCTGACATGTTTCGGTCACATGACCATTTTCAAAGGTAAGAGTAAGATCTATAATACTAAAAGATTAAAACTAATACACACAATTTATACCTTACAACATAAAACGAGAGGGGTGTCTACGAAACTTAATTCTAGTTGGTTGTTGACCAAATCCATATTTTGTGCTAAAGCTCTTTTTTTTTTCATACGTTTCGAGGAGAGACAATTTCTTGCTTTTACTGACACCACTGATGTGGAGAACAATAACATTATCTATATCTAAGTGATGACTTAAAAAGACACAATGATCGGAAAAACCAGTTTTTTGCCTTTTTTATCTATATTATTTAAATGCTCTTTTATTCTAATATTGATAGCTCTACCAGTTTGTCCAATATAACAGGCACTACCATTGTTACAATGTATTTTATATATACCACTTTTTTCTAAAATATCTATCTTTGGTTTATTTTATGTTGTAAGGTACAAATTGTGTGTAGGTATTAGTTTTAAGCTTTTAGTATAGGTCTTACTCTTACCTTTAATAATGGTCATGTGACCGAAACATGTCAGGCTTTTATTAAATTGGTGAAACTTTCTACTTGTTTTATTTTTAAATATTTTTACATTCAGTATGTTTCACAACAATTGCACCCCCAAAGGGTTAAATTACTTGAAATTATATTAAGCAAAATTGGAAAACTTCAACAAAAATGAGAAGCCAAAACGTGTTAAACTTTTCTAAATAGAATGCCATTATATAACTGTTCTATTGTGTGTATATAACAAGTACATAGGAATTTGTATATATTAGCTGAACACACGGTCGATTATGACCCGACCAGTTTTTCGAGTCGAAATAGTTATTATTGTGAAGAGAAAATTGATAAAAGCTTTCTGTAACTCTTAAAAGTTTTTAATGGCTGTGACATAGGTCATAATAACTGTAGGCTGTGTGTGCCCTTTATCCATTTATAGTTAAACACAACTTCCTGCAAGTGGGTACCACTCTGTCACATTCGTTGACCACTTTCCGTTTTGTTGTCAGTGTATAACTCACCTATTTTTATTTCTGATTAAATTGTTAAACTGACATCCTCAAATAACTAACTGACTAACTTTATTTTTCCAATTATGTTTATATATAAAATTCTTTTCCTTGAATGCCTCTCTCTCTATCTCTCTATATAGGGTTGTTGAGCTTTTTTATGTGAAGGTTCATGTCTGATACCTATTATGTCAAATATGTGCATACCTCAGGCAAAGGACACATTATATTGAATAGTTTTTCTTTATCTAATGATGAGGGTACGATATCTTTGTTCTTCGTGATTTTCGACAGTGACCATCACCTTTTCCATGAGGTGACTTTTTCTACTTCTTTCGATGTTCAAACTGTCAAGGTTATTGTGGTTTATAGGCATTCACGGCCAGCATGAAGAATTTATTGTAGAGTATAGTCATGCTTACACTAAAAATGGGCGAGACATGTGTCAGTTCTTCAAAAATGTGTTTGTGGTAATTAGGAACAAGTCTCTTTTAATATTTACTCACCAGGGTGGCTACAACAAAATGATTTTAAATTGCCCTGACAATGTCAGCTGTATATCAATAATTTTCATATTTTTAAATTTTCAATAAATAAAAATTTGGCAACAGGACAATAAAGAGAAAATAAAAAGTACGGGAACATGTATTTTTACAAAAGTGTAGCGTAAATTACCATCTTTGTTATTCATACCTAATACTAGTGAATATTGTAGGTATGTTAAAGGTGTGGGTAATGTGAGTTAAAAATTTAATAGAAAGTTTCATGGTAAAAGAAAGTTCAAGGAACGTATTTTTAAAGAGTTCTACAAGTTTTAAATTGTTACAATGAAATTCCCAGATAA
This sequence comes from Agrilus mali, assembly GCA_029378335.1. Lineage (NCBI taxonomy): Eukaryota > Metazoa > Arthropoda > Insecta > Coleoptera > Buprestidae > Agrilus > Agrilus mali. The sequence continues at coordinate 10,187,926 of CM055660.1, forward strand.
TTTTAGAACTGATAATTCTCTATTGTGACCAACCTGATAGCTTACCAGTTCTTTTAGTATTCTTTTTGGTCGTCTTCAGAAGTGACTCTGTTGATTGTAAAGTTTTAAGTGAACAATCTAAGGGTTTCTAAATGCCAAAACAATTAAAGTAATAAACTATGACATCTTGACAAGGGGCCATTCATTTATTACTAAGACGATTTTTACTAGTTTTTGACCCCCTCCCACCCCTAAATAAGGAAAAATAAGAATAGGCCGACCCCTCACCCCTGTTTAATATTTATTACGTAAGAATCTAAAGGAAAATTTGAATATACGTTTAGTGGGTTTTGATGTTTATTTTTAAAAGTAACAATTTTCAGGAACGTTTACAATCATGTTGGATGGAATCATTTTAATCGTTTGGATATAATCACTACATAACATTGTCAGTCCAGGGGCTCAAAACCCACAAGTGAAAATCTGCCACTGGAACATCTCTAATACCAGGTGTTGCTGTTGCTTCTTTTGGTCGCATCGACACTCGCGCTTTTTCAAATCTTAACTTTGCGTATATTTGTGATCTTACGTAAGAAATATCAAGAATCCCTCCCACCCCCTTGTAAGAAAAAATAATACATGGTCGACCCCTCTCCCCCCCTAAATCGTCTTACGTAATAAATAAATGGCCCCAAATGCCTTTAACTATTTCTGGAATAGAATTATTCGAATTTGCTTAGTAGTGGATAAGAGGCTCAATATTTTTCTCACGTATTATTTTAATTTATACAGTGGTATATTTCTGTCAATCAATTTTTGTACGTGGTTAAGCATGTACCTACCTTTAAAAATATAAGCAATCAAATTTAGCGGCATAGTTTATTGCATTGATAATCGGTGTACAACCCAATTGTGTGGACTACACGTATAAATTACATTACAATTACCATTAACAAAGAATTCAACCGCTACTAAAACAGTCTGTTTAATCAGTTATATATGAAAAGTTATTTCCGTACACCGCACCACGGTTACACACGTACAAAACAAGCATACACGTATGCCTTTCTGCATATAGATTTCACTTCCGCCTACGCTCAAACGAGATTGCTCCCTCAAAATAATGCGTCAGGCTTGTTTGTGCTTCTTGTTCGTAAACGAACGAAACTAATTCGTAACAAACTGTGACAATACGTTAGCACGTACTAAACAACCTTATTATTTTACTTAATCATACAGCGGAACTTGACGTGGTTAGATGCAGGACAATGAAATGGGGCACAACCAACTTACATATCTGGTATTAAGTTCCACAATATGGTAGTACATAGGTACATGATTCTTAGAGGGAGACTACTGACAGGTATCAGTAGGGTTTTATTTCGGCGCCTGTCTTGTCTAATTGAAAATTGATCATAATTTAGTGCCTTGATTCAACAAGGAAAAATATTTCTTAGGATACTGCACGCTTTAAAAAAGTTATGGACGACAATGTTCACGATTAGTTCTAAGGTGTAGCCTGGTTTTGCTGGCCTAATCAGACTACAATTAAAAGCTCTTTTAAGTACAAAACACCAATTACATTTTTACAAAACTTGTAAATTGTTTAATGACCAAAGCTAGTAAAGAAGACAAAACTTCTGACAAATTTCTTAATTTCAAAAATTGTTGGTGATTTTTTTGAGCTTGTTCCGATTTTTACATAGGTGCTGTTGCTTTAAATCAATTCTTGAAAATCAGGATCTGACGGTTACATTAAATTCGAATTATGGGTCTTTGAGTTTGGAGTTGACTCTGGATTGTTATTCGTGGTCCAAGAAATTTTAATTTTCCAAATATTTCTTCGTTCCTTGTTGATGGATTCTTCAAAAGTGATTGATGCTCGTGAGCGACTGTCACCAATGAACGTCAAAAGTTGAAACACTAAATTTCTTATGGACCACAGTAAAAGACAACCCTGAATACAACACTGAATCATTTCCAAATACATTTTCTTATTATAAAAATCGAAGAAGGAATAAATGTAATACCAATGTTTGTGCCTAATATTAATGTTAAAAAGTATGTCGTGCAATTATCATATACAGAATTAGAAACCAATGATTTTTTTTTCCTTAAAATGTGGTACACATGAAATCTTAATTTGTCCAAAATTTGGAAATTCTAAATCAAGAAGAAATATCTATCCTGTTTATTGAATCCGCTGGTGAATTGGCGAAATCGTTCTATAAATATTTTATTACATTTCTACTTATTTGCAGATGCAGAGGAACAAGCTAAATATTTCTCTGAAAATACTCCTAACGAAGCATCTGCACTTAATTCAGGGTTGGTTTATCATTTGTTTTTTATTGCTACAAAGACCAAATTAACCTTTTTTTATTAGTAATCACTTTTTCTACATCACATCCCATTGGAAAATTCAAACATGGAATCAAAAAAGTCTCAATGAAGTTCTTACTTTACATTGCATTTCATTTTTGTTATAAATAAAATTTTGTATTTCTAGAATAAAATAGTGTTCATTTTATTAATAAAATTGTACGTTTGAGGAAACAGCTACACGAGCCAAAACCTCTCTGTTATTTCGATTATTATTATGTGAAACATTGGAACGCATTTCCTTCAACAAATCGCATAAAGTAATGCATTTTAACATCGAACGCCTGCTTGCATAAACAACTCGAAGATATAATGTTAAGACCTTCATTGTCGTCGAAATCGTTACTTTGAATTTTACGGCACAATTGGGTGCCAAAAATTTCCCCGGCCGACGTTTATTAACCCGGAATAAAATACCCAAGGCATTAGTCCCCAAAAACATTTTCTTTGGAAACACTGCAAAATATATTATAAACGCAGACCTCATGGCTACGTTGTATAAACATAAGTTTTAATTTACAAGAATAATAATTTAGTTGACGGAGTGATTGTTCTCACAATAGGTATTATTTTGATTAGGTACAACAGAATTGGCGTAGGTTAAATTTAAAGTGTTATGTGCGTAGGTACTTATAAAACAGACTAGAAGTGTGAAATGGCCAATAAAATTTATTTATTAGAGACAAAGATCAGACTCCACAGTGGCATTAATTTTACATAATACACATTAATTTTAACTTCCTAACTTGACCATGACCCTTATTTATTTTCTCTAAAATGCTAGCGCACTCACATCTTGGGTTTCATTATTTATTTATGTACTTATTAATTTTTATTTATTAAACGAGGTTAAAATAGAATCAATTAATAAATCAATATTAGTATAAACGAAGTACATCATAAATTAAAACCTGTACAAACATACATAGGTATTTTCAATTTATTTTTGAAAAAACTGATTAACTTTCAATTATAATTTTTGCTTTTAGGTAATAACTTTAAAGCACAACAACATTATTGTTTAAGTATTTGTGAGTTTAAGACTTTCACTTTTAAAGATGGAGGATTGATTGTTACTTTTTTAACAATGTTAAAAATAAGTGGATAAAGTAAGTAAACAATGAAAAAGCGCTGTGAGTGTATCTTGAAAAATAATTCAGTTTTTTAACAATGTTGAAAAATAATTCGCCTTCCTAGGATGAATTTTAAAAAATAATTTTTTCTTTAAGGCATATTTGAAGTAGGTACTACTCAAGGAACATTTATTGACTACTGGCTATGCCCGCGACTTCGTCCGCGTGGAATACTTAGTGACTTTCGGCAGTTAAAATTTTTTTCTTCTACATTTATATTTTCTGGGCCATAAGCCTTTTTGCCGACGTCATTACACAAGAACTTTCATTCCTTATTTCTGCCCCCTTTAGGGTAAAATTTTTACAAACAAAATGTCGTATTTATATTTAATCAAAAGCCTAAAAAATAAGTTTTAAGCCTCTAGCTTTATATCTACTTATCTATCTCTGTACCAAATTCTCATTTAAATCGGTTCAGTAGTTTAGGCGTGATTGCTTAACACCTAGACAGACAGAGTTACTTTCGCATTTATAATATTATAGATTAATATAGTTTAATTATAGTTTAAAAAAGTTTATATACCTATCGTAGTATTCAACTACTTTTATTAATCCAAATAAACAAAACCTCTCTAACTTTTTGCACTTAATATTTTAATTTTCTGGGCCGTAAGCTTTTTGGACGACGTCATTACACAAAAACTTTCATCGGCTAATTTTATCCCCTTTATGGTAAAATTTTTACAAACATTGAATGTCGTATTTATTTATATCTAATCAAAATCCTAAAAAATAAGTTTCAAACTCCTATCTCTAAAAATTACGGATTTTCCCCACAAAATTTCTCATTTCAACCCCTTACAACCCTTTTTTCGCATTAAAAAGTAGTCCTTTCTCAGGCTCCAAACTATCTCTGTACCAAATGTCATTTAAATCGGTTCAGTAAATTTTGGGCGAGATTGTGTAGCATACAGACAAAGTTACGTTCGCATTTATAATATTCCGCGAATTCATTTTCAACGATTTTCCAATGGGGATAAGATATTTTCCCGCAGTAAAACGTAGCCTATGTGTTAATCCAGGGTGTCAGCTAACTCCATACGAAATTTTATTAAAATCGCTCTAGCCGTTTAGACGTGAAGAAGTAACAAACATACACACTCACACACTCGCAAACTTTCGCCTTTATAATATTAGTGTGATAATGTGATTGGCAAATTTTACATATTATGTGAAAGAAGCCCGACTACAAGTTAGTGCTTATTTTAAGGATTATGTCCAAATACAGATTTAATATTCATGTTCTTGATTAGGATATGATAATAAATTCTAAAATTCCCGAATTCTTTTGCACTACAATGAATAGTACTTAATCCGAAAAAAAAAAGTAAAATTGGAGTAGCATTTATAGCTAACAAAACTGTTATGAGAATAGTTCTGTTTGTATCACTACAAACTTCGCTTTTGTGATCGTAATTTGGACAAAAGACTTGATTCTCAGCAGATTCAGGAATCTTATTTATTTCTGAAGACAATTTAAGGTTCATTCCACGAATCTCTGCCCGCATACTACGAAGTACATATTGTCAATACCACATTAGAAAATGTGGTAGGCATCTGATCATCGATCTTACAATTATATATATCAGGTAAAGCTGATCCCATTGGGATTTTAATATCAACAAATTTCCATTTGGAGTGGGAGGCGAGGTAATCATAAAATTATGTTTCTGAGTCACTGACACAAAAATCGTATTAATCTCCTATTTATTTGTTATATAGAAAAGAAAGGCACGATTTGATTCGGTATTAACTAATAGATACATATTCAACATTTTATAAACTTGTTTTAAAAGGACTTCGGATCGTAATTTTAGCTAAGGTTGATATAAAAATTGTCTATTATTTTTATACGTTTTTAACACCCGTATTACTGCGCCCAAACATGAACTGGTTCGACCAATTATTACTTTATACGTACAAATATAAAACAATAATATAAACATCACAAGTCGTAAAATGCTGATAAAATTTTAAAAACTGTGTTAAGGTCGGGGAAACTGAGAAGGGTCATTGAAACGATCCATCGATAACAAACAGACGTTACAAGATTTCTTTGTAACGTATGTAGATACTTATACAAACGTATGTTGTTGTATTAAAATATTCAGATGGACATAACGAGTCTCGAAGAGAATAAAGTTAAAACTTGGGCGTTCACTGCCCTGCCTTCCGCTCTCGCTCTTTTCCCGCCTCGGTGGATATTATATCGTGTCATTCTCCCAGTGTGCCATTTGCATTCCTTTTCTCGGAACGAACTTTATAAATAATTCCAATAATTCCTCGTAATGAATATGTTCCATTAGAGACGGTCAGAAGAACCGAAGCCGAGCGTCAGCCGGCGGCTGATTGAAGATAAAAAGAAGATGAGAGGACCTGGCCACGCCAGACCCTCCATCCTTAGTAATACATAAATAATACTAAGGTATATCTACATATTGTATGTATCTACATATATAGGTATAGCAATATACATATGTGCATGCTTGAATGTACAAGTTGAACGGTTCAATTATTTTTCTTAATTAATACGTCGGATGTAATATGTAAGATGCCATGCCAGTGAGGGAAAATACGAGTGAGAATGAGAATATCCTATAAATCTTTCCTTATAAAAACCTGCTTGTGTGGAAATACGTGGATGTACCTAGAGGATCTAATTTCTTTAATTTACATACTAATTACATTGTATGGGCGAGCAATGCCTGTACCACGGTGGTCCTGAGCATTGATGTTTGTCTAACTGAATTGTAATTTAACATTATGTTTTTTAGAAAATAAAAAGAACAATATTAAAAAGTTATAATACGAAAATTTTTGTATTACAGTAAAAAATTGAATTCCAACTTTTACTCTTTGTTAACAATTTCTTAATTTTGAATTTCAATAATAGTTTTTGGAGAGGGTCCCATCAATGAGATCTCCTAACTCGATTAGGTTTCCAGATAACTAACATTTTGACCCATCCTTAATTAAGTCACAATTAAAATTTAATAGCAGTACAAAATAGACCAGTCACCAGTGCTGAAGCCTTCAAAAATAGTAAAAAGTGAAAAAAAAATTAAAGTAGTATGAAACCCATTGGAAAAGGAAGAGACTATAACAGAAATGAAAGGAAAAATAATTTACGGGCGATCTGAGGTCGGGAAGGGGAAGGGGGTGAGTTTTAAGGGTAAAAAACGGTTTTGCTTGATTTCCGGAAAAACTACAAATCTAATGGAAAAAAGTTAAATGGCAAAGTTGTAGGTAATAAAAAGATCTACAACTTTTCTATTTACACTTTTGTCACATAACCTCAAAATAAGTGGGAAAAATTTAAATAACCAACTTTTTGGTTTATTTTTCTTTTACAAAAAAATTTTTTTTTCACGAAATTTAGTGAAAACTTACCTATTTATGTCCCAAACACGCTGTAATTTTTTTGATTTGAAATATTTATTTTTTCAGCTTATTTTTACTTAATATCGAAAAAGCACCCTAATTTTCATTCGAAAAAATCTCTACTTTCTGATGGTGTGAAAAAAATATACATTACTATGGTAAATTTTCTCAGGAAATGCAAAAAACGAAAAAAAAACTAGATTAATGCTTTTAAAAATATATAATAACGTAATCAGTATGAAGTATGTGAATTCAATAGTACGATTTACATGTATTTTTATATATTATGAGATTTTCCATGACATAAATGTAATGAGAATTTAATAAATCGACTTTTTTACTGAAAAAAATAGCAGCGGTAACATTTTTTAGATAAAATTCCCTTCGTTTTTTTGCATTCCCTGATAAAACTTACCATAGTAATGTATATTTTTTTTCACACCATCAGAAAGTAGAGATTTTAACGAAGAAAAAGCCCACCAACGTTTTTATAAAAGCAGATATTTTGACGTGAGAATTTTCGGTTGAAAATTAGTGCTTTTTCGATATTAAGTAAAAATAATTTAATTAAAAAAAACCAAAAAGGTGGTTATTTGAATTTTTCACACATATTTTGAGGTTATGTGACAAAAGTGTAAATACAAAAGTTGTAGATCTTTTTATTACCTACAACTTTGCCATTTATTTTTTTTCCATAGATAAGACTTGTAGTTTTTCCGGAAATCAAGGAAAACCGTTTTTTACCCTAAAAAACTCACCCCCTTCCCCTTCCCGACCTCAGATCGCCCGTAAATTATTTTTCCTTTCATTTCTGTTATATTCTCTTCCTTTTCCAATAGGTTTCATCCTAGTATAAGTTTTTTTGGTTTCAAAAATTATCGACTCTGGTCTAGAAGTATTTCATAACCTCAAAAGCCGTGGAATGCGCGAGAACAACAAGAGCCAGCCCAAGGTCAAGGTTCATGAGATTCTAAAATACCCCTTCCCATTATTCTACGTTTAAAAAGAATCTTTTAAACATTCTCCAAAAAGGTACCCACCTACTTGTAGCGAAGGCTACAAGGGGTGGCCTGCCTGTATTGACGTATAAACTTTACTCATTCTTTCCTTTCTTGAAGAGATTTAGTCCTTTTGTGCTCCTTCTCATCACTACCTACGTTATTTGTTTGTTTCATATCTTCCTACGGTATCGCCGACTATTCGCCAGCTAGCTCTCCTTGTTATCCGGATACCGTTTGCATTATCTCTGCCGGAAAATTTCCGTCTCGCGCTTGACATGGTATCGATTTTTTTTCTTTCGAACTCGCAACGAAACGCTGCTGGTTGCTTGCTTTACAGTAAATAAATTCCGGTTCGAAACGACAACGGCGTTAAAGCCAATGGCTCGGACATAGGATCGTTTCGCGAATAAGCTTTCGACTCTTCATCGTTCGCAATCTTTCATCCCCATTAGACGACATCATATTTCGTCCGATTAATTAAGACTGGACGATTCCAGTGACAAAAAAAAATCAACGAAAAACAACTATTAAACTTAACGGCTCAGAACATATCTAATATCGTTTTCTATATCGAGAAAATTAATTTTCTCTCCACCATTTGGAATCATATTGAAAATTTGAACTACATATATGTAGGTATTCTATAAAGATTAATCAGTGAATTTTCACTAATATAAATTTTCACAAATACAAAAATAGCATTTCAAATTAGTGAATAAATGTTAACTGAACTACTTACTACATACGTGTCACTTTGCAGCCAGACAACTATCAAAGATATTCCATTAACTTATAGAAAAATAGAGAAGAAATCAGTTAAAATTTTACTATCTAACATAAAGAATACATATGCAAGAAACAGTTTTGCTTTCAATTTATTAAATATAGTTCAAAGAAAAATATGCTGAAACTTTTTTGAAATATAAATGAAGATTTGGAGATTGAAAATGGGAAAGCTGAGAACCTAAGGGACCGCTTCATAAAATACGTTCGCATACAAGGGGGGGGGGGGTCTTGCTGAGTGTGACAAGATGTGACAAGGGGGGACGAGGGGTCTACGGCAATGTGACGTTCGCCGTTCATCAAAAAAAAATTTTTATTTAATATTTACAAAATCCTTGGACTTCTGATAAATAGAAATATTATTTATTTGTCCGTTACAAAAGATATTTGAAATTAATTTATTTAAATTTTAATATGAAAATAAAAGAAATATTTTTGACTATCAAAGTTTGTGTATTATCCATCAAAATTTATCATGTTCAGGGGGGGGGGTTTAGTTTTTGTGACGTAATATTTAAAGGAACAGAAAGTGTGACACAGCGTGACAACCGAAGGGGGGGGGGGTCAAAAAAGCAAATTTTAGTGTGACGTATTTTATGAACAGCTCCTAAGGATAATCAGAAAAACCTTTATAAAGAAATTGGTTTTAAGAATTTAGAAAAACATTTTGTTATTACGCGTAACATCTACCAGTTTAAATTAAATTGGTGAAATTCATAATTTGCAATTTTAAAAAATTAATGGTTTTTATAGGGACAAGTCAAAAACCATCATCCATTTTGTGAAAATATGGATAATGGGGTGACAATTTCCACGGCGCCCAGGGGGCATTAAAGGAAAATCCAGCCCCAAATGAATCGGTGGAAACAAGGACGATTATGTTGTCGTTATTCATGAATTCTATGACTGTGTAGGTATAACTTTCAGATGCTGTAGGGTGTATGTAGGTAATTATTTCCTGGGAAATGTTTATGTGGAATTTTATAAGAATGCTGCTGTTAACGTCCCATATACATACATATATATATATTTACACATTTGCCGCCCCTACTGACACCTGCAATTCTATACCCTAATTCACAATCAATTAGGATTAAAAATGTAAGAATGTTAAGAAGAACTTTCGTTGAATGGATATTTACATCTTTTATTCATTACAATATTATCATTATTGTTTTTTTTTATTATTAACATTCTAAAAAATGCATAATATTTATGAAATTCTGTGCAAGAATATGCAATTTTTTACGTGCAATTTTATTAAATTTTTATTCTACACTCAAACAGGTTGTTAATATCATCAGAAATATCAATAGAAAAGTATTAATTTTCCACATATAAGTATCTTTATCTATATATAATATTTGTTATTGTTATTTTTAAACATTTTTTTTCGGATCCCATTATTTTTCGAATAGATATATTTAAGTGGTGAAACATATTACACATTAATTGAATAGTGTGGGTGGACCTAAAGAAAAAATTATGGCAATAATTAATTTAAAAAATAGGTAAAAATACTAAATTTAAAATGTAATACTTAAACGCTATTGGAATATTTTAAAAATTCAAAATCACAATAGTATATTTTATAAATAAGCGTTTAGTAATTTTTCATATACAGACGTTAGTGTATTCAGAATACTGTATAAGCACTAAAATATTGTAATTTTTGTTGATTTTTGGAGCCTCGTTTTTTTCCGTGTATAAGATAATATTTTTTTTTTATTTCTGTAAGACATAAAAATGTTTGAGCAAAGTTTGCCGCCCCCTAAAATCTGCCGCCCTAGGCTCTAGCCTTTTCAGCCTGCTGGTAAATCCACCACTGTCGATACTTCTTGAGTAATTACATTCCTTTTAATAATAATTGATTTTACCAATAGTTTTTTGTCAAAAAGAATCAAATGCACATAAAATATATTCACAAAGTTATGGAATTTAATTGAACCCTATGGACCTTTAACCTGTTCTTGTATTTTTACAGCTATGTGAATTTTCCCACAAAGTAACTAAGTATGTTACTACCCGTATGTCGTAGTTCGTAGTCGGTAATTTTACAGTAGTAGGTACATGACTGAGTGACGGCTGTAATGTAACAGTTTTATTATTATTTTTTTTTTTTAGCCGTTACTAACATTGTAAATACGACTATTATTTATGTGACGCCATCTGGTGAGCGAATACTGCTTGCCACTATTTATTATCATAATAATAGTGTGTCCCGGCTAATCGTTACAGCAAAAACAATCTAACAAGTTGCTCATTACGCACGGGAATAAATTGGCCACGGATAGAATATCGTTTAGGACAACAGCGTAATCAGTGGCAAATTAAATTCTTAACAACAACACTTTGCTTTAATTGCGTTAAATTAATCAAGACAGATTAATTAAATGCCTCTCTTTCGTAAACGGGTTTGAATTATTATAATGCGTTAGTATTTGTCATTTCAGGTTGTTTGTAAACAGTCACAAGAAAAGGGATTGTTGTTCGCTGAATTAGATTGTTCAGGTTGCAATTTAATCGACAACAGACAACAAGGAGCAAATAAAAGTGGTTCAGACTAGTGAACGGGCTGATTTAGATCTTTATGGGTTATTAAAATGAACGTTTACTGAAGAGGGCTAAAGATGGTCACCATTATTAGGTGTGATTAGAACAGCTGAGTAGGGTTAACTTGTACGATCTTTATTAAAATAGGACACCAAAAGTTTCCATCAAAGATTCCTCAATTTATTAATACAATTCGAATTATTGTCCAATTTGTTTTAATGTGGCTTTTCAAGCAACGATGCTGTCACCGTAACACCAAAATGGTTTGAAAGTTGCAAATCTTGGGGGTAGATATCGGAAAGACGTTTGAGGTATCTGAGGGGTTCGAAAACCTCAGCGGCAAAAATAAGCATTATTGATTCTTACATTGCACTATTTATTTTTTTGAGTGCCAATGTCCATCATTAGGTCAAAACCAAATAAGTTTTATTGTCTGAACTGCCACTTTAAAAGAATTAGACAGTACATAGTAGACAACACTTTTCAAAAATAAGCGCTCTAAATAAATAATAAGCTAAAGCTTCATAATAGTGAATTGCATAGCGTCAAGGATGTGACTCAGCAGTGTGCCCCTCGCCATACATCTAGTTCACATAAAGTGATGCACTTTGTTGTAATGATATTCTGTTGTTTTTCATTCTCATTAAATGTTCATAGTGCAAAAAAAGCCGTGTACAGGTATCTGTCGTGCGTGCACACAAGATGTGGTTAAGAGAAACCAGAAACCGGAGCCTGTTACACGATTTTTCAAGGCAACGCACGACATTTAGTGTCACATAATTATAATAAGTATCAATGCGCCGTGGGTTTTATTCGTGTATCAGGCGCATTTAATAATTATAAATCGTCCACTTTATTGCATTCTGGTGCAAGTTTATAAACGGTCACTTGCACGTATATCGCGAATTTCAGGTTAGTGACCGCCATTCCCGTCGACTTATACTGAAAGTAAGTTATTTTATTCGGAGTATTAAGCCGATTTTATTAAGCCGTCCACCTATAATACGCTTTGCTCTCTACCCCGATCTTTCTCTCTCTCTCTCTCTCTCACTCTTTCCTATGCTTTTTTGTCGCATGTTCCTCCATCTTTCGAGCATAATGTGACGTTATCAGTAACCGCCTCGCCATGTCTCCCTGTCTCCGGAATAATCTTATCGTTAAGAAAAAAGCACAGGTGTGTCTACGCCGTATAACATACTCATGCATATCTGCTTGCAAATACGCCTATGATTCTATAATGCAAGTTCATTTAAATATCTGTAGATACCTACAGAGTACAGTTAAGTGTATTTTGCCATTGGTAGCTAAGTGCCCTTCTGTCACGTACCCAATAAACATCTGTACTCAATGTTTCTTGAGAAGATAGTAGATGTTACATTCGATGATACTGGTCAACAAAAATTTTCGATTCTATTAATTAAAAAATAAGTCATACTCCATAACAGCCCATAGGTACCTACAGTCAGAGTTATGACAACAGATTTCTCTTTTGTAATCCTAAGTGCAATCATGTACAATATTATGGCATATCATTCAAACGAAATAAGTTTTAGATTCTGTTAACCACTTGTGTCTGATGCAAAGCTATTAAAATAGATTTAATATTTTTACAGGGTTATTTTTAAATAAGCAGTAAATTGTTGCAAATTTGGGGAGCAATCACCGTAATGTCATTTCAGGTACCTGAGAGGTTCTATCAAATTTATTGAATCTTTACTGAAACTTAGACTTATTATTATTGTCCCTTAAAATTTTCGCTATGTAATGTTAGCATTGAGCAAACAAGCGAACAAATCTCTTGCAAATGTTATTACTCGATACGCCACTTCAATAGAATTAGACAATATCCAAAAATTAGTCATTTTACTCTACCTTACCAGAATTTTAACTAGAAATGTAGATTCTCACAAAAAGAACCTTGAAGATTTACCACAAATATACTCATGGCCTTGTTTAGGATTAATATGACAATTACATGTAACTACAATATATTGATCAAGTGTGATTACGTCAGCTTTACGTGCAAACAAAAGTCTCTGATAATTATTTTATTGTATCCCGAGACAGCAACAGCAGCAGCGGTAGAGACATCAGAAAGTCAGACAGACACTTTTAAAGAGAGCGAGAGAGAAAGAAGAGTCGTCGCGAATAATAACGTTTAACATTTGGCCGAGAGAGAGATGGTCGTCGCGCGTTTTATGGGGCGATTCTAGTAATTGATGAGCTGTTAAATACAAAAGATAGAATTGTCTTCTTTCGTACAGAGACCGCCCGTCCGTCTGTTCATCTTCTTCGCGATGAAACGAAATAAAAGGAGCGCTCTTTTTATTACCCCGAAAACGTCGGTCGCTGTTGATCTCTAATTAAAAAAGGAAATGTAAGTATTATGGACATCTATTGTTCTGCCCTGCAAATATTACACCATTGTCCCTCCCGATACGTTTATTCGTTGAACGGATAAATTGTAAAGAGGTAATATAATAGGCCACTTACCTACATATCACTACAAATATTTAGGTCGGTATCATCTATGAAGATTAAGCAAAAATATAAAGACAATAAGCATACGATAATGGCTTTTTTAAAGACATATTCATTGTATGGGCGGGCGCTTCCATAAAACTTCCTTTTTGTAAGATTATTTTCATCTGTATCTGTATGTAGCAATTTAGTTTTTTATCATCCTAAAATACTTTATTTTGGAGAAATACACTGTTATCAGTTTTTTTTTAATTCACCCACCCTCCGTACCGCCAACCAATTTAAGTTCACTTTTCAATAAAATCATAGTTTTTTCTTAAAATTTGCCACATTGTTTAAATTTAAAAAACAAATTATGAAAACAGGCTTGTAGGAAATTAATTTCTCCGCAAAAAGGTTTCCTTTGATTTTTTTACGAAGTTTACATCCATCAAGATAATGATATTAATAAACTAATAAACTCTATTCAGTCATTACTTTGAGCTCTAAAAACTTTATTTTTCCTGAAATATATATCTACCAATTCCTTTAAACTGTCATTAATTTTAGATATTTTCATGATTTTTTTGTCTAAATGTAAATAATGTAACAAATTTTTAAAAAAACTATAATTTTATCAAAAAATGAACTTAAATTGGTTGGTGGCACGTGTTCTTTTTGTTTGAAACAAAAAAAAAAATAAAATTTTCCCCGTACTTTTTCGTCAAAAGGAAGGATTTTTTTATTCGTCATGACCTATTAATAAAAAAAGACAAAAAATTATTTTGGTTCGTTCCTTAGGATCGCAAGGCTACGGTATGTAAAGACATCACGAACGAACTTCGTTCGTGTTGTCGTGGACTGGTTATTCCCTTAAACATGAAGTTTTATTGTGTTTAGCTCCCTTTTAATGCGTTTTTCTTTTTGTAAAATATATCTGATTATTATATAGTATACTTGTTTTATTCTCCATGTCTAAACGTTATGGTGTCAATTTAAAATTTCATTATAAGAGAGCGCACACCAGTCGATCGGATATAATGGAATAGGTTAAAGTTTTTTGTAATAAGAATCCCAGGGCGCAAACTGGTTGATTTCAGGTAAGGGCTCAAAACGGTCGGGTGCAAACCGACCTAATCCTCCATAAGCGCTTTATTTATTACCCCTAAGACATTTGGTGTTCTAAAACAACCAAGCAGTTTGGACTACACTACATAAATATGCCTAACTGTTTACAAACTATTACAAGAATAGTCTTCAACGATTATATTTATATCAGCAGTGGTGATGACACTACTAAAACATTCGAAAAATCTCACATAGATATATAAGTAAGTATATCTTTTTAATATACATTTGCACTTTTATGTTTTAGGTATAATGGTATAGGCGAAGATTCTCTGGCTCAGTTATATAGTTTTATATTGCTAAACAATTTTAAAAGAAAATTTCAGAAGAAAACCCAGCAAATTTTCGAAAAAATTCACTACCGTTATCAACCCCTACATTTAGGTAAGTAAGTTTTATATATACTCGTACTAGACGTATTAAAATAAAACGCATCTTGTCGTTTACTATTTTGATAAGAATTATTAATATATTACAACTATCCTTTTCTATTAAAGTTTTGTACTTCCGAAAATAACAACTACAACGGACCCTTATACGAATTAAAGATTACATATACCTATTTAGATTGAAGTATATTATAAGGCACTGCGTAATGGTATTATAAAAAGTTCACATTTAGTTGAAGATTTGGGATCCGAGAGAGATAAATATTTTGAGTGGAGTAACCTAGTAAAATATTTAAGGTCTTTAGATAAAACTTTATATTACCCTTTTTTTTATCAATGTTAGAGAAATCAGATACCACATCTTCGGAAACCCCATCTTCCTTATTTCCTAACTTTATAAACAGAAAATACAATAAAATTTAGAAAAAGTCTAAATGGGTTATCAGTAAGTTTATAGTTTCTGAGAAACTTTTTTTTCACTTATAAGTTGGCTTCTAATCTCATAATTTTAATGACATAACAGAGATAAACAAGTTCAAATTAACTTTTACTGAAATATATAAAAACAGATTTACTACATAAATATATTTATTAGTAAGAGCCGCTCGGGGAAAGTCTAAATTGCAGCTCTAAAATTAGTTTAAACAACAATAAAACTACTTAATAATAATAATTATTATTTGAAAATTTAAGCTACACTCTTTGGAGTCATTAATTAATGTTTGTTGTAGTAAGTTTTTAACAGATATATAGTACTTTTGTTTTTGGCAAAATCTTGGTAATCCCATAGGTAGATACTTACAATAAAAGTAATATTTCATTAAAATGAGCTTAAATGTAATGCAATCTTTTAGCTCAAGCTTTTTAACATGAAGAGAAAGCAGTAGAGGTGGGTGTTTTATCAGTGGTTGGATTACAGATCTTATGATAGTGTAAATAATCGGAGCTGGAAAAAAACCCTTATCAAAAGAGCTCCAAACCCAAAGGCCTTAGTTAAAGTACTCTAGCCTTTGAAACTCCAATTAGATTTCAAAATTCAAGCCATTAGATATCAATTACTTCGAAAAGTACAGTCCACAGTGAGGGAGCTTCAAGTACATTGAAAGAGCTAGAACTCCTTTGAAATATAAATTGCACAGCATTTTTTTAACGTATTTTTTTCCAGAATTCTCAACTACCCTGTTCACTGAAGACCTTCAATTATAATATTTTGAGTAAGCTCGGATGGTTGACTTTCAAGCAGAGCACCAAAGCTGTGCCCAGCTCTGAGATTAATATTGCCAATTAATATTTTAAACTATTGTAGGTTGTAGGTACAACTAGGATATTTGCATGTAATTAATATAAATGTAAATCAAATTAAAAACACTGATCTTCCCATTTTTAAATATTTATATATTTAAATTTCAGGCGCATTCTGTAGGAATTATCGAAACTTTAGGTTCTAATACCAAACCAGTCTAGAATGCATATAAATAATACACCTACGTGCTTGGGATATATATGAAATGTTTGTATTATGTTTGTATTATTATGTACCGAGGACTAAGATAAGAAAGGTGTTACTTTCATCCGATCCATTTTTGTTTCTCTCCACTTCCGCCCACTGTAAATTATATCGGTAAAAAGTGATCTGCTTAGCTATAGTACAGTTGATATCCGAGTTAGTAAGTACAATAAGTTACATTGTGCTTTATTTTATTAAATCTATCGGACTAAAATAAATAAATTTAATTTAAAAGTTTGCCTAATATAACAATTTCCTAAATCGATTATTTCTTCTTCAAATGTAGTTACATCCTTTTAAATAAAGCCATTGGTTGACTATTTCCATATACAGGGTTATTCACGCCATACGGCACGGAATATTATGGCCAAAATATGAAAATTTCCAAAACTTTAACTTTTGGGTTATATAGGGGTCTATTATGGTTACTTTTTAAAATTATTTTCATATTACACAGGGTGTTCCAAATGCCCTAAAAGTATCATAGTTATGTTTTTTTAAAAGGAACCCCCTGTACATTATTGCATTTTTGGATTCTTCGATCAAAATAAGTGTGTGTTTTGATAAGGTTTATAACACCTAAACCTTAAAGTTTTTTTAATAATTTCAATTTTATCAAAATCTAACCTAATAATTTTCATGCTTCAAATACCTAAGAAGTATTTAAGTTATGTAAGCGAAATTTACAATGAAGTGTAACAATAGATAATATTTTATATCCCGATTACAATAAACTAGTCATCTTATACAGGGTGTCCAAAAATTAATACTACTTAAGTAAGAACTTTAAGGGGTTGTAACATGATTAATTTAACTGGAACGCCATATTTTTGAACATTTCAAGAGATTTTTTTTTAATTACCTAGCGATTTTTATTAGGGTGTTCATAAGCTAAGTCTTCGCGTTTTTTTATGAAACGCAAAATAACTGTTTTATGCGCCATTTGGAGTTTTTTAATTAAAAGTTCCAATGTATCTAGTTGCCTTTAGTGTTTATTATCAGATGTTATTATTTATTATTGAGGTGTTGCTTATTCAATATGAAAATTTATTCAAAAGGAGCGTATTGATATGAATTTTATCCTTGGAGAATATTATAAATCCAAAAATGCAATAATATATAGGGGGTTCCATTTAAAAAAACATGACTTTGATACTTTTAGAGCATTTAGAACACCCTGTATAATATGAAAATAATTTTAAAATGTAACCATAATAAACCCCTATATAACCCAAAAGTTAAAGTTTTGGAATTTTTCATATTTTGGCCATAATATTCCGTGCCGTATAGCGTGAATAACCCTGTACATACAATAAAAAATTAGATTCTCCTAGGTTCATTGTCCAAAATCGCTGTTGCTGGTTACCATCAAGAAACTGTGGAATTGTTTTCTTCAAATATTGTTGGTGTTATTTTTTGAGAACAAATATTAATTTATGTGTGCAATACCTATAGAGTTTTAAACGGAACAGCTTTTCTACTAATTAACAGAAATCTCCTCTACTAATTATCTAATAACAATATTAGTTACATATATATTGCATTTTTCAAGGTGGTTCTTTAAATACCGAAAAATAATGCCTTTTTTTGTTGAATTTTTAGAATTGGTGATTTCTTGAGATCTATCGAAAATTGATGAACGTTTAAAATAAAACGATAAACAGAAGTAACGTACGTAGTGGAAAGGAAAAATAAAATTGTGCAAAGGAACAGGGGAAGGGTTGTGAAAGGCCTTTAAAATGCTTCCAGGACAAATCCATATGCACTAAACAACAATTCTTGGAAATAGAAAGTTTCCATTGACTTTCTAGCCCTTAATAAAGGATTCATGAGATTTTACTTGAGTCCTGCCCAAATTTAAGATCAAGTAAGTCCATCTACCATATATATATGCACACTAATCGATTTTTCTACTCTGTAGAAATCAATTTAGGTACCTATAATTTTTCTTCTCGAATTTCAGACTTTCTCATACATTTCTGCTATTATTTTCCTTTTTTTTTGGTTTTATGCCAATAAAAATTTTTTCAACCCTGGGTGGAATTAATGAATTTTTATGAATTTATTGGGATTTTTGTCAAGGTTGATACGTTTACCAAAATAAATTTTAAAATTAAAGGAAAAATTATTAGTCACTGCTATTTTCGTTACAATTTTCGCATAATCAAATAACTCTTATTTAAACTGAACTGTTCGTTATTTTTTTTATATACCTATGTGTATAATCATTTCTTCTTGTACTCCTCAACACTACAGCATAAAATCTACACATTTATATTTTCTTTATTTAGCATTTCAAGCAGGTTTCTTTTACTCCCAACTCTTAGACGATTAAAAATTTTTTTTGGAGATGCAATAGCTAAGAGTGTATTTTCAGTGAAGCGGGTTGTTCATGCTTTGGCCAACTCTCATTCGCGATTTAATAGCCACGTCGGCCGTCTGTTTCGCGTGAACTGGCGTAAATCCATCGGCATAATGATACTCTTGGCGATGGCCCGGAGCGTCTGATCCGGAGAAGGAGCAATTTGCTACACGGTGTTCCTCCTTCGGGGCCTTCGACTTATCTCCATCACAGGACCACCCAAGCCGTGGCACTCCCCAGGATCTGATCTCTTTAATTGGCCGAAGCTATTATTTTGTCCCTTTCGTCTAACCCCTCGTGCCCTCGACAATTTAGTTCCGTCATTTTTGCCAACGCAAAAATCGAGAGCTTCATTAATATTGCTGCATCAAGCACGCTTATTACTTTTCTCGGAGAAGTTTATGGATTGATTTTATCTTAATTAAAATACGTAATTAATGCGCCTTGTGCTTCGAGATGAACTTAATTTGTCGTGATGGTTTTTGTCATTTTTCAGATTGCACGAGATACCGTTATTATAAATTTTTATTTTCTGAGGGATTCTAACCCACATTGAGCAGTTTAAATAAAATTACTTTATTTTGACTTGCTGATAAGTACACAGATATTTAACATATATATATATAGTGATTTAGGGGGAAGAATATGTAAGGTAAATGTGATAGGAAGGTAAAAGATATGACGATATTGCGTTAATAGCGACAAGTTGGGTTGTACTGAATGAGATGACAAAAAAATTAGAATAATACTTGGAGAAGAAATGCTTGGAATTGAATAGTGAGAAAACCAAAATAGTAGGTAGAAAAGGAAAAGAGAAGGAGGAATTAAGATGGAAGAGGAAGTTGATAGAAAGTTAAAAAATGAAACAACTTGGGGTATATGCTGACAGAAAATAACAAGGACGATTTGCATATAAGTAATCAAAAAGCTAAAGCAAATGTAATGCTGGGGAGAATATGGGGAATAAGACGAAGATTGTGTAGAAATAACTTGGAAAGAAGGGTGGTGCTATTAAAAACGTTAGTTAAAAGTATAGTCTTGTATGGGGTGGAGATATGGGGATGGAAAAAGTACCTATAGGTTAGTAGAAAATATTTATAAGAAGTATATGAAGTGGGTATGGCGATTAGAAAGAAGCATTGCGGACTATATTTTAAGAAGGGAAACTAAATGCGGGAAAATGGGGGAGGATTCAAGAAAAAGGGTGGTAAAGTAGGAAAAACACATGGGAGAATTATCGGAAGGGGACTTAAGAAAAGAGATATGGAGAAAAAAGGTTAATAAATATGATGTGGAATGGGATAAAGCTTTAACAGAAATGATTATTAAAAAAGAACAAATGGAAGAGTGGAAAGGGAAGGAATGGAATTGAATGTTAGTAGGATGATTGGGGAAAGATGTAATGAAATGGTAAGACTTGAGAAAAATATGGGATTCGAGATACGCGAAAGGGATGGGAGTTTCTATGTAAAGAATGGCAAGGGGGTGGGTGTGCCGGGGTATCTAAGAGAAGGAAAAAGTATAGAGATAATAGATTCAGGACGGGAATGAGGGTAATGAGAATAAGTTTTGGATGGAAGAAGGTAAGAGATTGTGTAGAGTACCTATGTGGAGAGACGACCGAATCAATGGCACATGTATTAGAGGAAGGAACAGGGAATGGATGAACTTAGAAAGGCAATAAATGCAGATGGTAATGGTCTAACCGTATTAAAACAAATTTTAGCAAAAAGAGATAAAGGGAGGGTAAAATACAAGAAAAAGATTTTAAAAAAAGGAAGTTGTACCTACCTATGTATAATAATAAATATATGTAAGAATTAGAATAAAATAAGTTTGTTCTGTAGATCTGTATGAATAACTTTTTTGTTTTTAATAAAGCTATTACTTTTTTGACTTGCTAATTTCTGAAGTGTTCATTTTTGAAAAACTAGAAAATGTCAAAATTGCACGATCGTTTCTTGACTTTGCAAAACTTTAGAAACATTAAAATTGAAATTTCAAATTTATTCTTACTATTGCGAAATTTTAATTAAAAAAATAGGATTACAAAAATTTTGTATTTTCTTCTGTGAATACTTCTTCCATATCCTTATCCTGAAAATTGTTTACTTTTTAACACCCTTCCATTGTCTTTTTTTTATTAATTCTTCTCAATTTATCCATAGGCAAGCAGTAACGTAGACGCATGAATTAATTATGGATGACGCATTAAAATTTGCAATGACAACGTGGGAGGGAATATAACCCCATCACTCGGAATTCGCAACTTTACCATTTAATTAAGAAGAGCAGACCTATTTTGCATCCAAACGGTCACATATAAATTCCAGGAAAACTGACAAAGTTGCTCAAGCACATCGCGCACAAGAATTTAGAGCGTCAAAGTGATGCACATTTTGCTGCAGTTCCCGGAAGATCCTCTCGATTAAAGGATCAGAAGAAGAGAAACTATGCGAATAACTTTATAAACTCTGGGCTCGTTTTAGAAGCGTAGCGGTAAATTACGTCGGGGTTGCTCTACGAAATTAATTATTTTATTTAAATTATCTGTTTTAGCGAACTTCAGTAGTGCTTACTTGCTAGCAAAAATGTGAGAACCAACATTATAAAAACGAGAAAAATGAATGGGGTCTTACTATTGAAGTTACCAACATAGGGGCAACATTCAAGATTTTATTTACACATGATAATTATTTAATTATTCCAGACACATTAAGAAAACCTACATCAGTTCATAAATATGTATGGAACATTTTATTAGCACACAGTTCACAACATACAGATAATTAAAAAGACTGATTACGTTACGTTTAATTTGTTTACATGCCAATTAACTAAATTAATAACACGTACAGACTGAAAGGTGTACTAAATGCTTCAGGTGGAATTGACTTCTAAACAGAAACAACGTGTTTTGATTTTTCTTTACTTATATACACATGACATCAATGACTGTCAAACAAAAAAAAAAATAAAACTACTTTGTATGCACTCCTATTCATTTTATGGCATTATCATTTAATTTGAATGATGAATAGTATTTTAAATTATAACATGTACAATTAATGTTCAAAATAAAATTAGAGTTATAATAATGGTGATTAAAAAATAAGTCTAATTGAAGTACCTACCCATACAATCTAAAAAATTAAATGGCCCTTTAATAAGCTTTTGTTAATAAATGTATTCAGGGTGTACTAAGGAAGCCTTTCGTTAGAACTTTAGGAAATAATAATGGGAATATGATTTAGAAAATTTGGCGTTCGTCATAATTTAATATGAACTTTTTATGTAAAATATTTTCAATTAAGTTTCACTTCCGGTTATACTTGAAATAGACACTAAGTTTGTTATTTTAAATAAAAGATCTTGTATTTTTATCTTTGAAATGCTCGGTTAATTTAAAGGTGAGCTTCATAAAATGAACTTACCTACCCGAAAATTGCTTCTCTTAGCAAGAACGACCATCTTTGATTGATTTTTAAACAAGGTCTCAAAAATAATTTTGTTTACTGCCAGTGAAAATTTTAATGATCTTTGATGCTATGTGAATTTTTTTATTGAAATTTATTCAGGCCTCTAAAAAAAACTAATCGAATGCAGATTTTTTATTATAGATCATTTACTCTTAAGAAAAGTTCACTGATTTTTGTAAATTACGATGAATTTTAATAATTTTTGAATATTAAGTTCGCTTTGTATTGAACTACCATTTCAATTGTTGAATGTTTTTGCATAATTTAGTATTAACCGTAGGCTGTATATCCTTTCTGAATTACAAAGGATAATTATTACGAATGTTACATTTGCAAAATTAAATTCAGATAAAGTCTTCTTCTTACGAACGACTTTTTTAGTGAACCTTGTATAGATAACATAAACAGCGTCAGCCATTGATTTGAATAAAATTATTAAATTATAGTTATCGCCTTAATACATTAAACAAAGAAAATTAAATATTATTTGTTTTAAGCCTAAAGTTCTTTGATAAAATCCGCCATCACTTTTTAGTGGTGTCGCAAGTCATACTTTTAAAAGGAAAATTGACGGTGCTTCAGCTGAATATCAGGCTGAATTAAAAGGCCTTTCAAAGGCAATAAAAAATTAAAAAATAGTTTAAAACAATTAATTCATGCAATACGAATTAATAATAATATTTTTCGAATAGTTATTTTATACTTTAAATAGGTATATATCTGTTATTTGTGATTAAACAAATTCTATTTTTATTTATTTTAGTTTCCGTATGCGCGTCATAATTTTGGAACATATACCCCGCGAATAATGAGATTTTACCATATGGAATAAGAATATGAGTGCGTTGGCTAGGATTAATGTGGGTAATGAATGTAGGAATTGAAAGTCTTGGGAGAAAGAAAAAGGAAATAAATGTAGAATATGTGGTAGAAAGAGGAATATCTGCTTCGTGTGTTAGGTGGATACGAAGAAAGATTACGGAAGATGAGAGTGGGCATATATATGCAATAGTAAATAATGATAATAAAACACATGTAGGTATATCAATAAGAATTTCAAAATTCTGTTCTTAAAAGGGCGAAAATTGAACAATTCTTTCTATAAGTTCTGAATCCTCCTATATTCAGAATCTTGTAAAGTGGCAGCTCGTGCAATAAAAATTCCAAGTGAGATCGTCAATAGTTAATTAAATTACCCCTATAGGTGTTATGATAATTTATATTATTGTGCCATTCAAATAAACCATATTTCATATCAATCAATTATTTTAATTACCGACAAAAGCATAAACTTTAACAGCCGGAATTAATTTATGCTTTATTGTTGTCATTAAATAAGGTTCGAATTGTGTTTTATTAAAAATATCAATTATTTGACCAATTAAGCTAATAAACCTCTTGTATAGTTTATTGGTTGTGGGAACAGTTTAAGAGATTTAGACTATAACTGCTTAAATTCACATTTACAGACGTCAATGGTGAACATTTTCGAGGTTTTAACGAAAATAAAGTTAAAAGGTTTTTTAGTATAAAATTAAAGATTAATGAGCCGAACATTATTAATTAAGCAATACACGCGACGAAGGTAATTGTTACATAAAAAGTTAGACTAATTAATAACAAGTGTTACAAAGGGCATTAAAACGGCTACAAATTCACTGAACCATAATGGGCGTAAATGTAAGCGGGTATATTTTTGAAAAGGCCCCCGGGCGTAACATGTGTAACACTTAAAATAAACGTGTCATGGTTTCTAGATTGTTATTGTAATAATTTAATAGGCCTGATTACAACTTCTAATTGTGGTGAAATAAAAAGACCATAAAAGAGTTATGGGCCAATAAACAGGTGATTCTGTAAATAAGTAGCAGTTATAAAGAAAGAGCAACAAATCAATAAATTCCTGAAGAGTGCGAGGTACCTGAACAATAAAAGAACGCTTAACCAACTGAAAACAAGAGTATCTAACCGAAATTAAAAATGTAACACGGGAGCACTGTTTTTAATTTTAATTTTTATTGCCGCAGTAAATTTAAATCATGAATTAATACGTACCTACCTACTTATGTATATACCTACAAGTGGCTACATTAATGACTATTTGTTTTTTAACGTTGTATTTATTAACGGCTTTGAATTAAGTACCTAATGTATAAAAATAAATAAATAAATAAATATTTCTTTCAGTAGGTAGGTACTTACATATACCATAACCGTCACTAAAGTAAATGTAAAACATATTTTTAATTTAATAAAGTATTCAAACCTATTATTACATTAGGTACATGATTACCTGTTACATTAAATTTGCATTACTCTGATTTCCAAACTGTATTATAAAGATAAACAAAAAATTTAAAAAGTTATTAAACGTTCATTTAATATTTATTAGGTAAAGATAATTTTAAATAAGTAATGAGCAAGTAAATATTGTATCTAATCATATGTTAGGGACCTGAAAGGTTCCATAAAACTGCAAAAAAATATATTGAATATTTAAGAATAATTGTCTAATAACATTGCAGTGCAGTTATATGACAGATAGTCCCTTAATTTATTGGGCGTAGAAGTCTGTAATTTAACAAAATAAGCTGATATTTTTCTTTTGGATATTTTACAACCATAGTCGCCACATTATATGATCCGGACTATATATAGTTAATTTTATTGGATGAAACTGTAAAGAAAAAGAAATTTCTATAAAAGTATATGATTCGATAATTAGATTACATACGGAATTATAGACTGACAATAAGCTAATTGGTAGGTAGGTCAAGGGTTTTCCAGAAATTCTTACAAAGGAAAGACAAGCGAACATTAAAAAAATGAGCATAAAGTTACAGAACGTAAGTACGTAGAGACAATAAAGCTAGGCAAATTTAAGTTTTTTATTTGTGAAAAAAAGGAACTAACTGATAATTATATTGTGTATTTTGTATTACTTCCCCATTCAAGTAGATAATTTGGAAACTATGTAATATTGAAATCATCTAACAAAATATCTAATTACGCATTTCTAATTACTTTTAAATACAAATGTAATTTTTAACAGAATTTTTCTACATAACACAAAGATGGAAACTGAGGTGGTTTTATTGTCTGATCCGCCACTTTACACGACTCAGACTTCTGACTAGTAATATCTACTGATAATAACAGGATTTGTGATATGCCATATTGTAGTTGTTCCTAATGGATTTTAGTAGGCTAGTTAGATTTATTTATTTACCTCATAACACGCACGCGCCTCCGTCTGATTTTACAGGGCGAACTTAATAATTTAATTCGAGATTTAAATACATATCAAAATCGCAATAAGAGCTTAAGAATCCACAATAAGTGATGGTATATATACCACATTGACGTAAACATTACTTGTTACAGAAAATTAATAAGAAGGGGAATTAATGTACTGTCAACGATTTCTTTAACGCATTAGAATAGAAACATGATCTAAATGATTAGCGCATGTTCGTTGATTCTCCCGAACATTCTTAAATCAATTGTTGTAAATTTATATCTATATTATGTATAGGAATATTATAATGCCGTATAACAAAAAATTATGGACGATAGAAAAGGCCATTTTGGCTCTTTTGACGAGTTTTATTAGATAAGAAACAAGAACAAATTTTTGTTGTCCATTGTAAATTATCGAATATGGTCGATATAAAAGCAGTTAAATTTAGTTGATAGTTGTTTATTATTTTACCTACCTACGTACATTTTTAAACAGTTTTATAAAAAAAGAGTTGCAACCTAAACCTGTAGCTACGTTTTAACAATTTTCACCTTGCGTACTAAAAAAAGTGTCAAAATAGACGCAACATCTAATTATTTTATTTTATTACGATCCTCGTTAAGAGTTGATTGAGTCAGCGTCAGTGTCGTGCATGCCAACAATTTAAAGAACAAAATTAATTAAACCAACTAATTAAAAGCGTTTTCGTCCATTGTGACGGTTGAACGGTTCGTTTCGAGTTTTCGTTTCTTTTTTGTGAGCACGTGGCATATAAAACCGAACAATAAAATAGTTTCTAATGAGAATCAGATTCAAGCTGGTTCCGCGTAACGAAACTATTATGC
Source organism: Agrilus mali (assembly GCA_029378335.1). Classification (NCBI taxonomy): domain Eukaryota; kingdom Metazoa; phylum Arthropoda; class Insecta; order Coleoptera; family Buprestidae; genus Agrilus; species Agrilus mali. Next base: position 10,214,549 of record CM055660.1, read on the forward strand.
AAATCAAATATAAATTAAGTTTTACTGACGTATAAATTTGTTTAATTAAGAGCCGGAGTTAAAGCTGCAATTAAGCACTTTCTCGGACGTTTCGTTTTTCTTCTCATTTTTATTTTGTTTGCTCAAACATTCTTCGGCTCTTTAAACGGATTTGTGCAGTGATGTGCTCCATCTGCAACAGGACGCCTGAACTGAAGGCTTAAATGGCACGAAGGAATCTAGTAGAGTGCAAAAGCTCATTTAAAGACCTACTGCATTGCAGAAATCGATACGCGGGAGAGAATCGAGGAAAATATGCAAAAGATCAGTGCTTTGGTATAAAGATAACTGGAAATTGAAATATGAAAATGAGTTTGAACTGAATGTGCTAACTACCGCAATATATTTACATAGAGAAAAATAATCATGATTTTATTACTTGCTGAGTTAAGCAAAATTCTTCTAGTAAATAATTATACTAGAATTCTCATAAAATGTACTTGGTGGTATAAAACAATTTTTCATTCTTTCTAATAATTAGTATTAGAATAATCAAGCTAAATAAGTCTAGATTTTTTTTTTCTACCCTCGATTATTTTATCGTGTCGTAAAGAAAAAAATACTAGAATGAGAATAGTTTAGTAAAATTAGTCATAAGAACTGTAAAAAATGTTTTATAATCAAGTCAATTTTACTAGAATTCAGTCTCAACACCGAACGTAGATTGACTAGACATTTCTAGTAAAATCTCCTTGAGCGTCTGGTCGTCCATATAATTGACAGATTGTTTAGTCTTGTTTGCTAGAATTCTAGCAATATTTTCATTATTGTTTTCTCCGTGTAAATTCAAGATTTTTTAAATTCTTTTCGATTTTTATTTGAATTCGTTTTGATTATTTTTTAATTCTGTTTGAAATATATTCTAATAGGGTAGTTGACTGATATTAAATATTATATAAGTATGTATATAGAAAGAATAGAAGTCTATTATCATAAATAATTTATTGGGGACCATGCCAATTTTAAACGTTCCAAGTATAGCAATAATAGGCCTTGCAAACAACAAACGTAGACCCAGATCGACCGGCAAATCTGTTGTACGTGTTTTTTTTTTTTTTTTGTTAAATAGGTCCTATATACTAAACGAACCAAGTAGTAGCTACAATAATAAAATTGCAGATCTCTACTTTGGACAATAGATCCGGTATTTCAATTTCATTATTAATGGGACTATGTACAGGGCCGTAGCTAGGGGGGGGGGGGGCATTGTGGGGCAATGTCCTACCTTGAAATCACAATGCCCTACTTTAAAAATACCAAAAACTAAGATAAATTATTATAATTAAATTGTTTGTGCATAGTTTGAGATAAAAAAAAATTGTAGCGATAGTTAGGTATCTGAACTTTTCCGAACATACCATATTTTGTGACATTTATTTCATATTATAATAATTCTTTGCTCTGTGTATAGACGGCAATTAAAGCGCCATCACATGAAGCGATGGGTCTATTTAATTATATCTGTAATGCAGAGAGGATTCCCCGTAGCATATATTGAAATATGGGCTATATTGCAATCTATGGTACGAAGAATCCCTTTTTAAACTAAAATAAACATAAACTAGAGATTTTTTATGATTGTTTGTAGTTTGGTTAAGTGAAGTGTACGGTAAAGTGTTTTAGTCAAAAATCGATACAATTGGTATTTTTATTGCTATAAATTGAAGATTCATTGATTTCGCGATGTGGGCTTTCTTGGAAAAAAACGAGGAGTTGAAGAGCAAATTGACCATAAAGAACCTTGATGCTCAAAACAGGTGGAAGCATAAAATACAATCGCTACTCCTAGCAGCTCCTAGTTCCATAGCAGCAGGTTGGTCAGCACATGTTGGTAATGTTAGCTATGGTATTCCTTCTGATATTGCACAAAGTTTGCAGAAAAAATATGATCTAAATGGTATTTTCGGTCGTATCTATTATTTACTCGTATCACCCCACCCAACAATTAATTGTTACCTCACTCTCACTCAGACGTGGATCTCTACATCCAAATGTGGAAGTTCAACCATCTTGTTCACTTGTTCTTCATCATTGAGGATTTAATAGTTCTTAGATACATGCTCATGCTCTGTCACAGAAATTATTTGTCTACGAATAGCTATTGAATTTACATCACTGACCTAGAGGTCAGTGATATACATGGTGATTGATTTAGGAGCCCATGCTTCAAGGGCAGATCAATTATGATCAATTTTTTACTTCCGCCCTACCTGTAACCAATGCTGCCCTACCTCAAATTCGACTCTAGCTACAGCCCTGACTATGTATAAATTTACAATATCACGAACATTGAGCTTAGAGTGATCTGAGACTTTGTCTGTTAACTAATACTCAGGCTATTGCACATTCCACGGTTCATAGGGCTTTAAAATATCTGTACAGAGCTTAAACCCTTGAACGTGTTGAATTGAGTGAAATATTAATTTTATCATTAATCATTTTATAGTTCTTAAGTCTTTGTTATAATTAAATGTACCTTGTTCGATTTGATTGAAACACCGAACTTGTACAGAATACAATATTTGGTGAATTAAAAATGACTGAATAATATTTATGAAGAGAAGTTGTCACAAATTTTAGGTACCTATTTATATCAATACCATTTATAAAAAATAATTTTGTGCAATTAACATAAAATAGTTTTAGATGTAAAATACGTAGTACAGACAACATACATTTTACCATTATCTGTGACAGTTTGTAACGCAAGTAAAGGTAATAAGATTAATAAGTTTAGTGATAAACATCATATGACATTTGTAGTATAAGAATTAACACTTATTCCTAAATGAAATCAACGAGAGAAGTAGCTACCAAAATAGAAACGAAACAGTAAATCTACAGCTGAAACAAATACTTTCCCTTTTTGCATGAATGGCCTTTTGGTCAGGTTTCCTACTATACATATAATGCCTGAATAAAATAGTTGAATATAAAAAAAGGAAAAGAAGGTTAAATATGAGTAGCTTAAGATAATTTTTTAACGGTGATCTACAAATTTTCTAGGAGATTGTAAGGTCACAATGGATGAGAATTTCGAAAAAGATTACATAGATTTGTTAGACATTTCTGACATTGTATTTCGGTTTTGGTTTCTGCATTCAAAATAAAAAATCATCAAAATGTTATTGAGAACTCTTCAAGCTCTACTTAGAATTTCGTTTAGAAGTCAAATACTTTTACGAGTCTTCTATAACTATTAACTACCAAAAACAAATTAATTTTTACATTCTCTTAAACTCTTTTATTTCGATATTTTTCAGTTGATGTATGTATGTATCTCAGACCATATCCTTCTAAATAATTTAAATCCAAAATTGTTTAGAATCATAAAGTTACGAAGGGATTACGTGATCATGATGTCCTTAAGGTATTACAAGAATGATTCTACAATAGCTAGCCAGTTTGTAAAAACGCTCTTTTGTCTTATTATTTATTAAAATTGATTTTAACAAAATTATTGAGTAAAAATCAGTTTTAATTAAACTTTTTTCCTAAGCGGTGCTGCAACAATGGCGGTTACCAAAGCTATATTTTAATATACTCATGCAGTTTCCCATTGTATCTAAATTGGTTAACAATTAATGGGGCCCATAACATGAGGGTAACAATTGTATTTACTTATTGGTTCTTCGATTATTACTAGATATTATTACTTATTGATGTACGTGCCTATGTACCCACTGTATAAAAGCAAGAGCAGTTATTGCTTACACAAAAGGATTGCAGTGATTTAATTTAATTTGGTTTCTCTATTTAATAGCATTAGTTACGTATTTATGGGTTGGACCTTACGCAGACGCATTAACGTGTAACTTTTATTCAGAACGTTAAAATTTTAATATAACATAATTTCTGCTTTAATCCTTTCATAATCGAATAGATATGAGGGCACCATGTTACTTTTTTACCATTATAGAGGGGCCAATAAATTAACTAAGGCAGCTACGTTTAAAAGGCCACCCTTCTTTGTAAATAAAGAAGATGAAATGTAATTTGTCGAAATAGAGGTAGAACAACTGAAATTTATAGAGGCTTATAAGTCATTAAATTTTATAATGTGTAGGTATATAATACATCATTTACCTATTTATCAAATGAAATTTATGCCTCTTCAAATGTATAGTAGACTCATGAAAATAATTTGTTTATGAGGGATACCATTTAAAATAATCGCCACTTTAGTATGTACCTACTAGTCTTTTAAATTGATTTAGGTACAATATACTCGTTAGATAATGTTCATTAGACTTTGTATTATTGTTCTAGAAATTATGTAATTTTTATTGAGGATATGAGCTGCCTACTTTTAGTTATAGTTCATTTTCAGTCAGAAGGGTAAAAATGAGTGATTTGTAATTGCAAATTAAAACAGGAACTCTGTATCTGTTTAAAGATTACAGTCAGATTTATTAATAGCTTTAATATAAATGGTTCATTATTCGATAATTACGAATATGGATAGAAAACAGAAACGAAACGTAAATATCCTTTTCAATTCCGCAAGACGGTTTTAACATAAAAAATCTTAAAATTAGTCTTACGGCGATTTTAAACTTGATACAACCTAATAACGTTTTCCTAAAAATATCCAAAATGCTTAGTTAGTATTTATACCTAATAGCTAGGTACAATTTAAGCAGAAGGGTAGGTGTACGTGAGGCTTTTGAATGGGAAGCTACTGCTCTCGGACAGCAAAAACTGGAAGGGCTCCTTTTATTATCTACAATTGACGTTTTTGCATATCTTTTCCCTTTCGGTATATGTAATAGGGAAGCAAAAAATGTCCTTAAACCGATTTCAACCCCTGTCGTAAAGTGGACAGGGATGTGTTACATGTTTTGTATAACAAAAGGGATGTCCGCCCGTTTATTCTTTTTGCCATACTTTCGCTTTTCACAGAAATCCTTGTGCTCTAGGGTCTGAAGGGTATTGAGAAAATTTATGGCACCCAGAAATTTTTTCATTTGTTGAAAAAGTTTACATATAGTAGGTAGTGAATGTAGATTGTTCAAAAGCAAATTCCTTCAATAACTTGCAGGCAACTCTTCGTAAATATTAAATGCTTGTTAACTGTTCACATATTTTCGCATATAAATAAATCAAATGTTGATTAGTTGATATGTGAAAGCTCTACAACACCGTCATTCATCACTTTAATGTAAGCTTTAACGGTTTAAGTAATAATAATTCAAAATATTTTTCAAGCATTCGATCTTTCTCTGCAGACTTTTATTAGTTACAAATATTAACACATTTTACTCAATATTCTCTCGTTACAAGCGGTATCTAATACGTATCCGTAATTCCGCTAATTTTAAAATATCAAATAATAAATTATTTAATAGTAATAGACACTAACTTAGTAAATTCAATGTTAATCCAATAGAGATTAGAAAAAGTAGTTATACGCATACAGACATTGAGTTTAATTTAACAATGATGTTATTATAAAACATAAACATACAAATCTTTTTTACCGTTAAACATACGTTGTACATGGTGTATACGAAATTTGTTTATTATTTAACTTATTGAAATAATTACTTCGATTACTGATTATCACTTCATCGTAGCTAAGATTGATTGACAAAAAAGCATTGAACGTCCGGCTATATACTGTCAACGATCGAAATTTTTAGTGTGAAAACTTTTTAAAACGCACAGTTACATTTTTTAGGAAAATCCAGAACATTCTAGACTGATTAAAATGATTTCCAATTGATTTTAAACATTTAAATTTATTTTAAAGTTTTCCTGATCAATCCCGAAATTTTTAGAATAATCTAGAACATTCTAGGCCTTTAAAATTATTTTCAATCATTTTGTTAGGGATAATTTTTCATTGGACTGTAAGTATATTCGTAACCAAATCGCTGGCCTTGCCATTTACCTATTTGTTCGTTGCAGTTATTTCGATCAATAATTTTCAATATAATAAATGAACATTCTAGAAAATGGGAATGTATTCTAGAAAAGTTTCCAATATTATCCCTCACAAACGCAGTTAAGATTATTCAGCACAATCTCGAGTTTATATGAGCCGTACAATTTATTAGAAAAGGATAGAATATTTTCGCAGCTCAAGATTTTTTAGACACGCTAGATTAGATTAATGCTTACGAGGCATACCGGGAGTATAAATAATAAGTACCTAAGTATCTTATTAAATAGAATAAAAACAACCAATCAAAAAAATGTCTAAGTATACAACTTTTATTTTAGAATCATATAAATTATTACTATCAGAACATAATTACGTACCTATTCCTAACTACTATAATAAGATAAATATTATTCTACGAATAAGTTTTATATATCCCATATATTAGCGGTTTTTATAGATATACGAAATTTCATCTCCTTCAAATTTTATTTTCGCAACAAGAATTGGCTGTGTTTCCTCTAGGTCCCATCTATGTCTATGCAAAAATTTATCAAAATTGATTCAGCGGTTTAAGCGTGAAAATGTAACAGATACACTTACTTTCACATTTATAATATTAGTACTTACACGGAGAAAACAACCATGAAAATATTGCTAGAATTCTAGCAAACATGACAAAAAAATCTGTCAATTATATGGACAACCAGACGCTCAAGGAGATTTTACTAGAAATGTCTAGTCAATCTACGTTCGGTGTTGAGACTGAATTCTAGTAAAATTGACTTGATTATAAAACATTTTTTACAGTTCTAATGACTAATTTTACTAAACTATTCTCATTCTAGTATTTTTTTTTTCTTTACGACACGATAAAATAATCGAGAGGTAGAGAAGAAAAGTCTAGACTTATTTAGCTTGATTATTCTAATACTAATTATTAGAAAGAATGAAAAATTGTTTTATACCACCAAGTAAATTTTATGAGAATTCTAGTATTATTTACTAGAAAAATTTTGCTTGACTCATCAAGTAATAAAATCATGATTATTTTTCTCCGTGTATGGATGATATTAAACTCATTTAATTCGAAAATTTGATTGCTAATAAAACACATAAATTAGAATAGAATCACATTTATAAAAACGACTAACTTAGTCTTTAGTACATTCATGCAAATTTACGTTTAATACTTTTTTATTTATCTATTTAATTTTTTCAAATCCTGGGCCTCCACTTTATTTAATATAGTACCATCATTCCTGAATTCAGCTGAATTCAACATTGAATAAAATATTAAACGAAGAAAACTGTTGTAAAACTTACAGGCTACATAGTAAATAACAAATTAGGGAAAAAATAAATACTGCTTTCTTCTAATGGTGATGCATTTTCTTTGATAGATAAATAGGTATAAATAAACCATTGTCTCATTAATGACGGGATGTGAATAGATAATTTATTACATTGAAAGATACGGAAAAGAGCACATAAACATGTACCTACACATGATATTTTCATTTTGCACAAGTACCTGTTTATTATGAGCCTTTCAAATCCGTTATACTAACATAATTGCTACATTTGTAATAGGTAAATGGTTAGATATTAATCTAATATTTATTAATTGACACGCTTTCGTTAACTGTATCTATGCTATAACTTCAAAAAACAAACATTAAAAAAATTTAATTTATCTGTGAATATGATTGATAAAAAAACATCAATATTTAATTATAGAAAAGTCAGATACATGTAGTCTTGATTTTGAAATCCAACTCTTATCTTGACATAAAGATCAAGAACAAGAAAGTAATTTTTCTTGTGTTTATGTTGCACAATTTCATGGTCATAATTTCTTGTCTCGTTTCAAGTCTTAATATTTTTGGAAACTAATCCGTAAACTAAGATTTTAATAGTAATAACCCCTGAAAACCACCCCCATTGCTCCTCAAATAAAGCTAATTCTATATTGACGAATACTGATTGCGTAGCATTTTACGCATCTCAAACCACTTTACAAGTCCTTTCCAACTACTATGATTCCGTTCATCAAAATCCTTATGCAAGGGGTTGGAAAGTAATTAGAACCACTTTATAGTGGTTCAAGAGATGTGTAAAACGTTACGCATTCAATATTCGTCAAAACAAAATTACTTCTTAGAGTAGTAGCCAATACATGCTGAAACTTATCCATAATGTAAAAATTAAAACACAAAAACAGTTTCAAATATTTCACAAAATTCTCAAAAAGTGAATAACATTGTAAAGATTATCAAAAATAGTTTTATTAGCTTTAGGATTAACAATACTCTAGGTAGTTACATAATCAACAACAAATGAAAAACCCCTAAACATTCCTGTTCAGGAGTTTATTTATTAAATTGTAAAGATTGTTTTAAAGTGTACATAGGACAGACATGCAGAAAGTTTGAGACCCGCATAAGCGAACATCTTAAAAGTTTTAACAATAAAAAAGTAGTCTCTACCTATGCTGATCATTTGTTAGAGAATAATTATAACTTTTATTTAGATTATAAAATTTTACATAGGCAAAATAGGGGTTTCAAGTTAAACTTACTAGAACAACTAGAAATAAATAGATATTTTAAAAAAGGAGTGATTTTAAATGATCAAATAAAAGGCAATAGTTTCCCGTTACTCAATATTAATTTTTAGCAAACAATCAATTACCCCCACCCACTCATTTAGTGTAAATAGTCCTAGTTTTAGTCGAAGTTTGTATGCTCATCACCTGATGATGCCACAGTGTGGCGAAACGATATTGTTATGAATACAATTAATTTATTTGAAACTGTTTTCGTGTTTTAATTTTTACAAAACAGAAGTAGCAAACTTTGGAGAGTAATGGGGTGATCTTTGAGAGTTGAGACAAAAGGGGTTAAAGGGGGCAGGGCCGTCTTTAACCTATTGGAGGCCCTTGGCATATTAGGATAATGGGGCCCCTATGACTTTGACAAAACACTATTTTGTTAGAATAGACAAAGAAAGTAGATAAACAACGTTAAATATTTATTTTTATTAACAATCACATGAAACGAATAGATAAATGTAATATAGTCCATAAAAGTAACTCTTTTAGCATATACAGGTTAGGTTAGCGTTAGGTTAGGTTTTAGGTTAGGTTTTAGGTTAGGTTATGGACATCAGCGACAAACTGGTTAATCTCTTAAAAAAAAAAACCTCAATGTGAACCGAAGTTCTCAAAAAAAATCTACCAGATCCCAAATTCCATTGTTTTATTAAAACCCACTGTAAATAAATAAAATATGTATCTATTATTAGCATTTATATACCTAACTAATGTGGCATGAATTATTCTTGGACATTGATGTTACTTGTATCGGATTCCATTCCACCATCTCCTTAAATATAAAGTCAAACATATTTTGTTTCAATTTTCCATGTAATTTCTCAATTAAATTAAATAGTTAATTAAAACTTGGAGCTTCATGCTTCGCTTCATTCGCTTAATTTAAATGGAGCGATTCACACTGATGAGTGTACTACTGATGATTTTTCTTTAAAATGTGTATGTGCTTAGTTATACCATTATATATTTAAATTTATCTAAGCATGCTGAAGTCGGAAAGCCTAATTTTTGGGCGAGAGTAGAATAGCTTCGCGCATGTAAAAGCTAGTAAGTTGGTATTGTATTCAGTAATTTAGGTTCGATTTCTTCGAATTATATAAGATTTTTGCTAATAAATATTGGTTATCGTTTGGTGATCTGACAGGAACTAGGGACTTTGTATTTGATCTGAGGGGGGCCCCTATCGATTGCCCCCCCCCCCAAGTGCCCACTGGGAAAGAGGGGTCTGAAAGAAGGTTTGAAAAGGGCTCTTGAAAATATTGAAAACGAATTTTAAAGTGGTGTAAAAGATGAGTAAAACGTTTATGCAATCAATATTCGTCAAACTAGAATTGACCATCTTTGGGAGGTGGTGAGGGTTGTGGCTATGGTTTTTGAGGATCGGTACAATTAAGACTTTTTATCTACAGCTTAGAACTATCAAATAGCAAAGTTTAAAAAATATAACCGAAAGCAACTTTCAGTAAGATTCCATTTCTACTGCTGCCACTGAAATGCCTAATTGACTTGGGCATTATATTTTGGAAATAAGATACGTCAGAATAATGTAATCGAAGAATGTTTTTATTTTATTTAATTTCAACGATTCTGTGACTACTTAAGTAGTACGTTCGTCGTTGTTGGTGTTGTCATCCTTCGTAGCTTAATGGTGGAGCAGTGACACGTTAAGCTAAAGGTACAGGTACCATTCCCAGCGAGGGCGTGACAACAATAACAAATTTTTCCTCATTAACTTGAGGTTATATATAGTAGGTTTGATTTAATTAATTAATAATCATAAATTAATGTATTCATAATAATGTGCTAGAGTATTCTTAAAATTATCATTCTGAAAAGCTTCCTCCTGGTCCTGGGTATGATAATAATATTATAGCAATATTTCACTAAATAAGGAATTCCAATGAATTGCCCATGCTTTTAAGGTCTGGAAATGCCTAAACTCACATAATAACGACTGTAATTCATGAGAATATAAATGAAACTACATATTTGGAAGTGGCTTCAACTATCGAGTGCAGACTTCAATAAACATCTGTTAGTGTAATAAGATGGTTTCGTGATATAATGTCGCGAACAAAAGCCAGTTTTACTTATTTCATACATTACCCCACGCAACTGATTGTAAATAAGTAAGTTTGTTTGCAGTAGTCGAGATGTGGGCTGGTAAGAAAGATTATATAGCCATGCGTATTCTATTTGTTTTTACACCGTTGGGGCTGTTCTGTTGGTATAGCTAGCCATCTCATTAAAAACGCGTAATTGGATACGCAGTGAACGAACAATTTATTGGTATGTTCATGCATTGTATAGCGAGCGCACATACAGGTACCAAACACCTATACGAATATGTATGGGTCGGTACAGTATACAAGCACGGAGAAGGGCGTGCATACATTGTAGGTATAAGTATGTGGAAATCATAATTTACGACCGGCAGTTAATTGAGTACACTGTCACTTTATTATGTATGGGAATTCCGTAATTGCAGGCTTTCCATTCTCATAGCAAAATGCAGACCGTTGCAGCAACGCCAGCGTCACAACGGCGGCAATTGGTCAGTGGTAAACAATCGTTCAATGTAATTAAATGTTAAAATGACAAAATGTAGATAAGCAGAATTATTGTTGTCATCATTTTCGAAAGCATGAAAAATTAGATTTTACGTTGTCGAAAAGCTCTGTGACAGAAAGCTTTTGTTCCGTTTGAAAAAAGAAAATATCTCAAATTCATATTATATTCACTTCTAACCTTATTGTTGCGCCCGAACAGCATCAACAATGTATTTTGCCTTAAGTCTACTTATTTTCCCACTTTTGTATTTAATTGAAACTTCGTTTTCACTTTAAATACTTTATTATATTTTTTTACTTTCGTATTTGATTAAAACTTCGTTTCACTTTAATTACTTTATTATAACTATGATTTTAATAGGTGATGACTTACTGTTACTTATTGTATAACTGCGTTGTTTTACTATTCTGCTTCTCTCTCTCGTTGTTCTAACTTACATGCTAATTTATAATTTCTTTATACTACGTCAGAGACTAAAGTACAGAGTGGTGACAAACCCTACGCTTATTTTCTAATATTATTATTTTTGATAGCAAATCAGACCTAGACAAGGTAAATAGAAAGAATGGATGAGTCTGACCAATATTTACTTTCTCAATAAATTTCTATAAACATTTATAATTGCTACTTAAATAGAGAGCATCCGGAACGATAATTTTGCTTACAATTAGAACTGTTTACAATTTAAACAACAAATATTTCAACAATTTTGATGAGAACAATACCTATTGACAAATGATTATTAATGATTTGAATAAAGACTATTTGAAATTTTGAATTGATAAATTATTATTTCAATACTGATGATTATTTCTATAGAATTAAAAAAACTTAATAATTATATTTTAAATTGGTCCATAACATTATTGATAAAGAAAGATTTTTTAGGTTATCTAAAAAACTATTAGATTAGTTAGGTTAGTTGCATTTCTTAATCTTTTCTAAATTTATTAAGTACCAAAATTTTTACTTTTTTATCAGTACTAAGAAGGAGGAAAATTCGAACTTTCTATGGCGACATTGTTAAAGCAAAATAGTCTGTACTGAGTCTATCTTTGAAGCTAAGACTAATCTGATTTGAAGTTAACAAGGGTAGTCACTTGGTAGTAGTTTTATTGTCCGAATCACCACTTTAAAAGAAATAGACAGTGGGTTCTGCCAAAAGAGGTTTTTGAGTTACCTACATACCGGATGCGTTTATTTTTATTTAGATAAATAATATTATGTGTGAAAATTTCCTTAAATTTTCGTTTTGGAGATGCACGTTCCTTTTTATTTGTTAACATCATAATGTTATGTAAAGTTGAAAAATAAAACGTAAAGCAACGTAATTTAAAAAAAGGGATTTTATTTAATTTTGTATTTATACAATTATTTTAATTTTGCATTATTATTGTATTTTTTATTTCCAGGTAACAATAAAGAAAAATAATGCACTCCTTCTTCTCCGGTCTTTATTGCTAAATTTGATGCAATAATGTGACAGCAAAACAAATAAATAAGTACAATACCATTTATTCTACTACTACCTACTAATAAATCTTAAATGAACTCACTCGTAATAAGTTCGAATAACAATGGTAAACAAATAGTTATTTTTTAATTGTTCCCTTTTATTCCCACTTTCAACATTCTTGTTTAAAAATTGTACATTTTTACGCATAGTAATTGTACTCATATTATTATTATACTGACATTTATGTAGGTAGGTACATAAGTTAAAAGTTTCCACCTGTGAAATAGATTGTATTAGGTAAATATATTATCAATTCTTTAATTGATAGTGCTTTGTAAAGTATTTACTGTTCGAAAACTTAGAAACTCTTATATTTTTTTAAAATATGTCCATAACTACTACATAATACCTACTGTATGTGTATATTATGAATTCTAATGAAAAGTAAAAAAAAATTCTTCGTAAATGTAGGTAGTCCATTCCTAATCTTCACTTTACTTTTACATTTTTGAGATATTTTCTATTTACTGTCTATGGCTATACCGAAAGTGAGTAGCTAATAGAGTTCTCAATTTAGGATTTAAAAATTTCTGCGTCGTCATTTATGCTCTTATATTTCTTTAAAAAACTCCTCAAAAATCATTGCAATTTTTTTCTTTTTTAATAAGCGATTACTTTTTTCAACAAAATAACCACTTTTAATAAAAAAAGTGCAGTTATATTGATGGTTCTAATCATCTGTGACCATTTTGTTTGTTTCTCTATTGTTCTATATAAGTACTATTTCTTGTATGTGTATTTAATAAGATATAAGTAGACAACAATAAAGTTAGGTGCAATCCCGCAGTATTTCACTGTTTATGTGAAATATGTCCCAAAAGAACAACAAACGATCCGGGAAAAGATATAGGTAATTATCCCGCGTCATTGACCTCAAGTGATGGTATACGGCGAGACTGTAATAAAATCGTTCTCGACAGGACATTCGATAGCGGGTTAATGATGCCTCGATTGACATATCGGTTACGACCAAAGAATTTAAAGTTAAAACATGACCATCTTCACAACTCCACCACAGAGCAGTCATTATTTAAGAATTTCGAAGTATACTCGTACCAACATACCAATGAAAATATTCAGTAAAGATAAATAAAAATGGATGGAATACTACACCCCAGTGTCAATGTAAAGTGAAAAGTATTCAGGTATCCACTGGTTTAAATGAACATAAACAAACGAAATACAGAAGGAATAATGTCTACGTATTTACACAAACGTTGCATATCTCTGTAGGTACATTATAAACTAATTTCGATACCTATATAAAAAAACTATACAATTGCAGGCAAAAATAAATATATTTTAATTATAACATCCTACAAAAACGAATTATTTGTGATGTGATATTCATTATATTGTTTCTACCTAATGTTTCGTTTCAGGTTGCAAAGAACATCCTCAAGGCTTTCTTAACATCGATAATCTATTCAATAGGGTGTATACCATAGACGTAGTAAGAATAGACCGAACATGAGCCTCGGCTGCTGGCCAGAAATTAGAAGGAGAGAGACTGCTTTGGGAGGAGTTGCTGTCTCTCTCTAACTGTGCGCTGGAGGAGGAAGAAGAGGCGGAGTTAAGTTAGCGTCGTTAGCGTGCGGTAGCAGACGACAGCTTACTGCTCTCTCCTCCATCGCACAGTTAGAGAGAGACAGCAACTCCTCCCAAAGCAGTCTCTCTCTTTCTAATTTCTGGCCACAATTTCTAACACGGTTTGTCGGGACTGTTGAGTCTATTCTTACTACGTCTATGGCGTATACGAAATATAGATATTGAGCTCAGGAATCCTTTCATTATCTATCATAGTCACAGGTGATAGGTATGTTAAGGTTATGTAGGTAAGGGGCCGTTCATAAAATACGTCACGCTAAATTTAGCTTTTTTGACCCCCCCCCCCCGGTTGTCACGCTGTGTCACACTTTCTGTGACCCCCCCTGTAAATATTTCGTCACAAAAACTACAACCCCTTCCCCCTGAACATGATAAATTTTGATTGATAATACACAAATTTTGATAGTCAAAAATATTTACTTAATTTTGTAATGCCTGTATATTTACTAATACGAAATGAATGACAAAGATTTAAAAAAAGCCGAGTAAAAAAAGAAAAGTAAAATTTTTAATGAAAGGCGAACGTTACGTTATCGTAGACCCTCTGTCCCCTCTTAACACATCTTGTCACACTCAGCAAAACCCCTCCACCCCTTGTATGTCAACGTATTTTATGAACGGTCCCTAGGATTAGGTCCAGTTAGATTGACAAACGAGAACGAAACGTCTGCAAACTTTGTACACCTACCTCTTACAAAATTCATTTACTTATTGCAATCTACTTATTTTAATAATTCTACAACTGCGTAGGTAATTTATTTATCATTTGTAACAATCAATATATCTTCGATCGTACTTATTTTGCTCAACAAGTTGATGATATATTGAAAATTAAATCTAAACAAATTACAATTGCCGTATTGTTACTTATAATTCTCTCTTGATAAGTATATTTAGTAGAGAATGGTTCAACAATACCTACGCCTCTAGTTAATCGATTTATAAATTTATTGATTTCGCAGTATGAAATCAAACTCCTTTGTATTAGGTATTACGCATGTCATTGTTATTGTTTATCTGTCAGAAGAAGAAAACTAAATTTAAGTCTTATGGCTTCTATTTTTTACTTGAATAATTTTATTGCTTTTGAATACTCTTATTAATTAACTGATTAATAGCATTTTAAACCAGATAGATTAGTTGCAAAATAATGCAGTGATTACTTGTATTTAACTGGAACACTCAACATTGATCTTTCAAAATAATAAATTGTCGTTGAGGGGCGTCCTTTAAGTATATAAAGTTGTTTTGCTTTTAATTTAGGTTCCACCCTCCCACTTAGTGAGATTTGGTAGGATGTGGTAGAACTACCATATTCCTCCTTATAATAAGGAGTTTCTATTTAAACTAGGAAATGGACTTATAACAATTCCTTGAATTAAACAATTGATGTGAGATTTTCAAAAATTCCGTTTAAATGAGAGTTGATGATGTTTTACTGGACTCCTTCCCCTTTATTTTTTAGAGTACAATAAAAATAATTATTCATTGATATACATAACAAACTTCATAAAATATTCAACTAACCTAAAAGAAAAATAGGGAAAAAGTCTAAGTAAGTTGACCTTCTCCCCTAAGTCTAAATTTTGGTTATTCACTCACCTAAAATGGCTGGAAGGGAATGCCGCAGTTGGACTGACGATATGGGGACGTTGCCGGTCCAAAGCTACGCCATCGCAGTGTTCTTGTCGTCCTTTGTTCTCGACCTGAAACAGAAACGAGTTACTTAATTGGGTTTCGAAACGGATGAGAAAAAACAGATTCACATAGCATCGGGTGGCCTGGCTTATTACACCAACGCATAGGAATATACATACAGTATTAAAGAAATACGAGAATAAACCTCAATTTGTGCCCATTTTGTTCAATTTTAGGGTAACATTACTTTTTCCAAATTAATCCTAAAAGGGTAGCTCGTAAAAAATGGAACGTACGGCAACTGCAGATATCAAAATAAGAGGGAATTTGGCAACACAAAAGACATAAAAAGTAAGTTACATTTGTTTAAAAACTACGTAGGTAAATAAATTTTAAATTCAAAAGAGGGGATGAATAGGTACATTTGTTTTTTCAAAATGTATCGCTTTTAAAAGGATATACCTACATAGGTACATATTTATACATTTTTTATTCGGTATCAAGTAAATGTATCTGATCGATAATATAGAATATTAAGAGTGATCCATTTCACAAGATAGTAGTAACCGCATTGCGCTATTAAAACTACGTACTCCCCTACTTTGTCGGAGCAAGTTGCAGTGTGCTATACTTGCCCATGCCTCCTTCAATTCATCCATTTGTAAAAACACCGAAGTGATAAAATTACGCATATTGGTGACAAGTATTGAAATACTGAAAAACACTCCTCGAATATATAAGTATATAAGCTGCCCCATAAGGAACGCCTGACAGTTATATACACATTTCAAGAATATAGTGAATTATAGTTTAATTTATAAGAAAAACCTTCTCAAGAAACACGTTTTTTTTTCTTTGGAATATAAGCAAAAACTACATTTTAAAAAGGGAAACAAAATGCGGGAAAAGGGTGGAAGATACAAGAAGAAGGGTTGTAAAATATGAAGAAAAATTGGGTGAATTACCGGAAAGGGACATAAGAAAGGAGATATGGAGGAAAAAGGTATTGGGGATCGGGACAAAAAATAAATATTATGTGGAAAGGGATAAAGCCTTAACAGAAAAGGCAATAAGAAAAGAACAAATGGATTAGTGGAGAGACAATGGATTGAATGTTAGTAGGATGGTGGGGAAATGATGTAATGAAATAGTAAGAGGTGAGGATTTGAGAAAAATATGGAAATACAGATACGCGAAAGGTATGAGGGAGTTTATATGGGAAGAATGGCAAGGGGATGGAGTGCCGGGGTATCTAAGAAAAGGAAAAGGTATAGAGATAATAGCTAGACTCAGAATGGGGAATGAGTGTAATGAGAATGAGCTTTGGATGGAAGAAGGTAAGAAATTGTGTAGAGTATGTGGAGAGAAAAGTGAATCAATGGGGCATGTATTAGAAGAAGAGTAACGGGGAAGAATGAGAGGGAGGAACTTAGAAGGATGATAAATGCGGATGGTAGGGGTCTGGCCCTATTGAAGCAAATTTTAAAAAGAAGAGATGTAGAGAGGGGGGAGGGAAACTACAGGAAAAATGAATATAAGGGAAAGGGAAGAGAAGTACGTAGTATAAATATTTAAATTTTTGTAAGTTGGAGAATCTAATATGTTTCTTTTTTTTCCTTGTGTATGTACAAATGTAAACATAACTTTTTGTTTTAATAAAGCTCTACTACTATAAGCAAAAACGGGTTTACAGTTTAGCCCATATTGTAGGATTTTTTTAATGAAGTCAGTTTAGAGAGGGGAGGAAGGGGGACATTTACATACCGTAGCCTATCATTAAGCTCGTTTTGTCCCGCTTAGCCAAGTTCAACACGATGGGTAGAACAAAGATGAGTAGTAAATACGACACATTATCTATCGTATCTACTTATTTTTTAAATATGGGTTTTTCCCAAGCACGACTACATAAGCACCTATGTATTTGGTCTTGGGACAACTCCATGTTTGATAGCGCATTGGACTATTTAAAACCCTCATAGACTATTTTTTAAAAAGGTATGCATTATTTTTGTAAAATAAATCCAACAATAGTGATTAAAAGATTATTACGCACTACGTTAATATTTAATTATATTATATAAGACTTAATTATTTATAAATAATTTATTGTTTGTTATAAAATGTTAATTAAGTCGTTAGTAAAGCTTACTACTGGAGTGTCTATTTAAAATGCAAAAATACTAATAAATATCCTTCATTAATTGTATCCACAACAACTTTATAAAATAGATTATTTTCGGCTTCTACGACGATCAGTATAGTCATTGTGTTACTTTTGATATTTTTTGGCCTCAATAGTATGGGTTACAAAATAAACACCCACGTTCCTTAAACGCAAAAAAAGAACAGAGTGGTATAGAAATTTTATACAATTGTCATTTATACTTATACAATTATCTCACATGAAAGTAAAATAATCTTTCGAGAAAAAGGTTAATGATAAGTTTGATGACCTTCAATTTTGTAACTTCTTTTGTTCAATTTTCCTCTTATAGAAAGTGAATATTGCTTGATGTGCAGTAATTTTCTGCAGTTTTATACTTAGAAAATAATTGCCAAAAGGGCTTAAAATTAGACTTAATAACCTTCTAACGATATAAGTATAATGGAAGCAGCTGTGCCTACAGGTGCATGTAACAATTTAATAACAACTCGTTTAGTGTAAAAGCACGCAACCACGTTACAACGTTGCTTCTTTTAGGTAGAAAGCTGACTCCTTATAATGTTCATTTTGTTCTTTTTGTGACCTGTAGCAAACGCTGCGTTAAAGTTAATTGGACCCGGATAGCTGCAGTGAGAAAAACCAGAACTCGATTCCCGTGCAGCTAATAGGTACAACATGGTACCTATAATATACACTCACTCTTTCACAGACTGTCTGCACGTGTGTTAGTATATGTGGATGTGTGTTGGTGCCATTGAGTTGAAATATGAAACCGTACGTCAGCTTTTTAAGTGCTTTGCTGGATGGTTGGTTCTGTTTTCTTTTCCTTGTTAGAAGAACCGCTACAGCTCGGCCATTCCGATCTATCAAAGAAATAAATCTCCTCGACCAAACCAGGTACTACATACTATACACACTATCGTTGAACGTACTTCAGTAGGTGTTCCCAATCTTGATTCTTCCGTCTCGTTTAATTAAACTTTCAAGTGTTTTCAATCTTATCTATGTAACGAAAAACCAGCTAGCATTGGAACACTTCTACAAATAAAAAATAAAACAACGCTAACGATATTAGATATCTATCGTCAAGTTTAGAATTGGAAAATTCTTGTGTCATATGAAACGTTTCTAGATGTTTTCTAGATGTCCCCAAGAGATCAACCACCTAGTTTTTGTGTTTTATGGTAGATCTTTTTACATTGCAGCGTGAAATTGGGTTTTTTGAACCTTAAAGACTCTTTTTGCTTCTAATCATTACATATTTTATTTTTAAAATGACCATACATAACTAACTTTTAATCCTCAAAAAAACATACATGAAAATTTCAAGATGAAAGCAACAATCGTTTATTAATTATTTCTTAACCATAATAGTAACCGAGTATTTGTTTATTTCTATCATCAGTAAATCTTCATATGACATTCTTCGGTTCGGGTTTCGCAGCTAGTTCTATGTAAGTACATAGAGAACATATCTATACGTATAGGGTTTTTCAAGTTGATGGACTATTAGAAGTATATGAATTAGTAGAAGGAATTAAATTCTGAAACTTGGGCTCATTTGGTTATAGTTTATGCCGCTTCTTTCAAAAATATTTTCAAGTTCGATTTACATCCGGTTATACCGGAAGTCTATACCAACTTTGTTATTTTAAATGGAATGGTATATTTTTCACGCTGAATTCGAATAAAACGTGTAATTCTAAGGTAAGTTTGATAACCAACTTGTACACCTAAGACGATCGGTTTCTGAGTTAATTTAATTTATAGAAAAATATCGCTACCGCAACCAAAATTATAAAAAATCATAACTTCCACAAAATACGACTTAGAGTGTTGAAATTTTTACTAGTAATAGCTGAATATTAGTGCTAACGCCTTGACAAAATTGAATCAAATCATTTATACAGGGCGTTCAAAATAAAATTCTAAAGTTTAAAAACTTCAAACACGAATTACTTCGTTTTTTCAAATGGCACCTACAAGTTTTTATTTTTTCAATCGATTCCTTTTTTTATCCTCTCGATCTATATGGATACTTCCTATTTTAAGTAATAATTCAAAATTAATCCAAAATTTTCAAATAAAATAGGAAATATTCATATAGATCGAGAGGATAAAAAAGGAATCGATTGAAAAAATAAAAACTTGTAGGTGCCATTTGAAAAAACGAAGTAATTCGTGTTTGAAGTTTTTAAACTTTAGAATTTTATTTTGAACGCCCTGTATAAATGATTTGATTCAATTTTGTCAAGGCGTTAGCACTAATATTCAGCTATTACTAGTAAAAATTTCAACACTCTAAGTCGTATTTTGTGGAAGTTATGATTTTTTATAATTTGGGTTGCGGTAGCGATTTTTTTTCCATAAATTAAATTAACTCAGAAACCGATCGTCATAGGTGTACAAGTTGGTTATCAAACTTACCTTAGAATTACACGTTTTATTCGAATTCAGCGTGAAAAATATACCATTTCATTTAAAATAACAAAGTTGGTATCGACTTCCGGTATAACCGGATGCAAATCGAACTTGAAAATATTTTTAAAAGAAGCGGCATAAACAATAACCAAATGAGCCCAAGTTTCAGAATTGAATTCCTTCTACTAATTCATATACTTCTAATAGCCCATCAACTTGAAAAATCCTGTATATCTATGCAGATATTAAAATAATGCGACTAGATTATTTTGAAAAAAAAAAGGCAAAAAGTAAATTGAGCTTAACGAAGCAATCATTCAAATACAAAACATTGGAAAGAAATAAAAATATGTAGTTTTAAAAAACAAAATCTTTCATCGTCAAATTGGATTAACAGTAAAACTAAAACCAAGCAAAAACAAATAAAAACAAAGAAATCACAAAAAATACTATTTTTAAACCACAATTTTTTTAATAAACTAAGAAATCATTATTTTCTGAATAATATTTTTGCATAAATTAAGTCCCAAATCTGTAGATATAAAATGGTGAGCGAAAATTGCATTTTCTTTATAACAATATTACAGTAGCATAAAAGTTTTATACCTACCAAATATTTATGTTACATAATATTTATATTGTAAATCTTATCGATGGGAATTTTTGTACGCAAATTGGTCACATTTTTAGTTGTACGCAAATAAGAGAACACGTAGGTATACATATTCTCAATAATTATTATAAGACACCTAAGTTATACCTGACCTTTATCACTACCAAAAAGTTTGTTTTAATGCCGAAAGCGTCTGCTTGTCTACCAACTTTATATTTAGGTAGGTGTACAACAGCGAATGTCGGTGACGATGCAGCTGGATTTCTGCCCTCGTTAATTTCAACGCTCTGGCCGTAAATCAACGGACTTCATAATAATGCTTCCCAATGGCACAACGTCGAGTCAGCACTCTACGTTTCCCGAGTTTCTGCATCTTTAGAGCTCCCTGAAGTCGTCTAGTATCGAACTATTCTCGTACTCGCCATTATGCGGAATAATCAGCGTCAACGTGATGCAAATACATGAGCCACCTACCCTCCATTATGTGACATAAACAGCGTCAACTCGTACGGATGTGGCACTTTATAGTGTTCCTAATATCCAAACTTGGAAAGGGTACAAGTCAACTGCGCACCACGGTCAACGACTTTAAAGGGATTATGGATATGAGTGACAGAGTGCTCAATTTCTTGTAGACAGAAAAATACCAAGTATTTTTTATATCTTACCCTAATGAAAAGAAGCAGCTTATAAAAAGGAAAAAAAAAATGATTCTAGTGCATTCATTCCAGTTGACCATCTAGTGGGATTACTTCCTTTACAACGGTTCATAAATTCGATGGCTGTTTCTTCTGTTATGAACAATTCTTAATCGATTTTCAATCTTGAAAAATCGATTCTTATAGATTTTAACGTTCTTATAAAGAATTTGAAAGAATTTGTTCAATAGCACTTGGAATAAAGAAGTTTTAATTGAAAGCCGAAAAAAGTTTTCCAATGAAAAATGTTGAAACTAGATATATCAAAATTAATAAGAAATTTACATTCAGTTCGCTTGAATTAGTCTGAATCAAACCTTATATGGGACATTCTTTTACAAATCGAATATCTTCCTGACCGACACAATTCTGATTTTGCTGAAATTTTTTTATAGGTATCTATATCGAAAAAAAGTAAGACCGGCTCAAGGATAATTATTTTTTTTTTACGTATTTAAGAAAAAAAAATTCATCTCCGATTTTGTTTGAACTGGGAATTTAATTGTTTTGTTTTCATTTTAAAGCTAAAATAATTAACTTTAATAGAAAAAATTGTTTCGTTAAAAATGATTAACAAATTCCTATTGTTATAAACAATTGAAATCTTTAAATCGACTTTAAATAATTGCCTCCATCTCGTATCGAGTTTTTAAAATTATCCGTATTCTACATGAAATTTTCCATCGAAAACTTTGTTTTGTTTGATGAGGAAATTATTATTACTATTATACATAAATTTATTTGTTTTTTATTAAAGTTTTTTATTTTAGCTTTAAAATGAAAAAAAAAAGTTTCTTGCTTAAATAAAATCGGAGTTATGAGTTTTTGAAAGTAAGTCTCCAAGCCGAAAATTACCAAATTCTCAAAATTTCGATCATATCTATTGTCCAAAATATGTTAAAAAAGAAAAATCCTCGAGCACGTACCTATCTCCTTTTTTTCGATATAGAACCCACAAAAAAAATCAGCAAAATCAAAATTGTGTCAGTCATATTTTTGTTCAAATCCGTTCGGTTTGTAAAAGAATATCCCATATGCATGTTTAAAAATAAGGAAATTATTGGTCGATTTTAATTTCTGGCGGAAAAACTAAGCATGGAATCTAAAATTGGCCCATAAAACCTTACTCTTGAAGGACAAATTTATCTTCTGATTCTATATAAAACGAAAATCCAGGAGAGCTATCTATACCTTCTAAATCAGAACATAATAAGTTTCTGGGTAGCACATATTTAAACTCTTTCGGTTCTCTTCAGCTCGCCGCACCCATACAAAGCTTTGACAAAACTTTCATCAACCTATCTTCTGCCATTAATGAATCTTCGATGCGTAGTTAAAGGTCCTTCTCCACCGAAGGACATCAACTTGTCAAATTGAATAGTGAAAAGCCAAATTATAAAACAAGTTGTGGTAAGGATGTTCATAAATCAACATATTCCTGCGTCTCTTCGACAATTTTCCTTATAAAAATAATATTTATATTGCAGCATCCACAAAAATTTTTGATAGTTAGACACCCCTGTTTTTTCCAGCTAAATTGAAATTATCAAAAGACAAGAACAAACGAGCAGTTTCTTGAATAGATATTTCGTTTAGCGTAGGTACAAAACTCTTTTTCTAACTCAAGAATTTCACATTCTCGCCGCACCTAGTAGTACTTACCTATTTATGATTAAAATACTTTGATTACAGTTTTAAACCACTTTTGTGATATTATTATTAATCGTATAAGTACACCTACTCTATTATTAGTTGTTATGGTGAACACGCCATCAGTATTTTACCGTTTCTCATAAATCATTCGGAAATGATGGAATTATACCTAGTACGTACAAGTTTATTTGAGAGAAAACATTGAATTCATCATTATTTTCATAATTGCTGCATAAGTGTTCGTATAGATATAAATCAGTATTTATAGTTACGTACGACAGGAACAGGATGTAGTCCTCATCTTACTAGTTATGTAGCACAACTCGATGCTTGAAAGGGATTTGATAATGAGACATAAGCATACCAAGTATTTAAAAACCTTCACCTGAGCGAAAATATTAAAAGTTAAGCTGATTTCAGGGCGCTGAGAGTTAACAAACACTTAAATGTAGTTTTAATACAGAAATAGAACTAGTGTTTGTGTCCCGGTGGTTGTCGCTGGTGTGAGTCGTATTTCGGACAACAAAAGGGGGCAGTACTGTACGGAGTATATAGTATATACTGAAGCATACACTCCCCCCCGCCATTCTTGGTTTATATTAATCTACTTATATGGTAATCTCAGAAATATAGTAGAATTCTGAGGGTATTATTTATATATAAATTTAAAAGGTAACGATGGTAACAGACCAAAACCATAGAAGATTATTTATGAAAGATCGACCAAATAACAGTTTAAACCACTTATACCACATTCAAGAAATCTCCTGTGGTGTGGTTACTACGTATAAAAGAAAATGTTATAAAAATAGGAAAGGTACTTTACGAGTTAATTCTACTATATTTCTGAGGTTGGTATAATAGTAGTATACGGTATTTATTACTTTTCGATGACATGAACATCAATTTCTTACCACCGTTGACCTTTAAGCATGTTATTGAAGCTCATTTTCCAGCTGAAGAAATTTTTCGGATATATCTTTCAAGATCATTCTTCAACCGAAGATGCTCAGCTCGTTATTTTTACATGTCTTTGAACGTGATTCTTCAGCTACTCCTCACAATTGTTGCGGCAAGTTGACAGGAAGTTCAAAATTAGAAGATTTACTCAATTTTGATGACGACAGCGAGATATTTCGACAAGAAATTGTGAAAATAGTCAAAGAAGTCATGTCTTCGAAACCGAAAGAAGGGTGGAGTGAGCACCCACGCTGTTGGACTTGCGACAAACAGTGGCATCTTTCACGCGATTGCGTTAAAAGCAAGCGAGGAATTACCTACATGTTGGAATTGCGGACGTACGGAGCACTTGAGCTGCGGATGTCCATGTGGAAGAAGACAGACGTCAGCTGCCGAAGGAAGCAAACAAGAATACAATTTCAAATGTTGGATTTGCGACAAATATGGATATATTTCACGCGATTCTGCCAAAAGGAAACGAGAAATTACATGTTGGAATTGCGAACCTACGGGGCACTTGAGCTGCGGATGTCCATCTGGAAGAAGACTGACGTCAGCCGCCGAAAGACGCAAGCAGGAATACAATGTAATTGAACATCGGCCAAGAAAATACCAAAGTAATGCTGAAGCCCTGTCAAGACGATCGTGCCCACGGAATAGCAATTGTTCTTCTGTGGAATGAAAAGAAGAACTAGAACAAGTTCTATGCCTACATACCACAGTGTACAGACAAGAGAATTGGGAAGACACAGTGTTGATTGAGGAACAGCGAACAGATGATGACCTAGGACCCATCATGAAATGGAAAGAGACAGGAGAATCTCGACCAACGTGGGCGGACGTAAGCCCCCTTAGTACTACGACGAAATGTTTTTGGGCCCAATGGAATTCCCTAAAGCTCGAGAATGGAGTCCTTAAAAGAATCTCGGAAAGTCCGGACGGGATCAAGAAGCGGCTACAAGTTGTGTTGCCCAAGAAAAAGACGAAAGATGTAAAAAAAGAGCTGCATGTTGGACTGGAGATGGACATTTTGGGGTGAAGAAGACCTTAGAGAAACTGCGTGAACAGTATTACTGGGTTAACGCAAGAAAGGACGGTGCCTCAAATTACAACGGAATTGGGAGGGCCCGTACAAAGTGATTAGGTACCCGAATAAACGATGTCGTCTACAGGATACAACCAAACCACAAATTGAAGATGAAAGTTGTACACATCAACCGGTTGGCTCCATACACAGTGGAAGAAACTGATCGGGACGATCAGTGCTAGAGGGGGGGCAGTGTGACGGACGTGGCGTTTTGAATGACGTTGACATGCGCCGACTGCGAAAGTTCAGTAAAAGTTACCTATGACGCGTTCCAGAAGGTTCGAGAGTTGCTGGACGTTTCGAGAATTACCTAGAAACGTCCATAATACTATAGAACAGCGTTAGACAGTTTGATAGTAGTTTTTGATAGAAGAGAGTGCCAGATATAAGCGAGAGGAGAAGAAAAAGTGATTAAAAGTGAAATAGCTATTGTTGTTATCGAAATAGTTATTGAATTGTTGTTGTGTTATAGAGTTAATTTAATAAGTGTTGAGAGAAAAATACGTGATATTGTAAATTACGTAACAGTATTATATTTAATTGATCTTTTATGTTCAATTAAACGAGTTTTTAAAACCCGGCTGGTTTGCCCTATATAATATATGGCCTCACAACCATTACAATGTAATTCATATATGCCGTTTTTTGAAAATTTAACCGGTTTTTGTTTATTATTGACCAAAAGAGATTTAAGATTCTTTTTATTGACTTCTAAGACTTTTGTATTATACGTAGTCAAGCGAGGTTTTTTTACAGCTACTTTTTTGATGTAGTTTATCATGCAAAATGTTTGATTGTTGTCTATTAAGGTAGTTTTGAATAGTAAAGAACGGACATTATTTTTTAATTTCTTATTTGAAAGGTTGTCAATTAATTCAACTTTTTAACCGTGCTTCGCGGCTCATTTTAATATTAACAAAGTTTCATCACAATTGCAGCTTAAACAGTTTAAATATGGTGGAGTTCACTTTCTCAGCTCAGTTGCTTCTTCAGCTGAGTTACTTCAGATGAAGAATAACCGTGAGAGACATGCATAAAGAATTTGTTCAGTTGAAGAGCGACCTTCATAGACACGGTTGAAATCAAAACGGGTAAGAGGCTAATGGATATGCAATCGAAGTGTAATAATAATATTTCTTTTTCAACCCCTCAACCTCCTCTCATCAAAATTTCAGGATTCATCAGGACTGAATGCTGAAGTAAAGTAAAAACTTACTTCTTTTAAATTTGTACATTATTATCTAGTTAATTGTAGTTTAAGCACTTATATTACCTTAATACATTTTCCTGCAATTAGTCTACCACTCCCGCCTATTAATTCTGTTTATACTTTAAAGAATTTACAAATTTCAAATAAATTCTGGTACCGTTTTAAATTATTTTCAGCTGCATTATTCCCCTTTTAAGCTGTTATTACAAATTGGTTTGCGTTCGTCTACTTTTTAAGTAGTTGTTGGCGAGTATAATAACAGCCCCGGTTGTCATTCCTCTTTGTGGTGTCGGTCACGGGGTAATAGGTAGCGGAATTTATTCGCCGATAAATCGTCAGAAATTTCCATTTAGCTCTCGACCCTGTGCAGAAGTGGTCGTGTAGTTGTTGTCGACCGAACAAATTTTTTCGCCTTGAAACTGCACGCTTACCGAGACACGTTTTACTCTTTGCCCACGCCATTTCCATCCATGCTACATCACACATATCATACATATGTATGTTTGTGTATATGTATGTATATAAGTATTCTTACCTCCAGCTTATAGGTAGGTAGGTACACTTAAACGTACACGTCCGTCGTATCCCGTAGTCTGTGAGTCTGTCGTCCGTGGCGCCCATTATACGTCAGCCCGAGGTATAATAATAATGGAAGTTTATGTATTCGTGACGCGGCTCGCGTGAAAATTTACAGCCGCCGCGTGCATTTTTCGAAATGTTAAAGGCTCGCCGTCTTGCAACAGCACAAGCGAAGCTAAATGCGGGCATTCATGCGGCCATGGTATCGCAAAATATGTAGTAACTATCCATACCTGATGTCGATGCCGGGAGGTTATTCTTAAATCAACGACCTAAAACCCTCTTAGCTAAGATTACACCTCAGTACTTATCAGTTAATAGCTACCTATACGCCGTGAAAAATCTAAATCAGTATTAAAGGAGGGAGAAGATCCTTACACGGACACTATATAGACACTCACATATTTGATGTTTTCATTCATACAATAACCTGGACCAGAATTTTAGTCGCTCCAACAACTCTATTTGATGCATAAAAATGCGAGTAGAATCAATACCAGTGAGTATCTACCCTTCTTTGAGGAGAATCTAGTTGCTATTTGAGCATGGATTCAGATTGTTGTGTACACTACTGATAGACTACTTCCGAAATTAGTTCTCTTTTTCTAACAGATTCGAGTAAACAGAGCCGGATCTACCATATGGCTTTTTGGGCTTAAGCCTAGGGTCCCGTGGATTCAAGGGGCCCCCAGCTAAGTCAAGTCAAAGTCAAAAATAGACGATAGTGCGAAAGAATCAATAATATATTATAATATATATAAAATATTTTATTGTCCCATTTTTTCTATACTTTTAGTAATTAGGTGAGCCCCTAAGTAGTATTAGCCTAGGGGCCCCTAAACTCACGGCCCGGCCCTGCGAGTAAATAAACACTTGCCCCTCCTTCGAGGTTAAGATGGTTTCTAAAGAGCTCCTATTTTTAGATGTAGAGGAACTCATAATCGTAAAAGTAAAAAAAAAAATGATTCGATAGTCAGGGATAAGCAAAACAAGATAATATCATTTAATAATCATACTACTCTTTATTTTTTTAGAATGTGGTTGTTCACTGAATACCCTCACAGACTCTCAGGTACACTATCTACTGGGGACCTACCTTCAAAAATAGGAGTCATTATTTTATTAATAACAAATTCGGGCAAACACTTACTTATTTCTCCTGCTGGTAAGGAGGTAGGCACTCAAAAGGGTGCAGAAGTAGAATTCATACTCATCGGTAAGCAAATAAATTTTCAAGCAAAAGATACAAATGTTTGAAGGTTCCACTCACATAATGATGAGTGTTTTGGAGCCAAAATTTTAAGTTGCTGCTCTAGCGAATCCATCTGACATGCATAAAAGTTTGAGAAGAATCTCTAACTCGGGTATCTAAGCTCCTTTCCAGTCTCAGAAATTGATAAACTGCTAGTTCGCGACAAGCAAGTCATGCGTTTTGGACTGTGAGATCGGTAGTGCTATTTTAAGATAAACACCTCCAAAAAATATTTGATTGGCAAACATAAAATAAATTGTACCTACTCGCATTATTATTCACGTTCACAGTGTTCATTTGATAATGTTATTCGATTAACACCTTACACTAGTAACCAACTGGTCAATGTAAGATTATTGTAATTTTTTATTTTACAATATACTAATCAAAAATCCAAGATAAACTTATCCATTTAGGAGTGGCAATAGCGCACAACATGATGTTCCTTAGAGAATATATAAGTACTAATATTATAAATGTGAAAGTAAGTATGTCTGTTACGTTTTCACGCTTAAACCGCTGAACCAATTTTGATTAATTTTGGCATAGACATACACAGAAAAAAAAACTATTTTAAAACAAGAAAATATATTGCTTTGAAGATATTTACTCATTTTAAATAAATAAATACTTCTTTTTAGTATTTTGCTTTGTGTTAAGAAAACAAGAATATTTCCTTCAACACTTTTATTTACTTACTGGAATTGATTTAAAGAAAGAATTTTTGTTTTGAAACAAATTTATACAGGTTTCGATCGAAGACTAACTGTTCTTAAAACAAGTCAAGGAACTACTTGGAATGAAAATGTTTCTTTTGCTACAACTTTTTGAATGGTTTAAACAAAAAGTAATTTCTTAATTTTAAGACATTTCTGTTTTGAAACAAATAAATATTAATTCTATTTAAGTAGCCGAAAGCTGGATTGGATAAAGCACTTCTTCGAAACAAAACAGTTCTGCTTTCGATAAAGCATTATCATTTCATTTTAAAGAACATTTGATTTAGTACAAATATATGACGCTTTGATGAGCTCCATATTTGTCTCCCGTTTAGATTTTCAATATATTGCGTCATACGTTAATGAACTATCAGTGTAAAGTGAGTTGTTGGTGCACAATAAAATTTTCTGAAAAAGCAGGGGTATATTTTTATAATAAAATGGAAGAATTTTTAAATAAAATTGGCTTAGGAGAATTTGGAGAAGCATTTGCAAGTAAGTACCCATTAAAATACTTAATTTTTACGAATTTATTTATTAATTATATTTAAAATAGAAGCATGAAAAAATGCAAAATTTTGCATGGTAAATATGTAATGGAGTCGCAATATTAGAATTAAGTTTTTAATTCATTCTGTATCACGTTATCTGCTGTATATAGGTACATAAATATCTACAAATCAATTTTATCCACAACGAATCCTCAACGAAGTAGTAGTAAAATAAAACTGTTTTTTAAATAGCAGTAGGTATCTACAGTTTAGCAAAATTTGTAAGCGCGTTTTCTCTCGATAAAGAAAAAATGGCTACTACCTACTGCTATTTGAAAATCGTTTATTGTGGATTGTATATGTATAGAAAAGGTTATCTATGATAGAAAATTTACTCTTTTAGCAAGTCGATTGTTTTATGATAAGAATCGTTTGATCGATAAACCAAGAGTTCTAGTTTTGATTTTAAATTAAAAACAATAATTTATATTACAGCTACTGGAATCATTTGGACTAAACAACTTCTTATCAAAATGGCAAACTTGAGCAATCACTACGTTACATTAAAGAGCTTATATAAGGTCGAATCAGTAAATGGAAGTAAAGTTCTCATCATGGATAAAAATAAAAAGACGCATTTTCCAGTCATGATGCATACACTCCCTACTGGTGAATCATACGTAACACTAAAATGTCTTAAACAATTTCTTTTAGTTCCTTTCATACTATTGTTCATGTGTATATCGTTGTCCTTTTTATTATTTTATGTTCAATAAAGATATGTTACAATAATCACATCTTATTTGTATACCATTCCATTGATTTGTAAAATTTCTTTATTTTTAAAAATAAAAAATTAAGAAAAAATTAAATTTTCAAACAAATTTTTGTTAATTTAGTATGAAAATGTTTCATGTTTAATACAAAAATATACCGCTTTAAACTCAAATATTAATCGTGTTTATTATGAAAAAGTACCATCTTAAATGGAAACATCCGTTTCTTGTGTTGAAGAAAAATATTATTTTTTCCAAGCCCGCAAATCTTACTTTAAGAAAACGAAATTGTTGAAATCAGTAGATAAATATTCTGTTTAAAGGAATACATTATTCTAACGAAGAAATATTATGGTTTTCGTAAGTAAACTCTTTTTTCGTTTCAAACATTGCTGTATTTAACTGAAAGTATATATTTTTAAATGAAACGCAGCATTTGATTACCATTAAAACTTTTAAACTCTTTATTCAAGAAAATATTTATTTGCGTATATATGAAACAAAGATTTTCTTGAATGAAGTGTATTTTATTCACATTAAATATACTCTTTTTTCCGTGTATAAAGGGCCTAGAGGAAACATATAGGCTACTTTTGTCGCGAAAATAGAGTTTGAAGAGTATGAAATTTTGTATATCTGAACAAACCGCTAATATACCTATACTAAGAGACATATTTAGAAAAGGAAATAGAAAATATTTTTCGCGTAAATTCAGGTACCTACCATTATCGCGAGCGCCGGGCCCTCTAAGCGCTACACACTACTGAAGTGAATGTGTGCGGACGAAACTGCGAGTAGGGCAGCTAGTATTCTATACATACATATATGAAAATACAGTAGGTAAATGCATTAATTCTGGTTGATGGTCGAAGCCAATACTTGTTGAAACTTATTAAACATGTTGAAAATTGGAATTAACACGTTTCAAAAAAATAAATTTTTCAAACTGTAATAAAGTGCACATATATTGGTCAGACCGGGAGGTCTTTTAAAACTAGAATTAAGGAGCATTGGTCTAGTCTAGCTTTATCAATAAAAAAATGGACTCCACGTATGCGGAACATTTAATCAATGAAAACCACTATTTTAATCCAGACTACAAAATTTTGCATATACAAATACAACAAAAGCACAAAATTAACTCTTCTAGAATCGCCGTAAATCAATAAATATTATAAACAGGGCTTAGCATTAAACGACCAAATTGATTGCAAAAATTCCCCCCTGTTAAACATCTTTAATAATGCTTAATTTACCCTTTCCCCTGTTCTTATATGTACATACCTATATATATCTTGTAAAAATTATTGAAGTTTGTTAAATCGTCACCTGACGAAGCCAATGTTTGGCGAAACAATATTGTAGTGCCTACAAAATAAAAAGTTTTTGAAACTAGTGTGTTTAATTCCAATTTTCAACACATTAATTCTGGTATGAAAAGTGGACTGCATGTTACATATGTAGAGTAAAATACTTCACTTTAGTCTTTCAGCCTGTAGGCATTTTTATGGAACCAAACCAAAAAGTAAACGATTTCTTTTATAAAATAGACGGATACATGAATAGGTTATCTGGCAAATATTCAAGTAGCTTTTGCAATTCCATTACGTCAATACAATGTTACACAGTTGAAAAAGCAAAATAATGAATTCCTAAGTGAAAATTTAAAAACGCCATTCGTACCCTGATGATTTATAGATACGTTTCTGTGTTGATTTTTAACAAAAATCATAAGTGGTAACACACATTATTTGCTATATACACAAAGGTCTGCTAATTATAGACTTTTTGTTAACATATGTAACTTTTACGACATTTGAGTATCTAACTATATTTCAGAAAATAAAATTTGACTTTTCAATAAGCACAGAAGACGAAAACAAACGTTCAAACAAAGTATATTTTCCTATTTTAAACCGTTACGTAGGCAGCTTTGAAATTTGAAGTTCCATATCAACAACACATTTTTGTAACATAAATAATGTATATAAACTGCAGTTAATAAGACTAAAAATAATACCTGATAATAACCGAAAGGCACGTAACGAGCAAAGGGCATGAGAACGTTAAAATGAAAGCATGCATTGCATTTAGGTTCAGATACAAAACCGATATCGATACATAGTTTTAAATAAATTCTAACCCTTCTACAACAATAACTAAAGTGCTGAGGGAGTTTTCATTATATGTATATTAAGGGTATAAAAAAGGAAACTAAAAAAACAGAATGAAAGGCTGTGAATCCGAAATCTTTGTCAACATCACATTCTTTATTCAGTTAAGTTTTTCTTTAATTATTAACTGCTCTTTTGTGTTCTTGCCACACGCGTTCCAGGCCTTTCTGCATAATGGGTTGCCTACATCACACTGCCATTGCGTGCACGTCAGAATATATTTAAAATAAAAAGCAATTATCGATTAATCATATTAAAATGAACCCTTCAGCAGCTTCCGCACATCAGAATTATTTGTCCAGTTTTCTTTTACATTTTTAATTATATAAAAACTTGTTTTTAAATGAAAGATTTGCTGATTTCATGTGGTTTTTAATTAGTTATGTAATTTATTATTCATTTACATAATTGTAATGTGTTTGCAACTTAAGAATCATAGGTACTCTTATTTGTCATTTTCATCTCCTTTACCATTTATGAAAACCATCACTCGAAGCTTGTTATATATTCTGTTAACCACTTGTGTCTACCAGGCTCAAAGTATTTTGAAAGGGGTGTTTAGTTCGCTTTTTATTCAGCAGAATTTTTTGATTTATTGTTATCTAATAAAATTTTATAGGTATTGATTTTCATCATGAACATAATCCTAAATGTTTTTGTGTTACAGAGAGTAAAGT
This sequence comes from Agrilus mali, assembly GCA_029378335.1. NCBI lineage: Eukaryota > Metazoa > Arthropoda > Insecta > Coleoptera > Buprestidae > Agrilus > Agrilus mali. Next base: position 10,247,893 of record CM055660.1, read on the forward strand.
CAATAATTTAAATTTAATGTCTGATAAAGGAAGCTTTCAAAATTTATTTTTATTTTATATAAGTGTTACGTAGGCACATGTTTCGTCGGTTTCGGTAAACTGCACATACTGCCCACGCAACGAAATTTCTCCAAATTGGTTTAGCATTATTTTCTGAAATTACATTGAATAATCAAACGAATAAACAAACTTCACGTTTAAGTTGTGTTTGCACAACAATAAAATCACGTATTCATAGCACACGCAGCATTAGAACAACCTATTAACCAACCGACGGTGACGCGTCATCTGACGTTTAGGTACAAATACATTTAAGTTGTGTACAGTGGTAATTCACAAATTCATCAATTTCATTGCCGCCATTAAAAGAGTGTTAATAGCAAAAGAAACATAGTAAAATTTAAACGCCTTATGAATCTCGCGCGGCCCATCCGTCCGTCGTCGCACGCCGCGCCGGCCGGCAGTTGTTTCATAGTTGGTAAGCAAAGAAGCCAGAAAGTTTTACTACCAATTATCTCCTTGTTCTTGGACGGTTTATTGACGGTGCAATAATCAGTTTTTGTGGCCGCTTTTGTTGGTATATTGTGTGCCGGGAACTGAGACCGACAATGACATGAAAACAAAACAGGTAGCAGTACTAAATTTTCAAACACACCAAGTGGATTTTATACTTATGTACGTATACGTTGCTGATTATGTATACAATACACGTGTATCAAGCGGGTAAATGTGCGAAGATTTTTCAATGCAACTAACAATAATTTACCCTACCTTCCTACATACACATATGAAAGGTTATTGTTACTTTCGCCTCATGGGGTCTTCTATACTATCAAGTCATTGATAGTTTTTTTACGAACGGCAGCAAAAAAAATAAAAAGTAGGCAACACACTTAGTAAAAAAAATTATGAATTAGAACGTACGCCATGATCTAAGTTCTAAATATCTTCTGTGCAATAATATAGGTATATCTTTTGTATCATTATTACATGAAATTGATTGAAGAGGTCGGCTATGTTTTGCCTTAGGAGATTTAAGAGTATTTAAATAACTAAAAAAAAAACAGATAACACCAAATAAAATATACTGAAGAAATAATACGATAATTCGGTAGAGTTGAGTCGCTTTTTATGAAACACATTGCGGTAAGTAAACTAAAATAAATCTTTATAATAATGTCAAATATGACACAAATAATTATAAAAAATATTCGTTTTAGCAAAAATGAATACATTAAAGAAGCTACCAAATTAACTTTTTAGATTTAAATTTAATAAAACTTAACAAGATCACATTCTCGTTTTTCCATAAACCATCACACACCGATGTAACGATACATACATAATACATCATTTCATCCAAGACAATATAAAATAGCATGGTCCTAACACACACATGTTCCAATGTCGAAAAATAATTATAAAAGAAGAACTTGATATTATTAAACAAATTTCACTAAATAACTATAAATCAATTAATATTAAAAACACAACAAAATAGAGGTTTAAAATTAGTATATCCGGTTAATGAAAGCAAAACCAAAAAATATAATAGCATAAGATATTTAGGTAATTTAACTGATAAAATTTCTTCGTATTTAAGAGACATTGAGTTGAATATTGCTTATAAAACCAATTACTCTTTGGAAAAATTGATTAAAAACAACAATGATACAATAAAAAAAGACAATAAGTCAGAAGTTTATAAGCTAACTTGTGGGTCTTGCCCTAAAGTCTACATTGGTCAAACAGGGAGAATATTTAAAAAACGTATAATAGAACCCAAAAATAGTTATGTAAAAAACAAAACAGATTCAACATATGGGAACCATGGTAACTGTAGAAGGACATAGTTTTAATGAAAAAATTTCGAGATTTTACATATAAATAATAAAGGACAAAAATTAACGTTAGATATTAGAAACCTTGGAAATAAACAGATATAAAAAACTAGGAATAATTTTAAATGACTAAGTAGAATGTAACAACTCCCCTCTACTGAATTAGTTTTAACCTAATACAATCCCTTATTATTAGTAGCTATTTAAGGACCTGAAGCAGATTTCATACCTAGTTAGTATACTAAATACTCAAAAGCCTGAAGAAGCCTAAGTTAAGGCGAAACATGTTGCTAAATTAATAAATAATTTGTGGAAATTATATGGATACCTACTAGTGTTTTTATTTCTCGTTAAGTTGGATACTGATTTGGGGTGAAATTGACCAGTATCTATATTTACTTAGAAAAAATTTGGCATTCATGTTTTATGTGCGTTGTGTAGGTAAATTCGATATTATAATGTATTCTCAGCAAATAAATATATGTACACTCTGTATAATTGTAGTCTATTAGTGAGAAAGATTGCATCTAAAGGAAACCAAATCGAATATATGCCCATACAAAAACAATTTTACGGTTTTAACATGTAGAATTGTTTGTATGAAACTTGCTTACATTGGATGGTTGGTATAAGGTCAACCTTCAAATCGGTCCTTGAGCTTAATACCTATTCACATTAGTTCTCTTTTAAATTCATTTGCTCTTCACAGTGAAAGTTTCCAATTTAAAGGGTGAATTTCAGGGCCAATATTTAACACCCTCTAAATTAGTTTACTTCAGAATGCTAGTTTCTTTTCAGACAACCTTACGGTAAGATCTCAATGTTGATTGCATATACAATTACGTATATAGAATTGTGTTACGGGTGGATAAGTGTGACTTTGGAAGTATGTGTTGTGAAGTTTTAAAGAGTTATTAAAAATCAAATCACAACACTACACTGCGATTTTTTCTGAAGTTATAAATTTGATTGAAATTGGAATAACCGATTGAGGTCGAAAATAATTAAAAACAAAGTTGCAAGGTGAGAACTGTAGTTGAATTAAATTTTTATTCCTGTTTTTTTTAATTCATTTAAAACTCAACCCTTATTCAATTCCTGAATGAAACTTAAGTAAAAAATTACTAAAAGTTATTTTCTCGGTTCTAGAAACCAAATTGGCTGTGCAAAACATATCACGTCCTTATTAAACTTTTCTTTATCTTAGTATCTAATAATACAATCTCCCATTTTAACCCCTTTAAAATTTTGAAATTATTTGTACAATTATTAAACTGAACTTTCACGTAGGTTGTTTAAAATATTTGTTTTTATTCTAATACTAGAGGATCTAATTTATTGAACTCGATTATAGCAAAACTTAAGTTAACCTAGTGAATTATATTCGTAAATTACTTTAAGTTCGTCGAGTTTAACTGATTGTTAAAATTGTTAATTATTCAATATTTAATACATTTTAAAAGGGTTAAAATACATTATTTTGTGTCTTCTTTAATAATTTATTTAAAAATACCAACACTTTAAAAGTTTGTCCAGATATTTCGACAAATTTGTAAGGTGCTCTAATAGGTTGACAAATTTTTAGGTTTTAAGAAGTAATGAAGAAACTAATAGTCCTTTGAATAATAGAAACTATACACTTTGATCACAGTACTATTATTATGTTCTAAAAAACTGTAATAAAACTGTAATAAATTAGTACATCTATCTCCACAGTAATCCGTTGAACTTCAGGGAGTAATTGCAAAACTGGTTTTTATGATAGCCTGAAGTAATAGGTTGCAAGAATGTTGGACGTTTTTCTTATTTTGTTGCAATTACATTTCACCATCAGGTGTCGCATTTCTCACGGTGTCTTTCCTAATACGTATCGTATGTAGGTGAACTTCCGTCGGTAACGGTTTAAAAATACATGAACAGTAGTAAATATCTAAGTATATGTAGGAATGACTTTGATAGAGCATTTATCATACATTTTATGTTCCTATCTGTGTTCAATTCTATGTTCACGTAGACAGTTAGTAGGCATCACTAAACTGATAATTTAAGGTGGAAGAAAGTACAATAAGCGTCCATCTCATTCATAATAAATTATTATTGTTTTTGCTATTCTCAAGCATCAAAATCCCACATAACGTTTTATTTAATTATATTAAAGGATTAATAAGCTAAATTATAAATCAAGTGCTTGTGGTGTAATGATTAACCTGATATAACAAGATAAATACAGTGAAACATTAATATAATAAATCCCTAATTTAACAAATTCTTCGAAATCCCCTCTAGAACCTCCTCTAAGAGTTAATGCAAAGTGTATATTTTACATTTTGAATACTTTTTACCTTTTTATAACGGATTTAAAATCACTGCAGAATATAAATGGAATGTATAAATCACTCTTAATAACGATTTTTGTCAACTTATAAACATTTACGTAACATGCCTTACCAATGCATTAGACAAGATATTGTTGATTTTTTAATACCTCTATGATTATTTTGTGGGAGAAAAATGTTTTTAAATAAAATATACAGTACTGTTTTCGGTAAAATGTATTATTCCTTCATTAAGTTAAGGAATTCGTATCTAATGTTAAGGTTAATAAATACGTTGTGTTACCTTGTTAAAACGAATCTTAGGCTGACCCGAGTCCTATATAAAAAACTTCTTCATAACGAATTTTTCCTTCAGATTTTGTTACACCAAGGTTTCACTGTATTGCAATATTTGAATAATTTACAATGAAGATTAGAAACATAAATATTGAATTACAAATGTGACTGCAATAGGACACAAGTCACAAATGAGTTTTATTAAATAAATTTTATAATTGCCACCTAATATTTGAAACTCAACAAAACTTTGAAGAGATATAGAAAATAATACGTAGTAATAAGTGAAGGTAAAAAATGTACTTTTAATTACATTGTATAAATATATCAATGAAGAAGAAGTAGGAATGACTCCCAAAATTCATGAACTACATTTTATAGGCGACATGGGAATAAGATGATATAACATATACTTATTAAAGGGTAGTTACAGACATAATACAAGCAGAAATAGAAATAAAGCCTGAAAGTGACCTACCTATAAAAAGTAAAATTACCTACATGTCCAAACAGTTTTCGTCTTGTAAACCTGATGATATTGATAAATGAAATGTATTTGCTTTTAATACTTAAAATAGGATTTAGAAAATGCAGTAGGTATAGGTATAGGTATACAAGGAAATTCGATTTATTTCCGTGAGGTTTAACTGAATAATAACTAAAAGCTCACACTTATTTTCAAAAATAATAAAACAAAATAGTTTCACTAAATAATTTATTTCGATGACTCGACAATATTGTTTCGATCGAATGGCGATCATTATCAAGAGTAAGTTCTACTCTAGTAGATAATTGTCGAGTCATCGAAATAAATTATTTAGTGAAACTATTTTGTTTTATTATTTTTGAAAATAAGTTTTAAATAATGTTTCACAAAAGTTGCACTATCAAAAGTATCAGTTTAAAAGCTCACAGACTCACCTTTGAAAAACTTAAAACGTATTTGGATACCACCCTCAGCCGACTTTTTATATGATGGATTTTCGTGTGTTATGTATAGGATTTCATTAGGTAAATAAAATTTTGAAGTAAGGAATCGTTTTTTTTTTCAAAAGTAGCTATTTTTTGCTATAACTGTAAATAAATATAGACTTTGCTGTCATAGTCAGCACAATTACACCTGCAATAGATGACCTAGTGATTTTCGTACCACCTAAAATTGGATTGTAACTCTTGTAGATTTCCTATTTTGTTCTGAACGACCCCTGCATAGAGGCGAACAAAACAAAAAAAATATTTAAATCGGTCGAGACAATTTTGAGTTTTCGCCACTCTAACGTGTTCTCTTATTTGTGTACTTACAACTTAAAAAAGTAACCAATTCGCGTACAAGTAATAAAACTGGTGAGCAGCAGGATAGTTTGTACCTGCGACTATCTGCAGACTATTTCAATTTGTGTACAAAATTATAATCAACAAGAGTTAATTTTTGTAAAAACATTTATAAAATAGGTACCTACTACTAGGTATTCAAAAAATTTTCTGAATTTAAATTAATTGAGTAACAAAAGACCATTGGGAAGTTTCACTAAACTTTTATTGAAAATTCTCAACAATATTGTTTCGACCGTCTCCGTCATTAGGTATCAAGACCAAAAAATTTGTTACTTATTTTGTTGGTGTTTCTTGGCACTTGTTTGGCTTTATTTTGTTTTTTTTTTTAAATCCAATTTGACGATGAAAGACGTTTTTTTTTTCTAAAAGCTAGAGATGTTTAAGCCCAACTTACTTTTTCCTCCTTTTTGCAAAATAATCTCTACTCGCATCTTTTTATAATCTGCATATATAGATATATACGTATATTATCTCTATGTACTTATATATAAAATTAAGCTTATTTGGAATTTTTGTACGCAAATTGGAGTAGCCTCTAGATGATCGCAGGTAACCTAACCTACCCCATTTGCGTTTCTTGTTAGCAAGTTGTACGCAAATAAAAATAAACCCATATTTTATTTATTTTTATGTAAAAAATAAGACGATGATTATTGATAGAGGATGGTATGGTTACCACCCTAATTTAATCAAATTACACCAATTAAATAGTACAGTTGTTTCGTTTAGTTTTAGCATAGGTACTCTTAAGACTGAATTTGGAGTCTCAGAGGAAGTGCAAAGAATTGTCAAAATGATTTTAAAATATCGTCTTTGTTTTTTTAATAATTTACATCTCGCCTGGTTGACAAATGAGTACACCATTTTGCTTTTATGCGTCTAAACTTAAACGAAAATGCCTTCCATTATGTATAAGAGCACTTTCATGAATGTTTAATAAATTGTAGGTAATCGCAATCAGTCATGGTCTAGACACGTCATAAATGCAGTATGATATCGTATCGTTTTGCCTGACACGTAAATATTCCATGGAAGCGTCATATAGAAGAGGTACGTGCCATTTAACTCGGTTGTGGATTGAGCACATCTGCGCCGGCGCTAACCCTTATTTCGTGCTGTATCGAACGCCTCGCCTGGTTTCGTCGTATTGATTCCCAGACAACCAAGATGGCCGTGTCCGCAAAACATGCCAAGTAGCGCCATCCTCGCCAGTTCCTTCTCTCTCCAACTCTTTGCACTCCAAATATGTTCGTTTCGATCGGGACGTCGGCTCCCAATCCCCACTCGCAGACTAACTGCTATCTCTAAATTGACCACATGCCGCGCCTGAAAAAGACTTACGTCGCTGCCGGTTTTATAAGTCCTTTTGCGTAGACAGGATAAGGGTGAAAATTGCAGCGAATGCGCCAACGTAACGCCGAGCCTGCCCGCTGCTCTGCCATGAACTCCAGAAATAGAATAAATTCTCCGGGAATGTTTGTTATCTTAGCGCTCGGGAGTCTTTTCCGACATTTGTACGGCTGGATGAGCTTTCCGTTTCTGCAGATGGCTTTTGGTGGAGGTTATTAATGCTCCAGTTGGTTGCTACGGAATGGAATTGATCCGGAACTCGCAAAAGGATACAAACGTTTCCGGAATAAAATGTACATTTTATGCTAACGTTGTAACTTCTCAAAAATATGCAAAATTTGTAGATTTTTATTGGAAGAGAACTCAAACTGGGTTAAAAACTTCAGTAATAATTCTGAAATAAGATTATTTTCTCGATAAAAAGGCGATCGAAAGACAGAAATTACTACGAATAAACAAATTAACTACATTTTTGTGCTACTTATGAAAAATCTTTCGAAATAATTTGTTCAACTTTAAAAATGTTTAAAATAATATCATAAAACAAATATGCTCCTTCTTAGTGAAGAGCAAACAAGGAAGTTACTGATTAACAGTTATCCATGTCTCATAAATAATAACTATATAAGTTAAAAATACTATTTTCGGGGTTTATTTTAATACCTACTGGAATAAAGAAATCTCTAGGACCACGCCCTCAATTTAGAAAACAAGCATGTTTTAGTGATTTGTCCAGAAGCTATTTATTATATTATTTTGAATATTAAATTTTATATCCACATATTAAAAATGTGCTTATACAGATTTATTACTTTTTTTCATGTTTTTGACAGATTACACTACAGAACTCCAATTTAACAAAATCAACAACTTCTGATACTGCGTGAAAATCTCAATAAATCAAAATAACTTCAGATTATCGCGAACCTGAAAAGATACTTCCAATAAAATTTTGAACTCTTATTTTTATTGGTGAAAACAATACATTTCTTGTATATGAACATTAATAACTATATGGACCTATTAAAGAAAGCTTTCCATGTTTACAGTTACTGTTTTGCTCTGTAATAAAATTGTAGTTATAGTTTTGTATTTGTTCTTAAACGGAAAAATTGACTTGGTTAAATAACATTTTCATGGCCATTCTGAAATAGTGAGGTCTTTGTATTCAGATTTTAATGTTGTAGGGGTTTTCAATCGTCTCACCAACACCCACAAAGACAATTATCTTTAGGAATTTCTTTAACAGTAAAGATACATTGTTGAATTTACACTTAGAATAAGAGTTATGGGTATGTGATTAATATGTTTTCGATAATAGTAAAAAAATAGACGTATCTTATCGTGATTTGGCCATGAGATTAGAGTTAAAACTTTAGGGGCTAGAACTAGAACCCTTGATAAGAAATTAATGAACTTCTCCAAATTGTTCAGTACTTCAGATTAAATTGACCTTCCAGTCGTACCATCGAAAATAACAGGATTATTTGTAATTTGTAATTAGGATTTCACCAAGACAAGTCTTGATCTCAACGTTCAATTCCTGTCCTGATTTGAAAATCAAGATGAAGAAAGTGATTTTTCTTATTTTGTGCAATTTCTTGATTATAATTTCTTGTTTTAATTCATATGTAGTAGATACATATCTCAGGGATTGAAAGAATACACTGAACTAACAAATTAATATAATAAATCCTTTAGGCATTAATTAATAAGAATACTTATCTATAAGTAGATACTATGCACTGTGCTGGATTTTGATTAAAAATATAATTATTTGTTTAAATACCAAAACATGTGTCTTAATATAAAGTATTTGCTAAAGTGCATAATTATGACGAAACTCTGGACAAAATTTAAAATTTCTTGATGTGAAAAGTTCTCAATGTAATTCTCTTGTTCTTGTCTCGATCTCTCGATGCTTATGGTAAGTAGTAACATCAGTATCCTTGTCTTGATCTCTTGATTCGAGGCAAGATTAAGACGATCTCTTTCACCTTTAATTTTTTTTGTGTTATTTATTTTACTCGGATTACTTCGAATTAGATATACCTACGTAATGCTTTTTCGAATAGTAGATGTGTTGAAATAATATAATAATGAAATAGTGTAACAAGTCAAATACAACAATAATTATTTTATTAGAAATCAAGGTCAGTCTTCATGCGACACAGCGCGTGTAAGAAAATAAATCAAACATTATTTAGACTACAATGCTTTCGGGGAACTCAATCCGATCACGCAGCATCTGAAATGTTTACTCACAATATTCACGATTAGATTTAAGAATAAAGAAATAAAGTCAGTCTGAAATATACCTGCGTTAAGTTAAAACCTTCTTTGTAACAATAATAGTTTTTCATTAAATAATATTAAATTGTCGATTTGAGTATTCTTTATTATCTCTAACATCCAAGAGGTTATGGGCCCAGAGATACGTGGCGTGACTCATCTGTGAAAGATAATAAATAAAAGACTTAATCGCGAGTGAAATTTATTTTCTGAAAAACTGGTGCAATGGCGGAAAGTGCGAAATATAATGTCGAAAAGCTAAATGGACAGAATTATCAGTCGTGGAACTATTTAGTAAAAATGCTACTAATAAATGCTGATTTATGGGACGTAATTTCGACTGAATTACCAACACAGGAGGCTCAGGATAAAACCTGGAAAAAGAAGAATGACAAAGCCTTATCAACCATAGCTTTGCTTGTCGATGTTAATCAGTTAGTGCATATCAGAAATAAAGAATACGCGCGTGATGCGTGGGAAGCACTAAAGGAGTATCACCAGAAATCGAGTTTATCTAGTATGGTGTTTATACTGAAACAAATCTGCAGACTATCGCTAGAAGAAAATGGTGATATGGAGTTGCACATAAGTTTATTTCTGGATTTATTGAATAAACTAGCCGCATTAGGAGAAGAAATTGAAGACAGGTTTGCAGCAGGAATTTTGCTGGGAAGCCTTCCAGACTCATACAGTTTTTTAATAACAGCACTGGAAAGTAAACCATCGAATGAATTCACGCTTGAATTCGTAAAAGGTAAATTAATCGATGAATATAGAAGACGTCGAGAAGCTTCAAAAAGTCAAGATGAATCAGTAATGAAATCAGTGTACAAAGGTGACGGAAATAAATCTACTGCAAGTGCAGATTTAAAGCAGTGTTATTTTTGTAAAAAGAAAGGTCACTTTAAACGTGACTGTTTCAAATACAAAAAGTTTAAAAAAGAAAGGGCCAATAAGGTTACTGAAAGTAATACTGATGACATATGTTTTATGGTAAACGGTAAACGACTAAGCTGTAATGATGTCAAAAAGGATTCTGCTTCGTGGTATGTGGATTCAGGAGCTTCGAGCCACATGGTAAACTTCAAAGAATTTTATACCCAATTTGACGGTAGCAGAAAAGGTGCTGTTAGGTTAGCGGAGAAAGGGCTTTACTCCAAGATTCAGGGTATAGGAACAGGAATCATCAGGTGCGCAAACAGTGCGGGAGTGAACGAACTCAAAATAAATGATGTGTTATATGTGCCGCAGTTAGATTCAAATCTAATTTCTGTTAAAAAACTAACAAGTGCGGGATATAACGTGCAGTTCGACAACGGTGAATGTAAAATCGTCGGGAACGGAAAAGTGATAGCGAGTGCGAGACCAGCACCCGATCTGTACAAACTCTCAACCGTGGACGGAGCCGACGACGGGGCAGCGCTGAACGTTGTTCATGAACACACGAGCGATTGTCAGCATACGTGGCATCGACGATTTGGACACCGGGATATACAGGCAGTCAAACACTTGATGGAAAGAAAAATGGCAATTGGAATTAAAATTAAAGATTGCATGATTAGGGAAACTTGCAGTTGCTGTGTGAAAGGTAAGATTACTCGTAAGAGTTTCCCGAAATTTTCTCAAAGCAACACATTTAATGTACTTGATTTAATACATACGGATGTTTGTGGTCCCATGAAGACTGTTACTCCAGGGGGTAAACGTTACATTCTTACTTTAATAGATGATTTTTCGAAGTATACGACAATATATTTATTAAAACATAAGAGTGAAACTGTAAAATATATTAAAGAGTTTATTCAGTTAATGAGTAACCAGTTTGGGAGGGTTCCGAAAATTATTAGATCAGACAGGGGCGGGGAGTATGTAAATAATACTTTAAGGGAATATCTAAGCAGTAAGGGGATAAAAATACAGTACACAGCAGGATACTCTCCAGAGCAAAACGGGGTTGCAGAGAGAAAAAATAGGTCGTTAGTGGAAATGACTAGATGTATGTTAATCGATGCGGATTTAAACAAGAAATTTTGGGGTGAGGCAGTGGTTACAGCCAATTATCTTCAAAATCGATTACCTACCATGTCAAAACACAAGACACCATTTGAATTATGGCATAAAGTTAAACCTGACGTGTCAAATTTGCAAATATTTGGGTCTAAAGTTTATAGTCATATTCCAAAGGAACAAATTAGAAATAAATTTGATGAAAAAGCAGAGTTACTAATTTTTGTAGGATATTCTTCTGAATCTAAAGCATATAGATTGTTAGATGTAAATACAGGGCGTATAAAAATTAGTCGTAGTGTGGTATTTCCAAAACAAAACATTCAAGTCAAAGAAAAGAAGTTTGAAGGTGAACAAGAAATGATTGAATTCAAGAAGAAACAAGAAGAAACAGATTTTGAAAATACTGAGGAAATAGAAAGTTCAACGGAAGAATATATTACAGATGAAAGTTCATTTACAGAACAATTTCATGAAAGCGATCATAGCTATGAACCGAGCGAAATTGAACCTGACATACAAGACGAGAATGTTGATCAAATGGATGATCGCAGACAGTCAAGCAGAATAAATAAAGGAGTTCCACCTGAACGCTACATGGCAAATTTTGTTGAACACCTGGAGATGGAGCCGAAAAGTTTTAAGGAAGCCATAGCTAGTAAAGAATGCGAAAAATGGAAGACAGCTATGAAAGCTGAAGACAAAAATTTGAACAAATATAAAGCACGATTAGTGGCTAGAGGGTTCAGCCAAAAATTTGGTGTGGATTATGACGAGGTATTTGCTCCTGTAGTGAGACAAGCAACTCTCCGAATACTGTTGACAGAAGCATGGAATAAAAATTTGAAAATAGTACATCTAGATGCAAAAACAGCATTTCTGAATGGAGAGCTGACAGAAGAAATCTTTATGGAACAACCAGAAGGATTTATAGAAAAAGATAAGAATTTTGTTTGCAAATTAAACAAATGCTTATATGGCTTAAAACAATCTGCCAGAACATGGAACCAAAAACTTGATGAAATCTTAACAAAATATAAATTTCGTAAAAGTAATATTAATACATGTTTATATATCAAAATTGTTGATGAACAAAGAATTTATGTTGTAATATATGTAGATGACATACTAGTTGCAGCAAAGGATATTCAAATAATTAAATGTTTTGAAGAAAAATTAAAACTTCATTTCGAAATAACAAATTTGGGTTTACTAAAAAACTATTTAGGTATCAATATTGTCAGAAATAATCAAGGAATATACAGTTTGAATCAAAAAGAATACATAGACAAGCTGTTGAATAAATTTGGGATGAAGGATTCAAAAGAATCAAATATACCGTTAGATGTTGGATATTATAAACTGAATGGAAAAGAACTCATGAAAAATACTGAATTATACCAACAACTAATTGGAGGATTATTGTATATTGCGGTAAATACAAGACCAGATATATTAACCAGTGTAACCATATTAAGCCAACACAACAAAGAACCAAGAGAAATAGATTGGAACGAAGCAAAAAGAGTATTGAGATATTTAAAGAAAACAAAACATAAAAGACTTGTGTTAGGCAAAAACGATGCAGATAATATATTATATGGATATGCAGACGCCGATTGGGCAGAAGATAAAGATAACAGAAAAACAAATAGTGGATACATATTCATTCTACGGGGTGCACCTATTAGTTGGGGATGCAGGAAGCAGAGCTGTGTTTCACTTTTTTCAACCGAAGCGGAGTACATAGCACTAGCCGAAGCATGTCAAGAAGCAATTTGGCTAAAGCAAGTAATAAAGGAATTTATCATTAAAGAACCAACAACAGTTATATACGAAGATAATCAAAGTTGTTTAAAGCAATTGGCAAATCATAAATTTAGTAACAGAACAAAGCATATTGACACAAAATATCATTTTGTAAAGGACTTGTACGAAAAACAGATTATTACGTTCAAGTATTGCCCAACTGAAGATATGATAGCTGATATGTTAACCAAGCCACTAAATAAAATAAAATTGCAATATTTATGCGTTAAAGCCGGTCTGATTGAGTAATTAAAAAATAATTATAGTTGAGGGGGGGTGTTGAAATAATATAATAATGAAATAGTGTAACAAGTCAAATACAACAATAATTATTTTATTAGAAATCAAGGTCAGTCTTCATGCGACACAGCGCGTGTAAGAAAATAAATCAAACATTATTTAGACTACAATGCTTTCGGGGAACTCAATCCGATCACGCAGCATCTGAAATGTTTACTCACAATATTCACGATTAGATTTAAGAATAAAGAAATAAAGTCAGTCTGAAATATACCTGCGTTAAGTTAAAACCTTCTTTGTAACAATAATAGTTTTTCATTAAATAATATTAAATTGTCGATTTGAGTATTCTTTATTATCTCTAACATCCAAGAAGATGATGTTAAAAATTGGTGGTGTTTACGATTTCAAATTGGGATTGAATGTCTGCAGTTGTCCGTCGTTCAGAACAAATGTTGGTTTATTTTTCGTGGTGCATTTCATTACAAGTTTTACGATTCGACATTCATTCCCAACGCTTATTCGACAAAGTTGGAAGAATGTTTGTCGTGGCAGAACAAACGGATGAAGAAAAGACGCCGTCGTTGAAAGCGAGCAAGCGTTATAATACAATTCTACCATTCCTATTCCCATTCCTATTCCTATTCCCGTCTCTTTTGACAGAGATACATACATTACGTACATATATGTACGTGTACACATCAGAGAGAGAGAGAGAGAGAGAGCGTTCGTTTAACCAACCAGTCAGCGATATCGGAATCGGTTTACTTCTGTGTGCACGGTATTTATGGTGACGTAATATACAGTAAAAGGCCGGAGCAAAGTTATTACCGATCGGAAACGTAAATTACAGTCTCCGGAGAAGAGAAAGAGACTCGTTGAGAGAACGGCGGATAGCTGCCACAGGAAATTTTATTTTTCTTCTTTTCCTTCGTTTTTGTTGTCGAAGACTTGTTTTCTATCTGTCGGCTACATCGCATCCGAGAGTAGGTATTAGATCCCATGATAATGGCTTACAGAGGATGCGGGAAACGAAACCGGGAATTTATTCATGTCGCGTCTGCATCATGAGAACGACGCAATTCAAAATGGACTTTTTTACCGATAAGTAATTAACAGTAAACTAGCGGAAGAAGCTGCAAGATTTAATATTGTTTTGATATAACGTTTACAACGCGTATAAACTGAAAATTTATGTAGGTATAGATCTTTACATTTGTAATGTTTTTTCACTTGCAGAAATAATACTGAAGTGGTTTTTGATGTAGGTACTCCTTTTTGCCACATTAAAGTGAGACCATAACAGAAATAAATCTAAAACTAGTTATAGGAAACAGTACTTATGTACCTAGCTATGAAGTAATTTTATTAATGTGGTGGTTCAGGCAGTAAAACTTTCAGTTTATTTGGTCGAATGACTGACATCGGCACTTAAGAAGAGGACGGACCGAACCTTATTTAATTATTACAACGTTAAGGAACAATAATCCTTATTGACTCTTCATTTGCAGCTGAACTTTATGAAGTGTTAAAAATGTTCTCAGGTACTTGAAACGTCTTTACGGTAACTGCCCCATAGATTTTCAATCTGTTTTACTTGTTTGACAACGGCTCTGTAAAAGCCTTAGAACTATTTTGAAATTTTCAGGCACAGATGATCAACAGAATTTAGAACGTGTTTTGTTTGAATTCCAGCCAGACGTTGACGAGAGCGGTCACTCAGTGGCTGTTTTATTGCCTAAGCCGTCACTTAAAAAAATAGACTAGGTATACATTTAGGTCGATATATTTACTAACTCAAAGTGAGAAATTGGTTTGCATCAATTCTATTAAAAATTTAAAATAATAAATCTATGGCACTATCGCTGACTACACACGTTGGCAGTTTACAAAATTCAAACTATAGGCAGGAGATTCGCAGCTATCATGACGGTGTACTAAAATGAAAACAGAATTATGTTTTGTGTGTGACTGTTAACATTTTTTAGTCTGCTGTTCTACTTTTAACTCGAATACGAAAACAAAAAAGGAAGGACTGAAAAAGTTCAAACAAAAATATTGATCAAATTGTAACCATTAAAAGAAATTTGTACTCTGTTTATTCTAAGAACGTACCGTCCATATATAATATAATTTCACAATTCAGAAACATTGATGGATAAACATAAATGTACTACTTTGGTATCTATTTTTAGAAATAATTGAGTTTTATAGAGATCATGTGTGTGTGACTATAAATTATGCAATTATTTTAATGCACGCACATCAGACACAACAACTTTACTAAAGTGGAGCAGACATAATTTAAATGATTCAAAACTTCTTCACGCTAAAATTCTTGTGAGTGTGTAATAATTAAGAACTATAAACCACACTTCAATGTTTCCAACTTTCGTTGCTACATCAATTGTATTTGGACAAACAAACTAAATATAAAAAGAAATCTAAAACATCTATGGTAGGTATTTTATATTTATATTCCGAACGTTTAAAATCTACAATAGATACCTAATACAAATTGGTAGGGTTGCCATCACTCCGGGTTTTCCCGGATTTGTCCTAGTTTAGAGGGAATTTGGGGAGCGTCCGGGCGGGCGGGGTTTCATTTGTAGTCCGGGTTTAGAAGTTTTCCAATTACTTAAATTATATTAGATAAAAGAATAAATTTTTGTTTCATTTAAAGAAATTAAAAACGCAATACTGCTAACAATTCTTAAAACATTAAGAAGGTTTTGCTTTGTTTTTTAAGGGTACTAAATTTATTTTAGAAATAAATAAAAATCAAAATATTTTTTTATTCTATTAAGTAACTTAAAGAAAAGTACTGGTAATATGTTCGGGTTCTAAGCATCAATATCCGGAGTTTCTACGCTTCTTGTCCTGTCCGGTCCCTACATATTGGTCACTTTTTTGGGCAAAGAGCAATTCTTGTTTTAACCTTAATGTATGTATTTGATTGTTATACAATAAATAATTGGATAATTGCATAATTGCCAACCGTTATTATTTTCCACACGATACATATCAAATTACCAATGATAACAGTATTACGTATAAACTAACATAAATCTGCACTTTGTGACCATGAACTTATCTTAAATAAATAAAATCTTTTTCTGGATTACATGAGAAAGAAATTAAGAATAGTTACGGTATACAACTCTTTATTTGCATGTACTATTTCCACGTAATAGCAATAAAATTATTGTAAACCTACTTGACTTGCAAATATAGGTATCTACTATAATTGATTGAGCAAAAACGAAAATTAAATAACGGTTTTATTTCTGATTTAAATTTATCATTGTAATACCTACCTACATGTTTTAGGTACGGTCCTAATTTGAAACTTTAAGGGTTAGATACAATGTAAAAAAAATAGGTATATAGGTACCCTATAAAATAATAATTCTGCACCGTATCAATCGAACAATAATTATGTCCCATTAAGTTGCATTTTAATTATTTCAAAATTTATATTACATAGATCAATACAACCCAGTCGTGTAAACATATTTTATTTTACTTTTAAAACCAGTATGCATAATATATTAAAACAACAAATGTTTATTTTATTAAAGGCAATAGATAATAAAGTAAGCAAAAATGAAGGGAATTAAGTCAAATTATTTCTTGTTTCCGTGTTCATTTTAAACAGCAGTTAAGACTTTTGTTACTATTTACAAGTTCCTTCTGTCTTCAGGAACGTAACTAGGTACATCCAGTTACACAAGATACTTCTGTAGTTTCCACATTTTTATTATCCATTTAAACGATTAAAGGACAGACTGCTCTTATCGACATTTATTATTTTATACACATGCAATATTATAGGGTAGATGGGGCTAAGAATTGGAAAAGTGCATCATAAGATCATGCTTTTAATAAAAATTTTAGGTAGGTCTATAGGTAATAAGTATGAAGAATTATTCATATAAACGAGAATACTATAGTACCTATAAAAAATAAAAATAAAATCCACGTATTTAAAAGTATTCTCTAACTCGACTGTAACGAATGAAAATGTTCGGTTCGTTTTGTCAATTTGAAATTAGAAAAGTTGTGAAAGTTACAAATGTGTTTTTGTTTACTACCAATTGAAATTAGAAATATGTATTTGCTATTTTTCGAAAGATCGTTTTATTATTGATACGGAAAATTTATATGGCACACCAACAAAAATTTATTAGTTCCAGGACAGAAAAGATAACATTCCTTTTTGTTCCTAAGAAAACAGTGACATGGCAGCCACACAGCATAGCATCAGTGCCGCTGGTTCCAATTTAGCTGAAAGCCCGAAATAAATTCCGGTCGATTGCTTCGACCTCCGTCGTCATCATCATCATCACCATCATCATCATCCTCCGCATCTTCCACGTCTCCTTGCTCACGGCACTCTCCTACCCCCGTTGTCCCACCCCTCGTCTTCCATTTTGACACGGCACGTAAATCCCACGTCTTATCGTGCAATAACATCTTTCTCTACAGTTTCTTTCTTTCTCTTTCTTTCTACGTATACATCTAAAATATTTCTTCTGATTATAGGCTACATCCAACACACCTTCGTACATATTATGTACTCTCTCGCTCACACACAAATGAGCATGGGGAAAACAATAATAATAATAGTAGGAAGATAAACGACAGCTGGATGCAATTTATTTTAGAGGGAAAAGATGCCAGCAGCAGATCCCGGGTAGGTATCATAGTAGGTAAGTCCCATGGCACTTACGAACTTACGATACTGTCGGCCGCCATGCATACATACATACATACATATTCAGCCGTACACGTTATGGAGTGATAAACACCTTAGTTTACGAGCAATGCTAGGTGACTTTTAGTATAGGCAGGTAGTACATCGCATCGGTCTTGGGGCCATTGAGATTTTGCATCTCCTATACATACCTAATGCCTTCCTCTGCGGTGCGATAGTAGGAAAAAGAAGAAACAACTTGAACATTTTTACATCTTAATGTTTAATTAACTCTTATAAAGGGAAACGGCAAATAATAAAATTAAAAGAAAAAATTCTTCTCAGACCAAAAACTTATTAAGTTGTCTCACAGATTTATTCTTATACACGAATACTAATTTAAAAAGAACTTTAAGGAGCTTTGACCCTAAAATTTCTTTTAAAATCGAAGAGTAACGTTTTATGCAATAAGATACATCGTCACCATTCAGGTTAAAAAATTCTTTTACTTTTCATTAATAAAACGATGTAAAAAAGTAATTGAATAATATCGAAACGATTTTTAAGTTAAAAATAAAAATACAAGTGTTGAGATATTTAAAACCATAGGTAATAGATTATGTTTCTTTCTTTTTCGTAGCTTTAGCTTAAGACTTTTTAGGTCAAAGTCCATAAAATTGGGTTCCAAAATACCGAAAATATGCCAAAATAACCTCTTAACTATACAATTATACCTACGTAAATTAACCGTGAAATAAATTTCAAATCAGGGCGAACTATTGTTTTTTCATTTACTGCCTGAGCCGCCACTCAATGACTCATGACTCAATCTAAGTATAGCTGCATAAGGAGCTTTTCACGGAGCGGAAAAATCTTAGATGTATCCTTATAGTTAATTAAAATGCCATCAGGTTTTACGATGGTCGTCATATGACGATGATATTAAGATACAGCAATCGTAGTCGTATAAGGGTGCCTGTATCAGTCCGCCCCCTTTATTCAATTATCTCTTCCATGTATCCATATATAGGTATGTATATATGTACGTCTGAAGGAATTTAGTGAAACGCCATAAAACCCGCTCTTTGTTTGTTGCACATAAAAATGTCTGCATTTTGAAGAATCAATTTTGTGAAATACTGTGAAAGTTTATGTTGCAGGAAATTTCCGAGTAAAAATTCATGGCCTGAGAAAAAACCACCCGCCCCTGCAGACATCCTACCATACCACGATCGGACCGGAACGTGTGCAGGGTGAGGGAGAAGGACGTTCTTTATTGACACCGAAAAAGGGTGGCTCGCACACATCAAATACCGGAAATGGGGATGATGCAAACAAATATGGGGGCAGGATATTACAAAGGAATTCCAAATTGAATCGAAAATCACAAACTAAAAATAAGATTACGACTTAATTGTGTTCATTACGTTTCCGGTTATTCTCATTTGAAGAAAATTAAAACGAAGATATGTGTGGGTAGCTATCTGCAGGACTGAGAAGATACAAAGACAGGGGGTTGAAAAATTATTTTTGTTTCATAATAATAAATAAAATATATTTGTTATGAATAATTAAACAGCTTGTTTATTTTATTAGGTATGACTGTCAGTATCATCCACGTGCAGTTTAATTAACAAACCTTACCCATTATAACTTAAGTTAACTAACTCAAAGGTAATTAATTCAATTCTTTGCATTTTTTATTTGTACTGACCGTTTTAACATCTTTATACTGACCATATTTTAATAAAATAAATTGATCATAAGGAAAGAATTCAAATGTTGGCCATTAAATTAAATTTGTTGCTATCCTTATATTAGACTGGAAATATTCTTTTAATAATCCTTTTAAGTTTAGTAAAAGGTGATAGCAGCTAATATCTTATGATATTTTGTTGTTCCTATAAAATTAAAGGTAGCTCACTAAATCAACGACATTTTAGATTATTATAAAGAAAAGCAGGCAATAAAAACAGAACAAAAAAAAACATAAACTGTAAAATTGAACTATCTACTTTTTCCTGTTTAAAAAAATGCATTTGATTCTCAAATAAGCATAACAAGTTAGCTGCTGTGTTCGATTCATAAAAATGGTTATTTATTTAAAATTGATGACATTCACGTTATCTTAATTTAAAGATATTTTAAGATTATTCAGTAGTCTTGTTAGGTATAATACATAAAAAGCAATTTTATAACCGAACACAAATTCAAACAATTCACACTGACGATGGTTAAAAAAATATTTAGCGAATTCAGCATGATTTAATTTGAATTAAGAAACAGAATTTTTTTAGTGTAGATAACGACCAAGACTTAATGGTAAACTAACTATAGGTAAAGGTGAGTTTTTTGTACGACTGTGTCAATAAAGTTAACAATTACACATTTTAATAACATATGATAGATATTATTGACTGTTTTATATTAGAAATCGCAATGTATATGAAACTTATCTACATCAATGGAAGAAGTAACTCTCATAAGAAAATTATAAGTAAGTACATTGGATTCGACTTCCATTACTCTTTTTAAACATACTATTATAAGAACCTAAATCAGTAAAAAAATTGAAAAGAAAATTATGTAGCAAAAAGGACACCAATGGCGACGTTTCGCCTTTTGATATATTAAACAATCTTCCTCAAGGTAAGTTGGAAATGTCACTGATAGTTATGTAAATAGTTTTGTTATTAGACGGTATCACAATAGGAGATGATAGTTTTAATTATTCAATTAATTTGTTATTGGATTTATATCTTGCATTTCCCGAAATCAAAAGCATCCAACATCACCATAATGTTTTCTGATTTGTTAACACGCAGCTTCACTTCTTCCTTCCCTGAACTATTCTTCATAAATATATTTTTGCACTTATTTAATGTATACTCCTGTGTATGAGCCCTAATACGTCTTTAATTAACTCTAAATAAATGAGAAGATTTCCTACCATCATACCTTATGGATTTTTATACTGTCCTGTGTTTCCCTCACCTTTTCCAAAATTTAATCATTTTAAGTCGTTTCATCCATACATTCGAGAGCACACAACAGAGAAAAGTTAAAAGTTACTCAACACTGCTTTCTTTTTGTCGTTTTTCCATTCGGAATTGCCTGGCTTTTTATTAGATATTGAATATCTGAACTTCTAGATTTTTGTCTTCAGTTTTGAAATCAATTCCAACACTTTTTGAAGTGAAACTTCTTTGGGCTCGATGAGATTAAAATCTCAAGGCCATGAAACGACACGTTTTCTAACGTTCGTCTCGCGAAAGGCGCGCATGTGCGTATCGGTATTACAATCGGCTGTTAGTGACTGCCATCTCATAGCAGTTATATTACGGTAAGTGTATTACAGTAAATGTTTATTTAACAATTAATATTTATTTAAGAGTGAGTATTATTATGTATTAATTTTAATTCCTTGTAGTTATTGATAGTTTACGGTTTCTTAGGCACTTGGAAAAATAAACGGAGGCGAAAATATGTGTTCATTTTTAAAACATAAATCCTGAAAATTCTCGTACTCTCTCTTCCTTTCATCAAACTTTACTTATTCGTTATAGAGGTATAGAGATCGCCAAAGAAGTCACTTCTTTCACGTGTACTGAGTTACACGTGTTTTGACTTTTTTTAATTTAATTTTATTTATTTTAATTCTACTAACCAAAACTTTGCAATAATAATAAGTAAAAAAACGTAAATAAACTAACCTTTCCGGAATCCTTGAAAATTCCTTTCGAGTTAGTATAATTATTCATTTAATTTATTTATAATTACCATTCAATTATATTTACTTGCCTTTCTTGCAATATTTTATAATGTACTTTAATCATTGGTAGGTATATCATGTAAGTTGCGTAACGCTCAGTTGAACCGAAAAAACCGCAACAAATTTAGATACAGTAGATACAGATACAATACAAACATCTCATCTATACATACCACATAGGAACTTATACTGACGTTTAGATCTAAATGAGATTTCCAATTTATTTTAAGTACGAAAATCTGTCAGGAGTTGTTTTGGCAACAACGTTGTGATAAATTCTTGAATATGTGTGAAATTTAGGTTTATAGGTTATGGTATGCTAAGGTTGTCTTCTCCCCATCCGCCTCCCTTCAAATTACGCTTTTCATCAAATTCCTTTAATTTTATTTTTTATACATAAAATAATAATAACCTTATGTTTAAAAGATTGTAAAGATATATACCCAATTATACACAAATTGGCACAGTGACGCAACTCTATCATAACCATTTTGGAGATTAAATACATAGGTACAAATACATTTAGACAATTGTTTGTAATCCAACATCACTGTAGAACTAATTGTGTCTGCACTCATTATATTAATAATTTTTTAAGAGTATCATGTCACACCCTTTAACTTTACTATAAGAAGGACTTCACGAGATTGTTGAACGCTAACCGTAATACAGTTTAGAGGTCATAAAAAGTAGGTATTATTTTGGGTAAGTAACCGTAACATTCGTTTCGAAACGTATCATAACGGACGAGCTCGTATATTCTCGACACTGACCCTCCTCAACCGTCGAGGCATTAAACCTAAGTATAACTAATAGTGGCCGCAACAGGTCCGTCAATCATATGCGAAATTAAATTTTTATTGGCATATAAACGCAGTGTCAAATGTTTAGATGTAGCAGATAGGTTTATTGATGTAACAATATCATTATGAGCCGTTCAACCACGTGCGAAGTGCCATAGTAAAGCGACGATAAAACTTTTTAATGACAGCACATGCCTCTTACTGCCGCGCACAAAACTGCGATTTCCTGAAATAAAATCGCCCGTTACCATTGTAATACGTGTGTGTAACACTCAAGACACTGTCTCTCTATGGTCAAACTACTTAGTGATAAATTTTTAAACTTGTGTTCGTAGTTCATTCATACGTATACGTACCTGCTCGTGGTGAATGGTAAATTTTATTTACATCTAAGAAAAATAAAACACGCTGGAGAAAGGAAAAGTCATTTTTAAGTATGTTTTTTAAAATGTCTCTATCTGTTTTTAATTAATAACCGGACCGATTTCGCATAATTGAAATTAACTAACATGATGAATTCTCGGTATTTCTGCCTCCAAATGTACTTTTTATTTCGCCACGGAAGAATAAAACTACTGCCGACAAAATTCCATAAATTTCGGGTAACGCGGAGGCATTTCAAATACCTAAATCCGGTTCATGAATTATTGCACATCATCTGTAAATAATTAATTGTAAAGTTAGGAACGTGAAATTCGTCGCAATATACACAAATTTATTTTAAAAATATGCAACCACTAATGGTTGAAACACGCATTTGTTTATTATTAAAATTTTTGAAACTTGTGACGAATTGTTCTTCTTTTGGTTATTTTACTAAATGCATATGGATGAGTACACGGTACATATACCAAAATAACATTTTTTACAATTATTGTCTGTCTTTCTGTCTGTTTGTTCCGGCTAATCTCTGAAACGGCAGGACCGATTTTGACGAAGTTTTCACTGGCAGATAGCTGATGTAATAAGGAGTAACTTAGGCTACTTTTATTTCAGAAAAACAAAATAGAATAAAAAAATAGGGTACCACGAAAAAAATTAAAACCAATGAAATATTGAATAATTAATAAATAAATTTCGTCTTCATTATAGGTATATAACGTACATTTAATGCTACAAAGATTTGTATGTGCGATGTTTTTTAACCTGGGCAACGCCGGGTTTCGCAGCTAGTTAGACAAAATATTTCTACAACTGTTTCTTGAGATATCTAAAAATTTTTCAGTTTTATAGTTCTACTACTATAAGTTAACGTTTTACACACAGGTAGGTATTTGGTATGAAATTTTTATTTAGAGAAAACCTTCGGAGCCTTTCGTATGTTAATTGTTAATCTGAAAAAATATTCTCACTTCTGTATTAAATTTATTATGCTGTGGAATTCCAGCAACCAAAATTTCATAGTCACACCCACATAGGTCTACGAAATTTCACACCTTCCCTATATTATACACGTATGTATATATTCTTTGAATTACAATAATATGTAACCTTCTGAGAGAGAATTAATAACAGTTGTTCTGCTTCGTAATGGGAAAAGTTTGTCAAAAATAATTTTTATTACGTTTAAATTGTAGTAGTACCTAATCAACAATATACTTATGAAATCAATTATTGTTCAGAAATGCACTCTTCGTAAGGACCAAATAAATTGACTTAATGTTAGCATTTTACTGGTGGTCCTAACAACTTTCACAATACAATAAATGTAGTCTTGGTGGTTTCCTGTTTGGTCACATCATTAAAAGTCATCTGAATCGACCTTTTCTTTTCCTATTTCGTCATCTACCCTTTCGCTATTGCAATAATTGGATAAATCCGCTGATTTAGGGTCGCAGATGTACATTTTTAAATAAACACGCACCACCGATAAGTGCTATGCACCACCAAAATGCTAGGGTAGGTTATGGTATGAAATGGTTGCAGTGATTAAAATTTACATTTCTATATTGCTAGTCCTAAGCCTGGAACCTAAATGTAAAAAAAGATTGGTCAATGTAATTTAACACTTACCTACATAAATAATCCTAGTTTATTTCAGGTAGGCAGGTGACGAATCAGGAACAAATTATTACTTGAGGACAGATATTAAAAAGGTAAGATGATAAAACAGGAACAGTAGTTACCTTATGTACCTAATAATAAGTCATGGCAGCTTTTGAATCTTATTAAAGAATTTTTTTCTGATTTTGTTTTGCAATTATTGTTCTTAAAAGGTAATGGTGAATAAGCAAATACAAGAACAAGCCCACAGCAATATAGTTTTAATCCTAATTTGTGTCATAATAGTATAACACGATTAGTCGTGATAATCGTTTTGTTTCTTGAAAGAACTTCTTGGTTTAGTCTTTGTTTTGCTAAATGTGCAAAACCAAAACAAGAAGAAACAAAATTGTGAGATCGTAATTACATGTTCCAATCAATTTTAAATTCTATAAAAGTACAGATAAAATTCATTAAGGGTATTTCGGAATTAATAACAAGAGGAAATCTTCATTTGCCACATGACTGCTCTCGAGTGAATGGTCGTGTACTAAATACCAATACCAATACTTATACCTACAGGTCTCCACTCGGTATAATTTCGTACATAAAGCGTAAGAAGACTCGATCGTCCGTTAGGCACCGTTAAATTAAATGTTCTTTAGTGGTCGTGAATCAGGAAGAGTTATGTATAAGTCGTACGGGTCGTAAAATGTGCGAGAAAATGCTTTTGGCCGCTTACTTTTTGCTTGCTTGCACGTTTTAAGGCGAGCAATATCGGATGAATTAAACATTTCGCTACATTTGCGTCCGTTGCATACTACATGCGATGTCGGAATTGCATCACGATGGATGGATGGAGAAAACATAAAATGCACACGACGCCACCATCTCTGTCTTCGTCGTCGTCGTCGCTTCGACGTCGACGTTCCTTTAATGAGTAAAGGAGAAATCTGCAATGCCGCTGCCTGGAACCTGGATGAAATATAACGTACCTACTCAAAACTGCATGAGAAAGTTACATTCACCGGCACCCACACACGATAAAGTATATGAAAAAAAAACATCCCATTGAAAAAATAATTAAGAGTTTCAAATCAATTGATAATGGTCTACTAATTCAAAATAACATTCCAGGAGAATTTTGCAAAATTTATAAATAAGTGTATGTGGTATCACAATTGATTCAGAAATAACCCCCTGGGTCACTCAGTGAGTTGACAGAAGAAATTCTTGTTTTATTAATTTCAGAAAATTAGGACATATTTTAGACACTTGATTAGCATTGCAGCTTCTAATTACATAAATATACCATATTTTACTAAGTAGGCATTTTGCTGTTTGCTTAATAGAAAACTCAGCATAATGAAATTCGTGTCATTCTTTCGTGTAGGATATCAATTTTTCAATATCGTGTCTTGTACTAATTTACCCAACGGAAAACGTTAATTTGTTCACTTGTCAACTTATCACATTTAACGATTCAGTAAACAAAGCAATTTATGGACGAAGGAAAAAAGCTAGTTTTATTTCAAGACGATGACAATAATTGTTAATTGGGAAATTAAGATGCACTTTTTACAATCTTATTATATCTACCTAATGCCTTTTTTTAGTTACTTACGAAGCGTTTCCTTTCCCCAACGGGTATCAATGAATTTGTAATAAACATCTCTGTTTTCGTTTTGTTAAGAGTGAGAGGGCTAGTAAAACCTCAGCAATGTAGAACTGAACACGAAAGACACACCATCATAAAACCATTAACTTTATACAGTGCCATAAAGTTAAATATTACGGCTCCCTTGCACACGCAGTTACAGCACCGAACTTGGCCTGATTTACTGCGAAAGACCGCGACAGTAAATGCGTATCTACAGTTAGTCGATCGTGAACTACGTACCTAGAGTTAATTCAATTTAATTTGGCGAATGCCCAAAATGCACCAAACGGTTCCTATTTAGTTTACGGTTTAATTTCCCTTAATTTGCTTAACCATAAGCAATAACTACGGGACATTCAAAGATTAATTACATAAGAAGGGGGATTTAAAGTGAATTGGTCTACAAAGATTTCTTATTAAAGCAGTCATTTTACAGATGAAAAATCATTCTGGTGCATGTTTTTCTTTCGAAATAGATCATCTGAGATCTTAGTAGAACTGAATAGAAGGGGTGTCCCTGATAATAGCGTGTTAATTTTTCCGCCAGAGCATAAAATTTTTTTTTTTTAATATTAAAAATATACTTACAACCCTTAAACGAATTGGAATGAACAATGTCTAAAGTGAATGTCACGAGAAGATCAAAGTCACACAAAAGATTACGCCCAAACCATTTAAAAAATATACAATAAGATTGGAACTTTATTCTTTCCTTTTATTTTAAGCCGATTAAAAATAATTTTCTCTTCCTAACATTAAATTCAAAGCTTAGTTTGTCCTAGAAAGAACCAAAAACAATATTACGAAGCTACACGGAGAAAAATAATCATGATTTTATTAGTTGATGAGTCAAGCAAAATTTTTCTAGTAAATAATGGATATTGATTAAGTCATTATTTAATTGGAGTTGGGTTTTACAGCTGATGTCCTAATTCGGGTTTGAAGGCCGTCGTCACGAGTGGCGAGTTTCTTCAACATCCTTCAAGATCAGACACTACGATACATCCAGCATCGGGAATTAGATGCGAATTAGAACATCACAATTTGTGGAATTTTTACCGTTCAATCACCTTTCTGATTATGACCAAATCTACACGGAGAAAACAATCATGAAAATATTACTAGAATTCTAGCAAAGATGACTAAAAAATCTGTCAATTATATGGACGACCAGACGCTCAAGGAGATTTTACTAGAAATGTCTAGTCAATCTTCGTTCGGTGTTGAGACTGAATTCTAGTAAAATTGACTTGATTATAAAACATTTTTTACAGTTCTCACGACTAATTTTATTAAACTATTCTCATTCTAGTATATTTTTCTTTACGACACGATAAAATAATCGAGAGGTAGAGAAAAGAAGTCTGGACTTATTTAGCTTAATTATTCTAATACTAATAATTAGGAAGAATGAAAAATTGTTTTATACCACCAAGTACATTTTATGAGAATTCTAGTATTATTTACTAGAAAAATTTTGCTTGACTCATCAAGTAATAAAATCATTTTTTTTCCGTGTAATTCTGACCTTTCCGAATGAGATTTAATGGTTGCTTCTTATTTTCAAAGGTTCTCTAAATTTTCCTTATTCAGTTATAGATACTATATAGACGTTTTGAATTATGTAGGTATTTTTTCCTTTATTGGTTTCCAATAACCCATAATTACAAAGTTCTACATCTTAAGCTACTTAATTCCAGAGCTCCGTTAAATTCCATTTGGCTAACGAACATAGGAAATTAGCTCAGCTACTGCTTTAACCAACGCTACGCGACGTCCCACACAAAACTAATTAAAAGATCTAATTAGAAAACAACAGTGCTCGGCGTTCTTCATGCCAAGAAATAAGTCTTGTTCGTCTCTTTTCCGCGTGTTCCCTCTCACTTCTTCTTTGCGCGCACTGCATTCGGGCGGCAAATAAAACTATTGTGCCTTTTTTTACAGATAAAAGGCATAAATTATAATTACACGGGAAAAATGCAAGCATAAATTATGGGTAACTTTCGTGCAACTTTATCTCTCTGGCAAAGACCGCGACGAGGTTATAATCAAGCCTGCAACAATGTTGCAATCTGCAGGCAAATGAACACGTTACGATTTTCGAGGGAAAACTTGCAACACGTCGAAGCTTTTACCATACCAGACGGCACACCTCAATTCCACCCACATCCATTCAGCATATTCCAACCGCTATTCTCATCCATGAACTTTCTGTGATTGTCTACCTTTAGGTACTACTTCAAATCAAATATCAAACAATTACGACCGTCTATTTATATTTTACTAATTTTTTTCGAGCTTTCATTAATTGTTAGACAATTTTTTTTTTTACAATAACAAATATCGACACGAAAATGTTTTATATTTTGAAAGTGTCGTTAATAAATATTTTAATTAATTAATCATCTGAATTAAGAATTTAGTCCAATCATTATAATAAGGAAATGGAAGGTTATAAAAACAGGAGCAATTAATATATACCCTGTAGATGAAAGAGTAGAACAAGGAACATAACACGAAGGCGGTTCGAGGACGACGTGAAGTAGATTTTCTCGCGGAATGAGCGGCAGCGTTCGTAG
Organism: Agrilus mali; assembly: GCA_029378335.1. Classification (NCBI taxonomy): domain Eukaryota; kingdom Metazoa; phylum Arthropoda; class Insecta; order Coleoptera; family Buprestidae; genus Agrilus; species Agrilus mali. The sequence continues at coordinate 10,276,872 of CM055660.1, forward strand.
CGGCCATGTCCGTGTTTTATATACAGGTGGAGTAGCCAATAAATTATATTCAATAATATTTATGGCCTTACCTTTCGGGTTCTACTTTATCTGTGTAAAGTACCACGTACGATTGCAAGAATGCCTCGAGCAGAACGATGTACGCCCGTAAACGCCTGCACCTTTCATGATTTTTATATTCAGTCGCGCAAGGGTTGTGTCATTGTCAAAACCGAAATTTATCGGTACTTAATGTTCCTTTACTTAATGACTTGTTCCCTCCTTACGTTAAAAGCATAGAAATTGCAAAACGGTTAAAATATCAAATTCACTTCCCCTCTTGCATAACACCTACTATCAGTAAGTGACTGCTTACGGCTTTACTTTTTATATCTTATTTATTACTGTTTGTTTTTTATAGTGTGTTCACAGCATATAAAGTTTGGATAAATAAAAATAAGTATTTTACAAAAAAAAATGTTATATCGTTAAAGAAGTACCTATAGGTATAGGTAGTCGAGTACACGATGTAGAAGTAATGCGTATTTGAGTGTTGCCTCTAATACACGAGGTGTCAACTTACCCTTATCAGAAATAGTTGCGATCCCGCGCTAGAACTCTAGAACGTAATAATTCACAGGCACTCATCTCTCTTAATAATAATACAATATGCCAAAATAAGTAGAAATAAATTTCTGAGTTAAAAATACAATTTATGGAAATTAGAAACGTCTTTAATTTCGGAACTAATAAATAGTACTCAATATATACGAAATTGTTGAACCGATTTAAATGAGAATTTGGTACAGAGATAGATAAGTAGATATAAAGCTAGAGGCTTGAAACTATTTTTTAGGCTTTTGATTAGATATAAATAGGTACATTTAAAGTTTGTAATAATTTTATCCTAAAAGGGGCAAAAATAAGGAATGAAAGTTTTTGTGTAATGACGTCGACAAAAAGGCTTACGGCCCAAAAATAAAAATATACAAGAAAAACATTTTAAATGCTGCCGAAAGTCACTATTCCACGTGGACGAAGTCGCGGGCATAGCTAATAGCTATAGGTAGTGCTATAAATGGAAGTACCTACTGAAGATTTCTGAACGTGTTTCGGAAATATTGGGAATATTTAACCCAGTCTCCTGGTGAAAAGGACTTTGTCCTTCATCTTTATTATCAAAAATAGTCTTCAGCAGCTACTACGTTCAGTTTTAGAATTAACATTTTAACAGGCTTACTAATGGAAAACCGTCCAAACTTTTCTACGTCCTATCTTACAATGAAAACTTGCTAAACTTACTAATAAAAGGAGCGATAGTTCAATTTTAATTTCCAATAATGTTGAATATTTTGACTAGCATGAAGAAGACCTTAATGCCACAAATAATATCGAGGATGATGAGGAGACAGCGATGAGAACATAACTCTTGCTCTACTTTTTGTCAAAAATAATTGTTTTTGTTTAGCAAATTTGGCCCTAATTGCACTTTTTTGTATAAGCGTTCTATTTTTTGTTGTGGTATTTTTTAAATAAATATTTACTTGCCTATTTCTTTCAATATTTAATTTGTTTCCAATATTTCCAATGTTTCAGAAAATATTTCCAAACAGAAGTAAACAGTGATAAAGATTAGATTACTTTTGGAAATAGTTGGCAATTTGGGTTTTTTACATACTGAGTTTTGGCTCAGGATAGGAAGAAGTGGAGGTGCTTATCCAGTTTATCCTTATACTATTCAATTTAAAGGTCCTTGAAATTTGAAAGTATGAAAGTAAAACCAAAGAGACACTCCTTAACCCTTGTATCTAAGAACTTAACAGTTTGGAAGATTTTATGTTGACCCATTGAGAGGGTTAAGAAGCAAGATTTGAAAGCAACATGAGATGAATCTTCACCAGTCTTCTACAAGAGAAATGTTAATGAAAAACTAAATCAAAAAGTAACTGTTGTTTGCACAGCGATATTTGGAATATCTAGTAACTGTTAATGGCAAATTAGCTATTGGCCAATAATGTTTTACTTTTAACTTACATATAGGTAATTAATGTAGTTAAAAATTGAGATAATAGTGTCACATTTTCATACTATTATTACAAATATTGTAAAAGAAAAATACTAATTGCTAATAGGTCTAGAAAGTATAAATTTTTCTTTTTTGTGTTGTTTTATAAATTGTGTCTACGAATTTAATTGCCCTGCCTCTTTGTATACGTTCGTATTGTGACCGTACTCAAAATCCATTAGCGAGTAATAAACCGTTTGCTTAGCTTGTTTTGGTTCCATTACGGTGTGGAACAAAATCGTGACCAAGTCGACTTATTTTTTTCTTCTTGCTTTCCGTCCAACCACCGTCTCCGCCGCTGGCGTCATACCTTCTCACGTATATACCTACCCGCAGAGAGTAAGCGAGAGAAAGAAGGAGAGAGTGAGATCGGACTTTGTTGACGCAGATATGTTCGCTACGACCGCGATGTTGCATTAATTAAATTCATTTGCCTGGCTCTTTATGAGGCCATATAATGAGCTACACGTGAGACTACGGCTTAATGAGCTGAAACTTCTCTTTTTGTTTTACTTTTCCATTAGGCGGCCACAAATTACTTCGCTTTACTTAGGTACTCTCCTCAACCTTTTTGTATTTTATCATTTATTCATCTCACACTATTAAATTTGCAAGCTACTTTTTATTTTATCGTTAATTAAACGGTACGGGAGCTACATTTTAGGCTTTATTGGAAATATTTTTCATAAATGTTAATATGCTGCGGACTGAAACGCAAAAAATTAAATAATTAACAGAAAAAGTAAAAATGCACCAACAATGTTGTTTAAGAAGACTCAGGCATTAAGTAGGTAGTGGGTACTATTTTCATTCATTAAATTCAGTAATGTTAAAAATTAGATTAAATGAAATTTCGCAGTCATATTTTTTTATTTTTCATTTATTTTTACTTGGCTTAGTCCAATCAGTCTTTGGACTGACAACCCTGTGATAATGAGTCGGATATAAATTAACAGCCGACAATTAATCCAGACTAAGTGATCCTATTCATCATGTTTAGAAATATTTCAAGAAAAAAGAAATAGCAATAGCCCCCAATAATATACGATAAGTTTCTGAAATGATGAGGAGTAAAAGATGGGCCTTGAAAGCTGTAGATTGAGTGGAGTAAATACCAAAAAAATAATGGGAATTACAAAACTGCTGATCCTAAATCCCAAATATCCATAAAAAACAACGAAGAAACATTGAGATACTCAAGTGTTCACAAATTATTTCTATATGATCCTAATTTAGTAATACGTGCTAATAGAATGTAATTTATTGTATATATTAAAAAAATAATATATATATACAATATAATTTTATTGAAACTAAAGAAAATTACCTAGGTTATGAAAGGGCAGCGTATGGTAAAATTAATGGTCCAATAAGAAATATTCGTCTTTTATTCTGTGTGGGCATTAAAATATTAATAAAAGGCAGGGAAGGTGTTTTGTATCTTGTGGCGCATTATTAAATACAAACGTGGTAACGCTCAACAACCCGTAAACTCGGGGGTGTAAATTATTTGGACGGTAGCTTAAAGCTTGAAATTGTTTTATTATAATACCCACCTCCAGATGCTTTTTTATCTGCCTTATACGATACACAGACTGTAATATATTGCCGAATTTGTAAACAGCGAACAGTGTCTATTTTTACACAACGACTCATAGTCTACTCCTACTACAATAAACTACTATATATACCGTATGTGTCTAATAAAATAGCAATTTCTTAATTTTCTTTGCGAATAAAACAAGATAAGATACAGCCAACCCAACGAACATGTTAATTAAATATTCGTGATAATGATATAGTGAAATAATGAATAGGAAGATACACAAATTTCTTTAGCCGATTGGTAATTAAAATTTTTATGGTTGGTACATGTGATAATCTTGATGATTTCTAACCACTAACGTTGCGGCTGTAATTTATTCAAAAGTCGAATTCTTCTGTACAGGCAGACAAGAGACAAGGTATAGCAATGACCATGATAATTAATAAAAAACAATAAAGGAAGATGTTAGATTTTATAATCATTATTATCCATCTATAGCCTTAATATTTATTATGTAATTGTGTATTTTGAATAAGCGTTTGTTTTATTTTTACAGTCCGAACCACGTATTATCTGTTTTATTGAAATTTTTTAATGATTTGTAATTCTACATTGTGTCATAACGAAATATAGGTATCTAGATACATATATTGGAGGGGGAAATATATCTGGTAACTTACCAATTAGACAATAAATTGTTCTGTTAGACCGCCAATCCAAATGAAAACCTGAAACAGAAAAAATAAGAGTTAGGTAGACATTCACACCTTGTTACTTACTTTGATTAATAAATTTTAGAATCATTATTAAAAGTAGTTAATAATTTATTTGCGTTACAATAATAACGAGGAATAATTGCTTAAACAATTAATGATAAAACCAAGACGCCTACCCGTTAAAAATTGAGAATGATTTTTCTTCCAAGTTTCTTCTTCTTCTAAGTTCAAATGACAAAAGACATTTTCTCGACTTAAAACTTCACTAATTGTACTCGAATATAAACGACTATCTTTAGGAGATTTAAGTTAAACTAGTTTTGCTGTAGTTTATTTAGATAATGTTATATTATTATTTATATATATCTATATTTATAAAGAATGAAATGCGATAAACTTATTGTTCTCGTCGAAACGCATTTTAGAGTTGCAGCACGGTCAATCACAATAAAAATATTCTGCCTTTATGGATTACATTTATCGTGATCCATAAATTTTATATGACATACAAGACGAACTCGATTTAAGCGTTCACAAACTTCGAAAGCAAATACGAATGTCGTGCATCACCTCTATATGAATCCCAACTAAATCAATAATTTTATTTTCCTCTAACTCTCATATAGACGTATCACAAATATATTAAATGTTCCAATAAAATTATTTAGGTACAAAATAACAAATATCGAATCGATGGTATAATTTCAATTAATTAAACAATTTAGTGTGCTGATTGTTCTAATATAGGTATTTTTAAATTTTCGTAAGTATTCTAAGAAACGCGAGAGACTGGCATAAAAGAGGGATTTTGTCAAATTCTATCTCTAATATATAAAATTCTCGTGTCACAATGTTAGTTACCCATACTCCTTTTTGAAACGGCTTGACCGATTTTTACAAAATTTTATATGCATATTCAGTAGGTCTGAGAATCGTCTACTATCTTTTTTGCATACCCCTAAGTGATAAGGGTTGTCCACACCTAACTTTTTATTTTCTGGACAAAATTTTTTATTGTAATTTTTTTATGATTTGGCATTAAAAAATACATATAACCCTTAATTTTTATCCTTCTACCACCAAACCCCACTTTTTAATAGCGATATTAGTACCGTAATAATCTTCAACTCTCAGTGGTCGATAACTGATCAATTATTATTAATCGATTAGTCATCCCCGCCAGGCGTCTAGTGATGTCACTACTCACCCAGCAAACAGCACGGAGTGGGGATGAGAATAAAGCAGATTTTGTTAGAATGTTACAGAAAGTTCAAATATGTTCTAAGAAGTAAAAGAATGTTTTATTATAGCATTTCAGAATGATTTGGCAATGTTCCAGAATCTTGAAGATCATTGAAGAATGTTTCATAATGTTTAATAGTTTGAAAATGTTTTGAATCATTATGGGATGTTCTGGATAGTTCTAAATTCGCGAATATTCTAGAATGTTCCATCAAACGTGTAATATATTCTTACCCGGGCAACGCCAGGTATTGCTGCTAGTATCATATAAAAATGTATCGGTTTCGTTTAAAATAAAATCCTGTAATATGCCCAAGTAGCAAATATACAAAAATAATAGAGGTGCACATTTTTATTTACCTAAAATAGTATATTCGAGTAAAATAGAAGAATATTACAATTTTTTGATAACCTAATTTGACAACAACCGTAATTCTTTATATTTCAATTATTTACTGTTCTTTCTGAAGTTATTAGCCGTTTTTCTTTTCGGTTTGTATCCTGGCGGAACCGTCTACGGGGTGCTGATGAAATCCTGTGAAATTGAGATCGATATCCACGTCTGGTAGCTTCGAAAGAATACTAATTACAAAGAACTTTTTGTTTTATTTATTTTACGGTTTAACTTTTTGTAGGTATACATCTATTTATTGTGAGCCATTAAATTTCTAATTGTGTTTCATTAAACGCTCAAAAAATCTGAAAATACTAAAATATTTTGCTTAATATTACACCACACATTTTCTTTTTCTTATTGTGAAGTACCTACCTATTATAATATCGTTTATGTATTTGACGAAAAATAATACGCACTGCAAAAATTGTAGAAATAAATGTTCACCATTAACTACATCCTTGTAATAGGTGCTTATGTAATTTTGTGTCGTTTCGTGTGATTTGCTTACCATTGTTTATCATTGCTTTCAAGGTTTACTCAGGATAAAAAAATATGTTATGAGTTTTAAACACTTTTTGAAAATGTTACGTATTATTAGATAATAAACGTAACGTATGTAACAATAACGTACCTATACATTATACATATGAGTAAAAAACTTATTTTTTAATATAGGTACTTTAAGGTGTGTTATTATTTTCCCAAATTGTTAAAAGCGTTACAGTAAAATATAAAAGTATGTTAATTACGAAAATAAATTAAATAAAGTTAAAAGGTGTTTAAATAACTAAAATGACTTCTCTTTTTTCCTATACCTACAGAGGTCATTTATGACCAATAGGTAAATAAAATTAACTAAATTAGGTTTAGACTAAATATGCACTTGTCACAATCTTTCATTTTCTGTAATAAATTTATGGAAAGAGGAAGGAAGGGAATGTTGGTAAGTATAGGTATTATTAGAAACACCATGAAGTGTAAGTTGGATCTTATTAACGATAAAAATAGCAAGTAATGGGTATAAGGGATCTGCAAGACATCTTTTCTTTCTAATGAGATCGAAGGCACTTCTTAATTATCTCTCATAGGAAAAAAATCACAATTTTTGTATATTTATGATTATTTTTAAATCCCCATTAACCTAGCTAATGCTACTACACTGACACATTAAAATTGAATAATCGATGTAATTAATAAGCATAGAAGTTTACCAAAGGACCTTAAGAAATCGTTTCGCAAAAGCATAAACTATACGTACTAGAAGTTAATAGAACTGTACGTCCAATCTTGTATACTTTGTAACACTTGATATAGACTTTCTTTAATGATTAACATGCCATAGGTACCTAAATCTTTTATAGAAAGGTTTTTGGACACCTTATATAAGTGAGAGAGTTTATTGACCCATTTTTAAATCCGCTGGAAATGTTGAAACGGACTTGAAATGAAAAACTTTTACATCCGAAAGCGTGAATAATGTTTGCAAAAGAAGTCGAAACCGCGAAATGCAATGCGTAAAGTGCATGTTGGCTGCCAGTCGAAAATACGAGCGTGAAATAAGCGAAACCACTAAAGAAAATTAATTTTTTTTTTGCTTTTTTCCAACGGTTATTAACATCTGGACGTCATGGGCTATATCTTACCGGTGTGCCAACACGCACTCGAATCAACTAATTTGATTTACGATTAATTTGATCAAACATATGAGGTATCTAGTAAACATAATTTTTAATATTGTAGGTAATTATTTAAAAAAATGTCTTTGTTTATAAAATGGAAATTTTTACGTCTTGCATTGTAATAATTACCAAAATGGTCTATAGAAAATGATAATAAAAAATATATAAGTCCAAATTCTGACAAATTAGTGTAGGAAAAAGAAAAAAGAGAAAGAAACCAATTTTCCGAAGCACTTACAGGCATTGTTTTCCTGTGTAAGCATCTACACGCCCTTTTTTATTCATCGCCATCATCCCGAGACAGGCAATAAACCCGACACTCTGTCCTAAACGTTTCTTGTTTGTCAGATAATTGACGAAAGAAAATAAAGGCTCCAATAAGCTCATAAAAACCCTTCGATGTGCGACGGGCAAAGAGCGACCGAAAAGAACATGCAAGGGCTCGAAAACAAGGGTTCGAATACACATATATTGCAAGGCAAGACAACGAATGACGCTTCAACCATGACGTCCTTCTCATCTTCAATAAGAATACTTTACCGTCGTAAATCAGTCGAATTATGCCCATTACTTTGCATATAAAGTGCGTACCATAAACTGTCGATGACAAAATTGGCGTGAATTTTTTTACTAGTGTGTAAAGTCGTAAAAATGCGCCCTTAAGTAAGGAAGCGACGTATTATATACGCTGTGATGGTTTCATCAGGGTTGTTCTTCGTAAATTTCAACCGATAGTCAAACAAAGTATCTCTGACATCGCTAATAACATTCCCAATACTTTATATACATATGGAGAAGAAGCTGAGGGGTATATAATGGATGACATATTAATATTTATCGTTTGCCATCAGTTCGAAAGGGATGGTTAATATTTTAAATAATAAGAATATAATTATGATACAGATAGGTATGTATAAGTTAGACAAGTAGAGATCTTTCAAATTTAGCAATGAAGGGCATTTTAGTAACTTCATTAATAAGTACCTATTAAGAACCCTTCATTTATAATACAAACAATAATTAAAAAAGACTAAAATAGTTTTAAAAAGGAATGAATAAACACTGCAAGTTTTCCAACTGTCAACAAAATTCATATATAAAAAATAATTCATTCTGACTTTAAAACTTAAAGGTATCGAGACTTGAGTTATTGAATAAAAAATACATGTACAGTATATTTCGTTTATAACGACGATGAAAGGACCACTAAATTCCATCGTTACCTATATCCGGAAGTCGCTATATAAAAGGAAAGAGAGAAAGAATAAAAGAAGGAAATTAGACAAGAAAAGTAGCCAGTAACTGATTTTTAGATTTAACTTTATCAACCTTAACATTTATAAACAATTACTACAACTGCTGACTATCTGTGAATGTAAACAAAATATTAAAAAGTTTTGTGTTTAGACTCGGTTGCAATATCAGTATGAGATTTCTATAGCATCTTCTAATTAATAGTTCATTAAAATTAGTCGCTAAAACCGAAATCGACGTTATATCCGAAGTCGTTACAGCCAAATTTTCTTCTTAAATTATTCCTTAAATTCCAAAATGTCGTTACAACCGAAGTCGTTATAAATGAAATCCACTGTTTATATACCTATATATGTGCTTATTTTTTGTAAATGAACATTTGTATGTATTTATTTTATATTGCAGATAGATAAAAAAATTTATAAATATAGGTACCTACCTAATATCTTTTTTCCATGCACCACTTTCCACTTTTTATAAGGTTTAATTTTAATTAAAAGACAAAGATTTTAAAGTACGTTTTTATGGCAAATAATAACAGAAACGAAACTATTTCACTTGTTGCCTAAGGGAGTTTCCTAAAAAATTAAGTTATCAAGATTTTCGAGTAATAGAAGTTCGGGAGTCTTTCGTGTTGTCAAGTAAAAATTACACGTAAGTCTCATGGTTGATGCTATTGCCAAACAATCGACGTTCGAGTTATCGAAGTTTGACTACTTGATTTTCCGTTTTCTATGTTCCAACGTTCCCCTTTAAATTACTGTAAAATGTAGTGGGGGAATCAGAAAACAAATTCAAACTATAGTCTTAATTTCAACAATAAGTTAAAATCAGCAACATACCTTAATGTTACATTAAAAATTCGTTTTTTTTTTTTTTAATGTAATGAATACAACTCAAATATTATGAAAGAACAAAAATTACAATAACAACTGAAAAAACTGATCTCACAGCCCAATCAGAACAGAAGTATGGATGCAGCACTCTGCTATGGGATTATCTAATTTAACTCGACTGCAGCGATACCTACTTCAAATATTTCTATTTCTACGATAGTTTTACCCTCAAAATACAAAATATAGAACTTAAACAGAAATTAGAATCTCTGCTGATTGAAACCTAGTTTGGATCACTATGAAAACATAAAATTTTAATGTCTTCTTAAGTTCCTTTAGGGCACCCATTTACCTGTCACGCATTTATTTGGACACGGTTCTAAACTTGAAGAATGGCCATGTTTACATCATATCCACCGAAACGCTTTCTATTTTGGGTATAATTCGGCACCTATGGTTTTATTGCCCTATAACAACCATCGAAAATAAAAGTGTTAAGGGTGGTTCAAATGACAAGATGCGATTTCACTTTCGAGAAAACGGAAGCAAAAAATGTTTACCTAGACACAATATGCAACCGCAAAATGACCACAAACTGGCGCAATTATAAAATTTTGTGGTTAGTCCGTGAGATTGTTTGCACGAATGAACATCAGCGTGGTTTTTAGACAATCTCGAGTAATTTTTACTTATATTATGGTAATGGCTGTGTTGCGGTAGTGAAGTGTTCTAAAACGCAGTGACGTTAGCTTTTATGGCTACTGCCCACAAGGACGACTTTAATTCCATGTTTTAACCAATATTTACGAAATTGCCAAGCCAGGAATCCTGTCCTTGCAAATAACATCTGGAATTTGATGTAGGATAAGGTAAGGGATAATAAATACTAATTTTGTGGGAGATTTACGAGGCCGAGGAAAATTGCGGAAATCCTTATTTACAGTTTTTAATTCCCTTCTTTGGGTTGATTTAATCAACAATGTTGTTTTTCTATCCATCAACAGAAAAATTGATTTTCTTTTTAGCTAGATTAAGTAAAATAAAAATTAGAATAGAAAAGTTTTAAGTAAGTGTTCCATAGAGAATCATAATCGATTATTTTTAAATGTATACCCAGTGGCTTTGAATTTTAAAATTTAAACAACGTTTTTCTTTTAGACATTTTAATCCCATTGTAATTACTGTTCTAGAAACAAGAAGTTTAATGTGATATTCATGTGCATCTACAGAACAATATAATTTATCGAGTAAGTGGGTGCATATTTTTATTTTTTGGTGCCTACGTACCTACTATTGATAGACAATTATTTTAAATGGTTCTATTATCCGCCTAAAATGATATCAGTTTTGACAAAAAAACGATTTTAGCAAAACGTATCAGTTACTTTTTCTGTTAAGCCCATTAGGGTTCCGTAGTATTGAAAGTGTTCGTATAAAAAACAATAAAATTGTTGTAGACACAATTACATAAATTAGACCTTCAAATGTGATTAATATAGAAATTAATTACTACCTTTATTCTCAATCAGTACTGAGCTTGCTTTGAATTAAACCAAGGTTATTATACAATGCACATCATAATCAGTCAGTATAAAAAAAACACACTTGGAGAATTTCACAAAACTATTTATAAGTACTCTGTGTACATTTCACTTTGTTATGGGTCATTATCAGAAGTATAGGTACGTGTACTGGTGATAAGGGCTGGAAAAAACAGTTTTCTTATTAAATTTTTGAAACATACAGTTCAAATTTTTTAAAACATGTGTTCATATGTTTCAAACCCTCTTTTTCTCAGTTATTTTGAACACATGTTTTAAATTGACCATTAAACGGATTTATTGTTCAGACCGGTCGTCTCTATACGGGTAGGGCAAAACGTTCACCGAACGTAGATTCTTCGTTAGCATTTTGTTAATTAACACCGCACAAGCAAAAGTGCATAATGTCATAATTTGGTAAACATGTGCAATATATTTGCTTCAACTATGTCCTACTTTTTTGAAAATTGTTCGAAAATCGAATTCCCAAAAGCTTTTTAAAAAAAGCATAACCCCTCGAAAGTTTTAAAATGATATTTGTATGAATTTTCCTTTACCACGCCGTATTTTTCGACTAATTCTGGGTTCATAAACAACCTAACTACAGTCGCATTTTGTGAGTAGAATTATCCAAGCTTATAAATAAATGAGTTTTTTTCTAGTAACGAAGGGGATGTTTTCCTTATTTCATACCTGCAACCAATAATTCCTTATCTAGCCAAATGAATTTAAGTTATGTTTTATTTGTGTTTTAAAAGCACTTTAATTTAAGACATGTTTTATTTAGATTGTGTTTGAAACACGTGTCTTAAAACATTTTTTTATAAACATGCCAACCCTGCTGACGATGCCCTGATAACAAGGTGATAAATAAATAATTTTGTGAAACTGCAATTTAATGAAAATGTTTCACCAAGAGCTATCGGCGATTAACTTCTTTATCATATCATAGTTTTATTAGTAAACCCATTATTTAATTATTGAAAATTAATGGTATGAATGTTCTTACTTGCTTTGTTCCTGTTCTAAAACGTGATCGTTTGCAAAACTCCCTGTTCCTCCCTGAGAATCTGCGCAGACAACTCAGAACTCTCCCGCACACTTCCGGCAACCGCGGCAGAACTTTCAAAAATTCGAAGAAACATAAATCGGCAACAAGCAACGACAGCAAACGCGTTCTCTTTGCACCAAACATAAAAAACGAATAAGTAACAAAAAAACAGTTCGTCATTCAGTGAGAAAACAATGAAGAAGCAAAAGCCGCCAGCGGAGGAGCACTCAGTGCAGCAACATCAGTTATAATACATAAGAGCCCATGTATTATTCTAGCAACACACATACAGACAGAAAAACACACACACGACGGTCAAGAGCACGTCGCATCAGCGGAACATGGCGTCGGGAAAACGACAAAGACAAAAGATCCCTGGCTCACACTAGTCGAACAGCGATAGACAGACGGCGGCAAGTTAATCTCCCAGCCATCAAGTAGGCCCCGCCAAGCAAGCCACGCACACAGCACACTGCGATGGAAGGCAAAACGGGTTTGATTTGTGTACTACGTGTGTTGTATACGGTGAGACCGGCGATATTTTTAGGCCTGTCGGATTGTAACAACAAGCACCATATCCACATCTCTCCTGGCTTGCTCGTTCTGTTATTTTCGTTCCCACCGCGTAATTTTCACCTGCACCGATACATCTTATTTTGTCTTTTGAATTTTATCTGTTCTTTTAGTCACGGAAACCGGAAAGCAAGCGACATCTTCATTTCTTTACGATGCAGTTCGTTATGTACTAAAATTTGAAATAGATTAGGCGCTATCTCTTAGGTTAAAATCGACAATGAATCGAAAATAATTGAAGGAGATCTCCTATTGTCACTTGCCGTGAACAAACTACTTGCCGAGGTAGATGTACGAAAGATGAACATTTGAAGTTTATCTATATGGGTCGTAAACAACTGCATAAACACTGGGAATGCAAAATCGAAGAACCGCTACTAGTTTTAGCACTTTTTGTTAATTATAATGGCAATAAAACACCCACCCTGTTAATAGCAAAATCTTCGGTGATAAAACTTCCTTCCACTCTGAATCGGCACCACAGTGCAACTTCTAAATCTTTAATTTATTCATTGTTCCTGAATATATTCAACGAACAATCTAATGTGCCACTTAGGTACTCTCTTACTACGTCTTCTGAACCTTTTTTTTTTTCTGAGTGGATCCTAACGCTTACGATCTCTAACATCCTATTCATAATGAATAAATATTGTGTAAGTAAATATTGCCTTTAAACTCATTCCTTTTCACTGTTTGGATCCAACAATCTTAATATAGCATTCTGTTAAATTTCTTTTTCCGAAAGAATCCAACTCTCCATTTCCAGAATGTCAATCATGATAAGTAATAATTGGGCAAGTAAAGATGCCGTTTAGACTGATGAACCTTATCACCAATATAGTCACACATAACGAACAATAAATTGTATATGTATAAGGGCACTAAAATACTCACCGTGTCAATTGCAAAATCTTCGTGGATAAAACGGAATATCCTTCCACTCTGAATCAGCACCACAGTGAAATACACTTAACATTTACTATCTCCAGAATCCTATTCATGATGAATAATCATTGAGTAGGTAAATGCTGCATTTAGACCCATTACTTTTCTCTGAATGAATCCAAAGACTCCAATATAGTGCTTACGCTGTTAGTATCTCCAGAATCTCGTTTATAATAAATAATATAATCGTTGAGCAAGTAAATGGTTGATAGATTTTGAAAGAATGGTAAACATTCTTCCCTTCACAAAGGTTTCTGAATCTATTAGAATAGCCCTCATCCTCTTAAGATTACAGGTGCACTAACCGATGAACCTGATCATTAATCCAATCCAATCACATATTCTCATAGTATCTCCTTTGAATCTTTCGTTTTCGAATAGATCCAAATATATCTACTTAACGCTTACTATCTCCAAATTATCATTCAGAATGAATAATTATTGAGTAAGTAAATGTTGCATTTGGAATCATTCGTTTTCTCTGAATGGTTTGCATTTTTCTTTTTGCAATGCTTTCTGAAACCATTAGAATTCTCTTCGTCCTCATAAGTAGATACTACAGTATATTACTTGATTAACCTGATCACGTAATCACTAATGTAATCACACATTTCATGAAATTACTAGAGCAGTACAATACACAGAAAAAAAAACTATTTTAAAACAAGAAAATATATTGCTTTGAAGATATTTACTCATTTTAAATAAATAAATACTTCTTTTTAGTATTTTGCTTTGTGTTAAGAAAACAAGAATATTTCCTTCAACACTTTTATTTACTTACTGCAATTGATTTAAAGAAAGAATTTTTGTTTTGAAACAAATTTATACAGGTTTCGATCGAAGACTAACTCTGTTCTTAAAACAAGTCAAGGAACTACTTGGAATGAAAATGTTTCTTTTGCTACAACTTTTTGAATGGTTTAAACAAAAAGTAATTTCTTAATTTTAAGACATTTCTGTTTTGAAACAAATAAATATTAATTCTATTCAAGTAGCCGAAAACTGGATTGGATAAAGCACTTCTTCGAAACAAAACAGTTCTGCTTTCGATAAAGCATTATCATTTTATTTTAAAGAACATTTTATTTAGTACAAATATGTGACGCTTTGATGAGCTCCATATTTGTCTCCCGTTTCGATTTTCAATATATTGCGTCATACGTTAATGAACTATCAGTGTAAAGTGAGTTGTTGGTGCACAATAAAATTTTCTGAAAAAACAGGGGTATATTTTTATAATAAAATGGAAGAATTTTTAAATAAAATTGGCTTTAGAGAAGCATTTGCAAGTAAGTACCCATTAAAATACTTAATTTTTACGAATTTATTTATTAATTGTATTTAAAATAGAAGTATGAAATAATGCAAAATTTTGCATGGTAAATATGTAATAGAGCCGCAATATTAGAATTAAGTTTTTAATTCATTCTGTATCACGTTATCTGCTGTATATAGGTACATAAATATCTACAAATCAATTTTATCCACAACGAATCCTCAACGAAGTAGTAGTAAAATAAAACTGTTTTTTAAATAGCAGTAGGTATCTACAGTTTAGCAAAATTTGTAAGCGCGCTTTCTCTCGATAAAGAAAAAATGGCTATTACCTACTGCTATTTGAAAATCGTTTATTGAGGATTGTATATGTATAGAAAAGGTTATCTATAATAGAAAATTTACACTTTTAGCAAGTCGATTGTTTTATGATGAGAATCGTTTGATCGATAAACCAAGAATTCTAGGTTTGATTTTAAATTAAAAACAATAATTTATATTACAGCTACTGGAATAATTTGGACTAAACAACTTCTTATCAAAATGGCAAACTTGAGCAATCACTACGTTACATTAAAGAGCTTATATAAGGTCGAATCAGTAAATGGAAGTAAAGTTCTTATCATGGATAAAAATAAAAAGACGCATTTTTCAGTCATGATGCGTACACTCCCTACTGGTGAATCATACGTAACACTAAAATGTCTTAAGGAATTTTTTTAGTTCCTTTCATACTATTGTTCATGTGTGTATCGTTGTCCTTTTTATTATTTTATGTTCAATAAAGATATGTTACAATAATCACATCTTATTTATATACCATTCCATTGATTTGTAAAATTGCTTTATAATTAAAAATAAAAAATTAAAAAAAAATTAAATTTTCAAACAAATTTTTGTTATTTTAGTATGAAAATGTTTCATGTTTAATACAAAAATATACCGCTTTAAACTCAAATATTAATCGTGTTTATTATGAAGAAGTACCATCTTAAATGGAAACATCCGTTTCTTGTGTTGAAGAAAAATATTATTTATTCCAAGCCCGCAAATCTTATTTTAAGAAAACGAAATTGTTGAAATCAGTAGATAAATATTCTGTTTAAAGAAATACATTATTCTAACGAAGAAATATTATGGTCTTCGTAAGTAAACTCTTTTTCGCTTCAAACGTTGCTGTATTTAACTGAAAGTATATATTCTTAAATGAAACGCAGCTTTTGATTACCATTAAAACTTTTAAACTCTTTATTCAAGAAAATATTTATTTGCGTATATATGAAACAAAGATTTTCTTGAATGAAGTGTTATTTATTCACATTAAATATACTCTTTTTTCCGTGTACTCACGCTGTTAAGTGATACATCTTCGTTGCTAATTTAAATGGATCTAAAGATCTTAGAATTACACTTATTCTTTTAGTACGTCTGCAGAATATCTTTCAGATAAATACCTAATCAGGAAGTCATTGGATAGATTTGGTCCTAATGGAAAAGGTATACATTATTCCTTTTACGATGCATTCTGAATTCATTAGAATTCCCCTCAACCCCTTGACCACTACAGGTATATTACTTGATGAGCCTGATCACTGATCTCACTTAAGGACGATAAAACATCCGCTGCCGATCCCAAGATCTTTGTTAATAAGATATATTCGGTCACTGAATATGAGTTACCATAGCTTCAGTATTTTGATTCAGGAAAAGTTAATTTTGAATAAAAACAACTTTTGAATCTTTAATCGAACTACTCCTTTTTTTCAGAATTGATTCAAAGAAGATCCAAACATACCTAACACTCCAGAATCCCATTCATAATGAATATAATGATTGAGCAAATATAAAAATACTGGATATAGACTCATCCCTTTTCTTTGAATTAATCCAAAAGATCTTAATGTACTGCTAATGCTCTTAGTAATGACATATATACAATATAGGTAGGTACAACGCTTTAGAAGACCATTAAAATTCTTCATAATGTCTACGGGTACGTTTACTAATGAACCAGGTCACTGATTAGGGATCACATATCAAGCAAAATTATCAGGACAATGCAACACTCTACGTGTCAATCGCGAGATCTACGTTAAAAATATTGTCTAAAGCATTTTGATTCAAGCAAACCGAATTTTGTGTAAAGAAAATCTTCCGGATCTTCAATAGACTCACAACTTTTTCTGAAGAAACTGGGGGACAGCCTTGCAGAACACTAAAAAAGTTTTTTTAAAAGTGGAAGGAGAATTGTAAAAATGCAGGGGGTGAAAACACTCACTCGCGTTGTCTTCTATAGTTTTACATTTACATTCTCCCTTTCCCAAACAATGTATTCTGAGTCATCAGTAGAATTCTCAATAAGTATTAGGTGTTAGAGACATATCAATTGAAGAGTCTAATAAAATTTCCATACAGTTATGATGATAGCATTAGATAGCCGATAAAAAATTCCAAGTTTATTTTACCAACTTCTTTTGTTAGAGCCACTTCCCCTTCGTTCACTTAAATGATACATTGCTATGAAGAAGAAAAAGAAGAACATCTTCTATTCTTTTGATACTTCCAAAAATATTTTTCAGAATCAAAAGAGCCTGAAGTATCAGTAAGATAGGGAGCATTTTGACCGGCTTTGGTGGAGACATACATATATTCTCATATTCCATCTGTTTCTTTCTGTTTTCCTACTATGCACTCAGCATCTATCTCTCTTAACGATTGGATTCTTTGTAAAATCGTCCTGAAACCATTTTACTGCTTGTAGATCAATGGAACTTACTTTCTTTATTTATCCTCGTATATGTATGTATATACGTATGTAGCGGTATGAAAAGAAAACTGGGTGTACCGGCCCATTAATACTTATGTATTTACTAATAAATTTTCTCCTTTCAGCGGCCGGCACCGCGTTCAAATTGGAAGGGATATATTCGTTTTGGGCAATTTCTTATAATTAATTTTAGGGAAAGCCGTTTACAATACTCATAAGGAAACGATTACTTTGGCGTTGAGGTATGCTGTTAATTTCTTAGCATTGTACTTACGCGGTATTGCGTCGACTTTTATTCGACCCGATAAATTTATAATTATCCGGTTAATGAAGCGAAAAATCCGATCGGCCTTAATACCCGCTTTGCTTGCACACTCTTTCCCCGACCATGTTATTAGGTGGTGTCGGTACGTAAAAGAGTATAATTGTGCTTCACCTGGGAATTTATGAGCTGCTCGACGCGTATAAAGGCAGCCACTGCTCATTAAATGTAGTTTCAGGCTAATTGTGAAATTGCAAAGTTAACGATACCTGGCAGAACCGTTACATTATTAAAGTAATTCGGTTTTGTGTGCATGTTGTGTATACCTACCTGCATATACACTTTCCTGGAGAAATTTATTATAAATGTACCCACGTAACACACGAGAGGACTTTCAATAAGATAAGTTAAGGCTGCTGTTGCAAAAAGGCGAACTGAAATTGATGGAAATCGCTTTGTGATGTTTTTATTTTTCAACGACTGGTGTAATGACACAGTCTCGTCTTATTGCGAGCTTTTTCAGGATTATATGAATTACACATACACAGCTTTATTGCCTTAAATTCTAGAAGTTGTTATTTATATTCATCAGGATCAGGTCACATTAGGTACTGCATAATTGCAGAAGTGCAGAACAGCTGAAAGTATGGTGTGCCCTGAACTGTAGTCCTTGAGTCTATGATCGTGGAGTTCTGGGCACAATTAAAACCATGACTATCTCCCTTCAGTACCTATCTTATTTTATAACTGAGCATAAAACAGTCAAACCTTTCTAAATCTAAATTCAAAAAAATTTTATGGCTTTGGCCAATTTTATTATAGACATATGTGCTAGCACAACTATTTCAGAAAATCATTCAGAGAGAAAATTAAAGTATTTCTTCGTTATGTCATAATAGAAAGTCAAAAAATGTGAAACTTTTAGTATTATCTTTCTTCTTGAGGACCTACTCACTCAACTACAATTTCTATATGCATATGTGCAAAAATAAGCGTCTCAATAGTAGCAGAACTTCTTGCACCTTGTTGGAAGTTTTACTGCCTAAGCATCCACTTCACCTGACTTAGACCACACGCAGACTTCTAGTTAAAAGTTTCATTTTTATTGATTTGAATTTATTTTGCCACCTGATTTGTAGATAGTTACCAATATTTTTTCTTAAAAATGTTCACCTGTATTTATATCACATACCTATACCTATAACACCATGTACATATAAATAAAACTGCTATATTAAGTGGATATGTATTTGTAAAGTTTCCGTGATTCCAGAAATCCCTGGAGGACAACGGAGCAATAAAGAAATTAACTCAGCGATTGGAAATAAATGTTTTCAAAGAGCTGATTCTTTTGAAATGATTACGTATCGGACGACATTCGAAAGTTTATTGGTGCATAAAACAATCCCCCGTTGACTGGTAAAACAAACGGTAACTGTTCAAAGTTTGGAACCACTTTTATGTTGATGATAACTTCTGCCCCGTCTCGAAAACTCGCGCTTAAATCATTACACGATATGACCGGAGAATAACGACTTCTTTGAATTTGTTCTAGTTTGTGTGCGCTCTACGTTCTCGTATCTAACATAAAATGGAAACAGTTAAAACATTTTCTTGAAATAAATGTACCCACAACAAAGACAATGTACACAAGATATTAGTACTTAATTGCTAAGGATCACCGATAATATCTACACTGATAAGAGAAAATCAAAAGTAACTTACAAGATGTCTACTCATCAATTGGAACATTCTTGTGTCTATTCCACATTTATACACAGGTGTATTAATGGATGATAAGAATATAGACCAGTGCTGAAGCCCTTTAAAATAGTAAAAAGTGAAAAAAAAAATATAGTAGGGTGAAACCAATTGTAAAAGGAAGAGCATATAACAGAAATGAAAGGAAAAATAATTTACGGGCGATCTGGGGTCGGGAAGGGAAGGGGGTGAGTTTTTAAGGGTAAAAAACGGTTTTCCTTGATTTCCGAAAAAAATACAAGTCTTATGGAAAAAAGTTAAGCAGCAAAGTTGTAGGTAAGAAAAAGATCTATAACTTTTGTATATACACTTTTTTTACATAACCTCAAAATTTATGTGAAAAATTCAAATAACCAAGTTTTTGGTTTTTTATTTTTCTTTTACAAAAAAAAAATTTTTCACGAAATTTGATGAAAACTCACCTATTTATGTCCCAAACACGCTGTAATTTTTTTGATTTGAAATATTTATTTTTTCATCTTATTTTTACTTAATATCGAAAAAACCCTAATTTTCAATCGAATTGCATTTCCTGGAAAAACTTACCATAGTAGATAATGTATATTTTTTTTCACACCATTAGAAAGTAGAAGAAAAAGCCCACCAACGTTTTTGAAAAAGCAGATATTTTGACGTGAGAATTTTCGATTGAGATAAGGGTATTTTTTCGATATTAAGTAAAAATAAGGTGCAAAATAAATATTTCAAATCAAAAAAATTACAGCGTGTTTGGGACATATGTACATAGGTAAGTTTTCACAAAATTTCGTGAAAAAAAATTTTTTGTAAAAGAAAAATAAAAAACCAAAAACTTGGTGACCTATTTGAATTTTTCACATAAATTTTGAGGTTATGTAAAAAAAGTGTAAGTAAAAAAATTGTAGATCTTTTTATTACCTACAACTTTGCCATTTAATGTTTTTTCATAAGCCTCGTAGTTTTTCCGGAAATCGAGGAAAACCGTTTTTTACCCTTAAAAACTCACCGCCTTCCCCTTCCCTACCTTAGATCGCCCGTAAATTATTTTTCCTTTCGTTTCTGTTATATTCTCTTCTCCAATGGGTTTCATACTACTATAATTTTTTTTGGTTTCAAAAATTATCGACCCTGGTCTAATATGGAATAATAAGTGCAGAAAAAAAATTAACGACTTGTCCTAATTTACTACAAAACGCTCTGGAATTGTTCTAAAATCCTCATAAAAATGTTTTTGTGGACGAATTACTAATTCGTCTAAATATTCAAGAGTTCATCTATTAGTATAAATATTTATATAAAAAAAATGTAAAAACTCTGCCTTTGTGTACGAATTCAAATTTGAATTAATTAGTCATTCTCCAATTTTTATTTTATTCTTAGGAATAAAACCTTTTCTTCAAATTTCAATACAACTTCTTTAATAAAAAATTGTATTTGTAGTGGTTAAGATAATAATACCTTCATGAGATTTATTAGCTTATTTGATCGAATGGTTGACATCGGTAGGTACTTAAAAAGAGGTCCAATCTTTATATACGTATACTGAGCAAGTTAAATGAAAATAATTTTTATTGAGTGATCTTTATAAACATTTGTAACTTTTCACTTCTTAGTTATTTGAAAACTGCCCTCTAAAAGCTTTCAAACTGCTTTGAGTGAGTTTTGATGGCATAAAGGGTTAACAGAATTCAAAACGTGTTTCGTGTAAACGGTGCCATAATAGAAGTTTCACTTAGTGACAATAACACAAAGTAGAACTTCGGGCCTTTTTTTTTTTCTTCCCTTGTATTGATCATGGCTGCAGTTGCGCCATACCCTAAAGTTTCATTTAGGTAGCATTTAAAAATAACGGTACTCGCATACACGTAATGTTAGCAAGTTTTAGTTTTAATTGCAGGTAGTACCGAATAGTAGTAGTTGTCATAATGGTAGTAAATGGTCGTAGATAATTGTAAAAATGCAATTAGCGCAAAAATTGAAACTACAAGCACAACAGGTAATAATTCAGATTAACACGTGTTGTTATTAATTATCGTGTCCATAAGTTGGACGTTAAAAAAAAGCCGGTGGGTATTTATACCGTGGATTAATTGACTTCTTAATCGCTTTTTTTACGGCCCACACAAAAAAATTCTTCGCTCGAACTTAATCGCAGATCTTAATTATCAGATCGTTTTCTTGTTCTCCTTTTCTAAAGTTCGGCGAGACGAACAGGTACACCTTTAAGGGGGTACAGGCGTATGGCTACAGTAAGGACCACTTTCTTTAGTCGAAAATGAAGAAAATATGACCTACGTCGAAGTGGGTCGTAACAATACTTCAATTACATGACCCAAACGAACAGTTGCGTCTACTTGGTGCATTTATAAATACTCCCTCTGCTCAGCAATTTCGAATATAAGAAAAATTATATTCTTTTATATTATTTGATATTGGTCTTGTTATCTGACCGAAGTTTGAAGAGTTTTAAATACATAATGTTCAAAACATGTTAATATATACACTGCTGGTAACTTACGAACCACACATATCATCTTTTGATAAATAGTACAAGTTATAGGAATATTAATAAAAAATACTAAAAAAAAATGTATTATTCCTAATGTGGGATTCGAAAGTTATCAGATCTGTATAACTCAAATCCAGTGGCGGCTCGTGAAATGAAAAGGGAGGTTTTACTTTATATTTCCCTTAGGTAATGTTACGTCTTAACTACTTTATGGTCCTTTCAAATTGAATAATGTACAAATTAAAATTTTAAAGTCAGTTTCGTAAATGAATAGCTAAGTGGCTTCTTTTACAATGAAAGACGAGCTATTCTAGAAATAATAAAATAAGAAAGTCCTTTGAAAATGTGTTACCTCTATAACAAAAAACACAAACGTACCATCAGTATAGATACTTTTTATTTCTTACTCTTTCGAGCATCTTTATCTTATAATTTTTCACACCCAATTGTTAATTAATTACAGGGCTCAACAGAACTTACTTCATTCATTCACCTCCAAGAAGCTATAGTCTAAGTAATGCATAGCAGCGGCTATGTTAGTAAAATTCTCACCATAATTATAAGCATATTTTATCGACAATATTCCTTATTAACTGCACCTGAGTATGAACAATTGTCTTCACTTATTGGCATTTTCATTTTTGATCTACCACTTTACTGGATTCAAACTGAGACAGAAGCCTTACGAATATAAAAATAAAATTATTAATGACTTACTAAAATAATGTATATTTGTAAAAGTATTACACTTAAATTAAGTATTTTTATTTCTTTAACAATAAGTTTCTGTTTTTCTGGTACAGGTAGTACCTATCTATTAGTCCCTAAGGACTTCGAAATAGGTCCACCTTGTAACTGTAAAGTATTTTCGATAATTTTAACGACCGATTAGAAGACATTAGTATACTTTTAATTAACGTAGGGTCACGTGAATTTATCGACGACCTGGTTGGTTGTTTTTCCAACGGCGAACCTTAATTTTCTACCGGAATGCAAATGAGGGCAGCCGGATTTCGTTTTATTGGTTCTGATATTGAATCGCTGCCCTTCTCCCCACTGATAAAATTCCACCTCATTTGGGAACTTGTTTCGGTTGCTTTTTTTTCTTTATGGACCGGAGCGCGAGCAAGTTTGGAATTTTCGATTAGAGAAAAAGGAAAGTTTCGTTTTACGACGGTTCCAAATTGTAATAAACGCACGAGCAAGTTCCAACTTTTATCCGAAATCAGCTTTTTTTCCGATGGAATGGCAGTTACATCTAGTACAAGCAATGACTCTTCGAAAAAACGAACGAACGAACAAGATCAATACCCGAATTGACGGAAGCTTCTTACACCTGCTAAACAAACAACGGTTTGTTTCTCCCTTGAGAGGAACTCTTGAGAAAAACAGGTATATACCTATCGAAATAGTAATAAATAATATAGCCAATTATTTGAAGAACCAGCAGATAAAGTTGAAAGTAGAAATTCAGTGTTAGAGAAATTTAATCTTCAAAATGGGTTGTCAGAGTTTATTGCAGAAAGTAATAGAAGGGATGTGAGGTATCCCTGAGTAGGATTTCGATAATATGCTTTTCGATTCCACAGATAGTTTTTCCGCCATATCCAATCGGGTTTGGCTGATGAGGTTAACTCTCAATTGATTTTTACGGTTGCAAAGTTAGTTTCTATAGATTCTAACATGCTCAGAAAGAATATAGCACTTGAAATAAAACACTATGATCTAAAAGGCGTAAAAATCATATTTGTTAGTAAGATGTTGAAAATTATACCAAAATTAATGAAATATTCTAGTTCACCGTACTTGACTTACACGTTCAAAATGACACCCTCCCAATTCATTTATGAAATAATTACCTCAAAGGATTTTGCACCGTTAGGCTAATTTTTCTTCTTTGCTTTCACTTAGTAAATTAAAATCAGTAAAAAACGTGCACTTCAGTTCCTAACCATTTTTATGTAGGTTTTTGTAATATTTCCAAATTATTCGTTGGAACGTCTTATTTATTTTTTTACCTGCTACTATTTATGTGTTGAATTCAAACGTTTGTTAATTTTTATGTGCCTAAAAGGATAAATTAATTCAGGAGCTTTGAATCTTGTTTTCCTTCTGCGCCTTTTTTTCTTCATTCTACACTCGGATCACGATTTTCGCTCGGGTCTGCTGTAGTTTCGTTGCCGTGGCGGCAGCGGGGAGTAAGAAGAATATCGCCGAACTTTTCGCAAAGAGGCTTTCGCGAGAGCAATCAACCTCTTGCGTGACATCGTAAAGGGCTAAAGCACTCCCAATGACACCAAGTGCGACTTGATATATGTACGTGAGCTGACAGTCGACTTTTATTAAGGCTCAGGCCTGGCAAAGGGAAACCATTAGGGAACGTGAAAAATACTGACAAGGGAAAACCAGCAGCTTTTCCGGAAATTTTCCGATTTACTACACTCTAAAAATTACCACATTGTTCTCTCAAATAAAAGTCCATTCTGATTCTTTTCAATAAATGGTAGAAAACACCTATTCACTGATTTATTATTCTTTTATCAATTAATGTTAATGTAAAATAAGTTGTTCGAACAAAATATTCAGAATCTTATTAAATTGATAAAACACATTGACAAGAAGTAGCTAAATGAGATTGTAGAAAAATTAAAAATTATTTTATTAATGTGTGCATACCTATCATTAATTTTTTATTATTGTAATTATTATTAAAACGACATCTTCTTTTGATTATTTTTAAATTTTGATTGTATGAATATCACTCATTCTTTTAATTACTTCATTGTAGATTAGCTCGTACAGACTATAACGATGACGTAAATGCTTTTTTTTTTTGATAAACGGACAATACATAAGTTTAAAAATTAACAATGTATTAGGGTGGTGTAAAAAGTTGTAGGTACTAAAGAAACAACCTCTCCATGAGAATGAAGTGTCTTTTAACATTTCTAAAGACATAATTAAAGAATAACATTTATTTCTCTCGTTATTAACGAAGCATCATATTACAAATAGTATTAAATGCTCATCATGGTCATATTTAAAAATGATCTGTCATGTTGACAGCTAAACAGCCTAACCGGTTTCGTTATTTGCGACTGATGCTAGGAAAGAAGCAACGTCTATCGGTAGAAGATGAATCTTTCAAGAAAGACATTCGAATAGTCGTTAAAACTATAATTACACGTCTCACATAATTTACAAGGTACAGATGAGAGTTGTTCGCAACGACGATGTAACATTTAATCTCAATCGATGAAATTAGTAACTTACTTTAAATTAAAAAAGAGAATTGCCCGATTAAGCACAGAAATAAAATATAAATAATAAAAATAATTAGAAATTCCTAAATATAATTGTATACTTATATTACGCATCCATAGAGCATAGCAGAAAAGTGAACCCAGACTTTACGTGTTGCCTGTACATACCATGATAATATCGACAAAAATAAAAATAATTTCTCGAGTAATTATTTATCATTTGCCCTCTAAAATGATAAATAATTTTAGATATTTTGTCCGTTCTGTAACAATTTAATTTTTAAAGTTTTATTCTCACATCCACAAATTTAAATGAAGCAGACTATACCTAGAGTGTTTGTTATTAAAATACGGGATATGTAAAAAAAAATAATATTTTTTTAATCTTTTAAGACTAATTAAAACGAGAAACAAATAATCTTATTTCTACTCTGATAGAAAAACCTTTTTCGATGACACCACTTCATAAGGTTTAATGCACATTCAAATACAGGTTTTAAATGAGCTCTATATAGTTATTGTTTTGGGGCCAAGTGAATTTGAAATTGATAGTTCATTTTGTTTAGAACTAGTCTCTTACGGACGTTAGTAGCATTTACTGAAAATGCAGAACTATTTTGGTCATACTTTATTAAAGAACTAAAATAACATAGATAACTTCAATGGAATATTGTTTCCTTGTTTAAATGTCTAGAATTTCACCGAGACAAGTCTTAATTTCGTCGATCAATTGTTGTCTTCTTTTGAGCAACACGATCACAAAAATATTATCTATTTCGTATCTTACTTACCTTGATCGTTTTAATTCAAGGATATCGACATTTTTTTATGTAAAGGGGAATACCCAAAATCAGAATATTAGCAATAAGTAAGCACTTAGCTACTTGAAATATTTAACTTTTTAGCTACACAGCTGTGTATTTAGAACACTATTTTGATCATCTGGCAGATCATGTGAACTTATTTAAACCCCAAAATATTTATTATTTTATTAATCGACTTTTGCGATTGTGTTTATTTCACAGTTCATTCAAATCATAAAGGGAATTAAAGTGAGAATTTCCTGATTTCTAAAGTTCTCGACCTACTTCTCTTAATCTTGTCTTTTTAGTGATGAGCAAAACAAGACGAAGACCAAGACTAGGATAGTCATGGGCTTATTCTCGGTCTTGTTTACTCAGTCTTGATCTTGCTTAAATTCGTCTGGTCTCGGTATTGGTCTTAGTCTTGCTTACGTAGTCTTGGTCTTAGTTTTGCAATAAGGTCTTAACGAACATCTTTCAAACAATTTTGTAAACATATTTTTTGGCAAACATTTTTAAACCTTGCTTATTATTATTCAATCATAAAAAGATAGTCTAAAATTAATTATTAATTCATGGGGTACTTTAGTGATTAGCAAAGCAAGACCAAGACCAAGACTCGGATAGTCTTGGGCTTGGTCTCGGTCTTGTTTACTCAGTCTTGGTCTTGGTCTTGCTTTTTCGCAAGGTAAGAATTCTTGAAAATTAAGAGTCTCGTGACATTACGTGCATAAGCTACATTATTGATTTAGTTCGAAAGGTTTGCAAGTAGTGGTGATTTTAAGCACCATGGTCCCATATTTTATCTATCCCTTCAAAAAAAAATCTTATTTTGAGTATTAGTAACTAACGCCCTCCTGTAGAAGACACATGAAGGTAAAAGGACTCTTTTTAGCAAAACCAAAGCCAGGATCAACTTTGTTCCCCAGTTTGCTGAGGAAATATTTTAGTTTTACAACATTTCTTGAAAATAATTTTAAGGTTTTATTTCTTTAACAAAAAAAAGGCAATTACTGTGGAAGGTATTTCTGTTTTGAGTTTTGGCACTCAATTTATATACAAAGTAAAAATCCCTTGCACAGGGAATTTGAAATCGCCTGATATTTATGTATCTACGAATATATGTCTGCGTCTGTATGGTGAGCTGCTTTCCAGGCGTACGAATTGACTTAAATTTATACGACGCCGGCTACGTTCTTTTAATCTTTCTGGTTCAATAAAGGCAGAGCCGGGCGAGTAGTCGTGCTCCTTTTTCTTAAAAAACTTTTATGGCTGCCACGGTTTTTCGGATCCCAGTTGGCAGAGAGCAAGCAGCGTTGTCGCCGCTAACAGGCATTCGCTTCGTTCCGCGTTGTTCGTTCTACACGTGAACTCCTTTTGTTCTTGCTTAACAACAACAGCAGGAGACGATGTCAATGCTTTTTGAAGAGAATACGATCTGGAGAAACAGGACAAAAACTGTGCTGAACGTTTATAGAACATTCCAAAAATAGCTTTAAATTTTTTTCATAAGCAAAATTTAAAAAACGTGCCTCTTGGGGAAAGTCAAGAAGACTACTGCTTTTGTGATTGTAATTAAAAAGCGAATAGTGTATTTACTCACTTAAAAAATGCATTAATACAACATCGCTCGTTTTTCATTCAAAAATAGAACGCAAAACTTTCTTGTTTATCAAATTGGTAAAGGCTTTCGCGGCCAGAAGATGAACCCGACGAATATCACCGGTTTCTTGTTCATCTTTTAGGAATCTAGGGATTTGTGAATTTTTCAGCATCATCCTATGGTCTTGCTTTTTCGCAAAACCAAGACCAAGACTGCAAGACCAAGGCCAATTTTGCTCATCACTAATCGGAGCTTAAATGAACTGCAGTTCAAGCACTTTTCTGAATAGATATTTGGAGTTTTTGTAAAATAATTGCTTAAT
This sequence comes from Agrilus mali, assembly GCA_029378335.1. Lineage (NCBI taxonomy): Eukaryota > Metazoa > Arthropoda > Insecta > Coleoptera > Buprestidae > Agrilus > Agrilus mali. The sequence continues at coordinate 10,305,243 of CM055660.1, forward strand.
AAAAATATTTTGTAATTTGTGGAGCTTCAAATTCCTTCAATGTGCTTGAAGCCAATCGAAATGTTCCATTCACTAATCTTCTATTTGTAATCCTTGATGGATTTTGAATTGGAGATTCAAGAATTAAAGTGTTTTGGTCTTATAGTGTTTGAAGTAAATTATTTGGATGAAGGCTTTATCCAGCTCTAATTTAGACATCACGTATTTATTGCTTGTTTCGAAGGATGTGGTCTAGTGTGGTTTAATCCAAGATTTTTAGCGGTTTCTTTGGAACATTTAAGCAAATGCAGAAGCAAAAATAATTCATAGGTAATTTTCTCTTTTATCTTTATCTCGTCCGTTCTATTCATGACAAAGATACCCACTGAATATTGATTCTTATTGTGGCTGTCAGGAATAGTAATCCACCATATGTTCGATAAAATTTCAAAAGTTTAAAATTAAATTTTCAGTGATCTATGGTGATGCCCCAACTGAAGAGTTTTGCACATATTGCCACCAAAACGGTTAAATCCTTAAATTCTACTTTGATTGCGCATCGTTTGAATTAATCTCCACTCATTGAAGATATACAAACCAAAAATTCAATCAGAAATTGTTAATAACGAACTCTGTTCATTCCAAAGGCAATTGGTGCAAATTGAACTGAACTATTTGGTTCTTTTGTGTCCGGTTCTCTTCTGTAGTTTGATTCTATTCTAACATAAATATTCGACTACTAGGGAACATCCTCCATATTGGTCAATAACATTGGCGGCTCGTGGTCGAAAAGGAAGGGGGTTCACAGAATGAAGAACATGTAATCATCAAAAAGAATTTCACAGTGAGGCACATGATTTTACCAAAAAAGTAAACCAATTTTTAAAATGGTCATTGTTTAGATAGCCCAGTAACATAACAGCTTGGTTATATCTATGATAATCATTTCCTACAGAGTCTATAATACATTCCAGGCATCCTTTAAATGTTCTGCGTTTTCGTAAACATTTTTTACTGTTCGAGTGTTATAGTTCCACCTGGTTGGCCGCGGCGGCCGAAAGCAGATTTAAACAGACTTTTGATACCCGCGCCGGCGCAGCGTACACATGCTTTTCGTTCACTGCACTAAACGCTGTATGTTGAGTGTATTTTATCTTCCATTTCACGCGTCCGACTGCTCTCTTTTTAACATACAGAGTACCGCTCTCGCGATATGTTCAGGATCCAACTTGAACCGAAAAAGTTAGGTAATTTCGTCAGCGACAAGACAACAATTTAAATATTTTCTATGGGTTACGGGTTGGTGTTTTGTTTGTAATTATGAACTGTGAGGGTAATGGTAAAAAAGGTAGTACCTATATTATACGATAATTATCAATTATATTATAAATATTAAAAGGATAAAATTATATGGTGTAGGTAGTTCAATTTTTAAGGGGGTTCACTGAACAAATGCACCTACAGTAAAACCGCCACTGGTCAATAATCTACATTCTAATTCCATTGCTCTACTCTATTCCTCACTAATACTACTATATTTCCATTTCTAATATGTCTCTAAATAATAGAAGATGTCTTACTATCTTATCTTACCTATTTCTTATTGAATTCCCTTCGTTCCCTCAAGTTATCTAATAGGTACCTTACCTTTTCCAACTTCTATAAATATTCTTCTAATACACTACAGTACAAAATTAAATTCAACTAAAAAAGAGTAAAACTCAGGATTGTGATGGACATACTTTCTGACGAGATGTAAACCCAGAATCATTATTTTACAGTGTCAAATACTCGTGGACGCCATTCAAACTCTATTTGGATACTTAACTACTTTCCATATATATATATATATATATATATATGTAACGACTGTGTAACATTTTGTACAAATTTTTATCTATACGCAAAATTATGATGTAAGTCACAACATGAAGCACAAAAGGTCAATCAGAACGAGCAACATTATCTATTTACAAACTCTTGTAGCCTACGGATATTTGTTGTAAAAATGATTTACGGTTAATTATATGAAAAAAAATTCCTTCATTCTTTTACGTAGTATAGGTACGCATTTACACGAGGAACATTTAATTTGTAAGCATGTGCATCAAAATACTGTAATTACTGAGCACTTATCGAGGACGTTATTTGTTAAGAATATGCTTCATTATGAAATATTAAATTTTTCAGAAATTAAAAAGTCGTTAATATATTGTAACGTTGTTTAACATTATTAAAACGTTGTATGATGAACTTTTAAGGGCTTCTAAGGCTTTGAAAATAGAACCCTCGTCCTTCATCAGAAAATAAAGTTTGAAGTTCATGAAATATGATGTGATGAATATAAAATTCGAACCGCTAAAAATAACAGAAACTTTAGAGCATTTAAAATATTTCATAAATAAATTTAGCAAAACCTTTTATCAATGAGTGTTGTAAATAAATAATTTTATAGTAGATATAAAGGAAACGAATTTAACGATTATGAAAAACACTTTATACGGTAAATTCATTCACAAAAGTCTTAATTAATCAAAATACTTCAAGTACCATGTAGCACGCACACCCATTAATAATTTTTGTCGCCGAGTAAAAAGCGATTAATTTATTTCTTGGAATGGTACTCGAGTCTGGCAAAAACAAACAAACAAGCGAAGCCCAGCAAACACGCTCGGGTCAAACAACGTACACGCCATATAAATTGCACTTATGGCCAATATTAAAAGATGCAATTACTTCATGTGAATGTAATTTATAACCAATCACAATAACGAAATGGGACGCATGTTACAAAAATTGCTATTAATTCGTTCAAAGTAAGTAAACCTATCAATCAGCAAAATGACCTTTCCTTCTTTTTTATACAATACAAATGTCGCAATACAAAATTGAATTTGTTGTAGTTGTTCTATTTGACACATTTCCTACAATAAACCTGAAGACATTGAAGTAAGCAATGCATTATCTATACAGCAACCAAAAATCGAGAGAATATTAATGAACTTAACACTTTAGGGGTACAAGTGTTGTGAAACATACTGAATGTAAAAATATTTAAAAAATGAAACAAGTAGAAAGTTTCACCAATGTAATATAAACCTGACATGTTTCGGTCACATGACCATTAATGTCAGGTTTTTATTAAATTGGTGAAACTTTATAGGTACTTGTTTTATTTTTTTAAATATTTTTATGTTTATCAGAAAGCTAAGACAACTCTGAAGCCAAAAACGTCCGAAATTATTTTATACAATAGAATGTATTTGAAAAACCGTCATTTCTACATATTAGAAATACCTAACAGCGGACTCTATATTGTTCCTTGTGGGGCTCCAATTTTATTGTAGCTTCTTTTAAAAACTTAGGCGCCTTTTAATTATTTTTAGTAAAATTCCTGTGATTGTTTATTGCTCTACTTTAAGCCAGCAGGATGCAGCGATCAATATACCTTTCAGAGGGACCCTCGAGAGTACCTACCTCAAAAAAAAAATACTCAAGTGAATCGCAAAACCTCGAATACCTACATGTACACATCAAATTCTTCTTAAGTCAGCTAAAATTCTTCTATAATGCCAAAAACATATAAAACAGTTATTAAACAAGTACCTCGTTCTGTAAAAATAAAAATGTGGTCGTTGAAAATTAAATTTTTCGGCGTCCTTAAATATGAAAAACTACGGGGATTTTTTTTTGTTTTAAACAAAAAGAACACGTGGCGCCAGCCAATTTAACTTCACTTTTCAATAAAATTATAGTTTTTTTTTTAAATTAGTCACATTATTTAAATTTAGATAAAAAATCATGAAAACAGGCTTGTAGGAAATTAAATTCTCCACGAAAAGGTTTCTTTTGATTTTTTATGAAGTTCGCATCAATCAAGATAATCTTATTAATAAACTAATAAACTCTATTCAGTCATCACTTTGAGCTCTAAAAACTTTATTTTTACTGAAATATGACCAATTCGATTAAACTATCATTAAGTTTAGACTATATTTTCATGATTTTTTGTCTCAATTTAAATAATGTGACAAATTTTTAAAAAAACTATATTTTTATCGAATAGTGAACTTAAATTGACTGGCGGCACGTGTCCTCTGTTTAAAATCAAGAAAAAATTTTCTCCGTAGTTTTTCGTCAAAAGGAACAATTTTTTAGGGCGTCGGAAAAAAATTAATGTTTAACGACCACCCTAGTCAATATGTTTTATTAATCTACACAAGAGTGTAATTTTTAATATTTAACTACTATTACCAACATAATACACTTATGATAATTTATCTATTAATTAAATTCTTATCCGAATAACTACTAAAAAAATAAAAATGAATTATAGACTTTTGATTAATGTTTTTATGTTTTGCAACAATCTCTTTAAAATCTAATTATTTCTTCAGAATTAAAACCATGTAAAGCGTTTCGAGCCAATTTAATGTTGACAACGCGCATAAATTACTATTAACGACTTATGAATCGATAATAAGTACCAGTTGCAAAGTTGTAGATTTCATTCTTTAGGTCTAATTTACACAATGTATTTAAATGCTAATTAAGTGTTTAATGAGAAGTAACACTTCTTAATTGATAAATGACCGTAATTTTTAAGTAAATTGTTTAATGATTATGTGCCAACAAACAAACGTTAGTACCTACGTTCTGGGGTTAAAAAAGTTTCCTCCTGACGAAATTTAAATCTAGTCTATCTTTCTGAAATTGAAGTGCATAGTTTTTGTATTTACTCTAAAATTCAAACAGTACAAAAGCGATAAAATTGCTCCAAACCCGGTGAAATTTCGATATATCAAAATCGAAAGAATCCAGTATCGTTCGAATTTTAAAGCTATTGTGTAGTTCTTTTAAAGTGACAACTTAAGCTGTAAAAGGCCAACAGAAATAGCTTAGCCCTTGCAATCTGAACGCCCACTGGTGCGCGATGGACACAGCTGATATTGCAGTGGGGACAGTCCATTTAGTCTTCGTACTTCGATGAAGCACATAGCGTTGTATGTAAACTCGCCCCGTATTATAAGAAAAAAACATTAAATCAGAAACTTCAACGATAGGAACAATTAATAATGATTTTCACCTAATTTTAAATTTTATTTAGTTTATAAAAGATCGTGCAACTTTTAGCAAATACTTTTTATAATTGGTGAGACACTCTTAAAGGAAATCGGACAAATAAAAGGAACATTTAGGAATACATATTTATTCTGTAAACTTAATTAGTCAATGTTTCGCTTATTAGTTTATTATTATTATTATTATAAATATTTTAATATCAATAATAGCTGAACTGAATACCTCCAAATATTTATTTATTTATTTATTATTTACAGATTGATGTGCATTTACAACTGTAATTATTTAATTTAATTACTTACTAAAATCAGTATTCTGAGGAAGAAGTGGTTGTAGAAATAACAACACTGGGTACTAAATTAACCCCATTCAAATAATATTACATATTTAAAATACAAAATGGGAATTCTGTTTCATTTAAAGTGCATTACCACTTTTCGTGTAAATATTACTAATACCATTAAGACACCCTGGGGTGAGTTTTTTTTTTTTTAACCTTTTTTTCCCCCCCAATTAGGGACCCGTTTGAAAATGAAAACAAAACCGGCTAAAACCCAATCGATTTTCCTGGACGAATTTTTGCGTTTCTTTCTATCTTTTCGGGGTTTCCCTCAATAACCCCCAAAAATTCTTTTCCCTGTAAAATGAAGAATCGAAACCTAAAGAGTCAACGATACTTTGGAAGTCCAATATTTTCGTTTGAATGCCCTTATTTTTCTCAGCTCGCGGTTCTATAAAAATGGTTAAAAAAGAAGAAGGTCGAAACCTCAAAGAGTACCACATACTTTAGAGTCCAAATATGTTTCGTTTGAATAGTACATAATTGCTTCTTGCTAGGTTTTGAGAAGAAGGCTCACTTGATGGCATTTTATATTCTGAGCCACCGCTTTAAAAGATTTAAACTGTATTTGTGTCTAAGATATTAATAATGAAAATGATGGTTGAATTGTCAAACGCATTGAGGAATAAAATATTTAGTGTGTTATATAAAATGTTCCTGGATTATCAGTATTACTTTTCGTCGGGTGAATACTTACATAATGTGGAAAGTGTCCATTCCAACTATGAGGATTTTAATTCTGTTGCAACACCATGAATATCAGTTCCCTTAAAGTCATTTGTAAACTTAAAACCGTACAATAAGTGATATGATCACAACATTAACGAGAACATATGCTCAATAATTAGGTTCAGAGTCTCGGTAACTGAAACCTAATAGTGATTGGTAACACTTAACGTACCCACATCAAAGCGCTGTGGATTCCGACCGAGTTTATTACGGTCTCATAAGAAAGACATAAGCAGAAAACGTACAGGATATATTATGGCAAAAACATGCAATTGGTAGCCTAATAACTACCGTATGTATACTAACAGAGCAACAAAACGAACAATGAACAAAAATTCATAGAGGGCCGTTGTAAACGGCCATTTAGAATAATTTTATGTCGAACATTAAACTTTTACGGCGGCGCTACCACCTTATACACACTCACACACATATACACTTATAGAGTGCAAAAATGTGCCGGAACGATTACAATTAAGCGAAAATAAACACCTCCTTAAAATGATTTACGGTCAGTATCAAATCGGCTGCTGGTGTCTAAATAATGCAACGGATGACGGACTATATACATGCTCGAAAGAAGGAAGGTACTATATTAAATTTATGTTCAATGAAAAACCAATTCATTTCATGTTGACAACTTTAAACCCCATTAAATATACCATAAAGTAACTTTATTTTGCTTTAAAAGCTCGCGCGGCAATCGCCGCTTTTATCGTGGCGTGGTGTATCTCCAGTAGGCCGTTAGAAGACGTTGGTTGGCCTGATGCTGGTGCAAGGCTGCCTGGTGTCTTTTAAAACCACCAAACACTAAACTCTCCCGTCATAAACTCGCCTCTAATGAGCCCCATTTCTTCATTTTTTTATGCGAACTCGCTTTCTAAATATCGCCAAAGTAACAGCTTTATTAATCGTCTTATACATCAAGCCCTTCCTTTCCTTCACCAATTTGCTTTTCGCTACTTAACCTTCTCTACAGATTTATTACAACAAGCAATATAATTAATCAAATATTACACCTACAAATAAATAGGTTAATAATAAAACTTAAGTTTACAAAACTCATCGAGAGCTTATCGGTGAATGGTTTCATAAAAACTCAGCAGAGATTATCTATTGTCTGATTTTCTCAAAGTGGCGGCTCATAAAATAAAACTGCCAACAATCAGTTACTTAAAACAAAGTTATAAATATCACGGTTTCTTGAGAAAATATCGGAAGTTGAAACATACCATTGTCTAATTTTCAGTGGTAGTTCAGATAATAACACTGCCATTAAGAAGTCACTGATAATGAAGTTATAAAAATCAGGGCTTTTTAAGAAAATATGCAAAGTTGAAAGCTTCCATTGCATTGTCTAGTTCTTTTAAAGTAGTATCTTAGGCACTTAAACTAAAACCAATAAATCACTTATAATAAAGTTAAAATGATACGGATTTATAAAGTTATGGAAATCAGGGTTTCTTAATAAGGCATCAAAAATTGAATGCTCCCATTGTCTAGTTTTTTAATGTGGTCTCATAGACAGTGAAACTGTTATAAGTTGGTCATTTTAACAAAGTCATAAAAATCAGGGTTTCTTAAGAAAATATCAAAAAGTAGAAACTATTATTGTTTAATTTCTTTATAGTAGTGGTGCAGACAATAAACATAATTGATGATGATAAGTTTGTAAATTTGAATTTTTTATTTCCCTCAGCACTGCGAAGGAATCAGCCATTTTTGAGTAAATCTTCGTTTTGTTGATTGTACGTTACGTGTAGTACCTACTCAAAACAAAACTAAAACTGTTGTCAATACTGAATGTTTATTAAAACAAATTCACGAAATACTGTAGGTACCTACAACTTTTGTTTGATTTGATACACAGCCCAAAACCCTTACTTTATTCTAAAATCTGAAAACTTTGAATTACCAATCACATCGAAAAATAAATACCTATACCTAATCAAAGCCCCATGGTACTGTAGGGGCTTGCATTACCTCGTAAGGACTTCAAATTCAAGTTTTAAAATATTAAGTGTTTGAAATACAAATTACTCAGCACTTTTATAAAGTAATTGTCAAATGAAAAGGCTTGAAATACAGTGTTTCTAAGTCCTGAAAGCTTTCCCGAGCTGCAATCCAAAAATGATATAGGTACTTAATTAATTTTACAACAATTCTCACGTCAAAGGTCAAACAATTAGTGATGGCAAAAGAACGTACCGCTTGCATGAATAATCTTATTAGAGCCTTAATATTATTACTAGGATAATAAATATTTACATCGTAGGTAACTTACTGTAAGAGACCTCTAACACTAGTCAAACTCGTCAGAATAATCCTTTGCCCGATCCTTTACTATTTCTTTTTATTAAAATTCATCACTATTGTAACTAGTAGGTACCTGTCAGTAAAAGAACGGTTTTTAACCTTTACCCTCCATGATTAAATTGTACCCTTTGTTGCTGTCAGTTACACTTTCCCATTCGACACCGTTGCAACCAATGTGTTTGGAGCAGTTGATAAAATGTTTTTATTTTTAAAACGAGTTGCCTTTAGTCCTAGCAATAAAACTTAGCGAGCGGATATGTCACCGGCGCTAAATTTAGACGTTACATTCAGCCATAAAATTAGAAGAAAACAAATATAAATAAAATGACAAGAAGCAAAAAAAAAAAAATAGAAAAGGGTGTCTGCCTCTCTGGTCCCCTGCACAGACGAAGCCGGCTTATTTAAGTCGAAAATAGAAATAAAAGTCAACGATCTATGTTATATGTTAGTGTGTATTACGTGGACTCACTCTGTTGTGTCTCATTCTTAACTTGGATGTGTGTGTTTCTACTTATGGCTTCCATAAAGGTATGCACAATAAATTTATGAGACGATGGTTCACACTCTTTAGAATTGCACAAAAGTCGACAGCAGGTTTGAATAATTGCTACAAAGCCAGTCGTTCGCCAACCCCCTGGAGAAAAATGTGGTGCGGCCAAACGGCGACGACGGACGGTTCGAAGGGGAGGCTAAGCATAATTAATCCTCAAAAAAAAGAAAGAGGAAACGAATAAAGACAGCTCTTGACGACATCTTTGGAATAAATAACAGAGGGAATCAGAAAAATTTTTACACTCGCTAAGCTCTTACACAAATAACTAAAGGAGAAATGTAGCATACTAAGTAACCCATAAAATGGTTCCGTTTTGCAATAAATAAAATATCGGATAACACCTAATAGATGACGATTTATTGGGGGAATTTAGATAACATTTTTATATCGGATGTAAATCAAAATTTTAGGAGCTATAACCGTCTAAAATTACACTTAAGTTCACTGTTGATAAGTGAAACAACTTTTTAACTTTTTAAATTAATGACAATGAAAATCCATAAATAGATTATGAATAACTTATACTTAAAGCTTCTGTATTAAACAATAAATAAATAGTGAATCTATGCGAACGATCAAAGTATATTGTACCTATAGTTTGAATCACATAAAGTGGCAACTCAGGCTATAAAACTGTCATTAAATGACCGTCCTGATGGGATCATTCGAAAGAAGCACTTCTGTATTTTATAAGTACTTATACGTAAAACACTTGTGCTTTTAAAGTACTAAAAAATTGTCAAAATTTATCAAACATTCGGAAAATTATAATTTAAAAAAAATTGGGTTTTGTTTACACTTTGTGAATTATTAATAAATCGTATAACGTTTTCATGAGCTTTTGGTTCCGAATTTGGTCCAAAAAATAAGGGGCCCATATAATTCGCAAAAAAAGTGTTCCATACTGATTTCATGTGGAACTGTAGCACACTATCATTAATTTAATAAAATTAATAATAATCCAATCTCTTATTTCGGAATTTAAACGTTCTCTTGTTATTGAAGGATTGTACCTACATATTTTTTATGTTTGGGGCGAGACTTAAAAGTTTTAAATTGATTTTGCTACATTTTCAGTGTTGATGTTGGGTTTTACTAGCTTATCGATTTCATCACAATCCCAGGAAACTAATTTCCAACACAGGAAATTAATTTCAAGTTATATTGACACTTTAATCAATAACTTTCAAACATTTAAATGAGTGTGAAATAATTGTATGCATATACCTCAAATTATCCAGGGAAGATGAAAGGGAAGGGGCAGGATTAAATATTTGCTGATAAATAGATCTGTTATTTTTAAATACAAATAACAACTCGTTGCACCATCTACAAACAAACCTTGGAACTGTCACATTTTATTCTTGACGTTACGTGTTTGGTCATTTGTGTTTTAGTAACATGTAACATGTAACAACTGAAAATTAACATGCTCTTAGACATTTTAATGAGACATGATTTTTACCATGTCATTGATATAAACTTTGGAATCTTAATCTTAAGTTATAATGTAGAAAAGTTAAATTATTCGTACTACTATAATAATACAAGTTTAGATCGTTAATTTAATAAAAAAACCCAAACGTTTTGTAGGTAAGTAAAAGAACTTCATTTCATACTTAGAAAATAATGTACTATTATTTTTACCCAAATTAATATTCGTAGAAACAATTACGTAAAAAATAATCTACTGTTATAAAATTCAAATAAAGTATTTATATAATAATTTTCCCTGTTTAAAACTGCATGAAAAAAACTTTTATTTTAATAAAAGTCGAGCAGACAGAAGCAACGCATGGACGGACAGACATCGTCCTTAATGTGTGAATTTTTTGTCATCATTGATAATACTGGTGACTCAGGGTCATTCAAGTAATATTACAAACTAAGGGGGAAACGGTTTTCACCTTTTAATGAAGGCGACCAAAAATAAATTTCACATCAGGTTGGATACCTTATACCTAACCTAACCCACACAAAATGGCATCAACTAACTATAAAATAAGAAAAAAACTGTTTTGAATCACTAACCACTTTTGATAATATTTCAGAAATTAATATATGTATTATATCGTAGAATAGCTTATTTTTAAAAAATACTTGAATTGTTTATACTGTAACAACTAACTAACACGACGTGTGTGTACGAAATAGTACATATAGAAAATGCGTTCTGGTATTATGTTATAGGTACGTATACGAATAAGTTCCAAGTTTAATGTTGGCAACCGGTTCGGTTAGAATAAACTATTTGGCAGAAACTTCAAACAAAGACCATGTGCATGAATTATTTTCGCACGACTTTACCTATATCAACGTGTATCAACAGGAAACCGGGTTGAAATCGAAACACGGAAATTATATTTTCTTCTATTTACATTTTGTACCCGTTATAAACTACCTACCTACCTACCTACTGAAAAATTTATATTATACAATAAGTACGCACATAAATAAATAAATAAATGAAAGATAAATGTAATTCTTGTATAAATTACTTTATTATAATTTTTCAATCCAGTCTAAAAGCCTAAACAGAAATAAAATTTTGGAAATTGCTTTTCATTAAATTAATATCTAAATAAATAAATAATTTTTAACACATGTTGTGATTGTACTGTTTTTGGGGTATCAAACCCCCTCTACTCAGAGCAAACATTTCGATTATTTTGTAATCTTTCAGGAAGAGCTAACTCTGTGACAATGAACCCTCATCTGACACGCGTTTTTAGTTTTAATTAAATCGAACACTAATTCCGTCGGAACTCGTATAAAACCAGCTCGAACGTTTAATCGTTTCTGAAAGGGACGCTTTCGGATGATGAGAATGATAGGTGATGGAGAAAGATGGCGGATAACAACCCCGACGATTGAGCATCGTCGAGCCCCATCATACCGACTAACCCGACCCGCATTTCGGATAAAGTTCATCGCGGTGTCCGGAAGTTTAATTTCCGGAAAATGGCCTACACACATAAATTTGCATGCCGTATCTGTCTAAAACAAACTGAGTTCGGGCAGTAAATCCCTTAATCGGGCGTAGTAGTAGTAATCGGCGAGGGTTGGTTGGTCGACTGGTTGGATGGTTGTAGAACTTCGTTTTACCCCTTGCCTGCGGTACAGATACAAACTCCAACGTACGACGCTTTTATACACCACACCGAGCCAAGACTCGCCCGACTAAATGAAATTTCATTACTTTAAATCCAAACCACCGTTTTGAATGTTTGTCATAAATTCGTTCTCAAAATGAGAGAGCTTAACGTGCCCCCGTTTTATTAAAAGCTCCCCGCTGTTTGGACATTGTGAACACCGGCATTTCGCTTATACGTTTCATCAAAAATCCCCCACATAAACCAACTAAGATAGGTACGAAGTCCACATAAAAGTAAAAAGAAGGGTTAAAATACAGAACCTACTCTGTCAGTTTTTCTTGTGTTTGACGTTTCTGTTTTCTTTTTTCAAATTGATGTAATTAAGGAGTTTATTGCCCATGCGAGTTAAATATAAAAGTGATAATATTAATGCTACGAATACCTAATAGATAGTTACCTATATAAAAAAGAATTAAACACTAAAACAAGAAATTTCAATAAACAAAAGATAATAAGTTTCAATTGTCATTATCCCTTTTTCTTCATATCGGATTTAAGTCGAATAAGGGTGACAAGGCCATATTTCATAAAAACAAGGCCTTGGCCAAAATAAAATAAAACCTTATTACCCTTAGTCGGTTTTGATTCCAATTGTTATTAAGAATCTTCTCTAACACCAATAATACCTAACTAGTATAAACTCGGTATATTGGTATAAACTTAGTATATAAAATCGGTATAATTGGTATAATAAATAAACTAATAATTTTTGAATTAAAATATATATAGGTACATATCTATAAATAGCGCTTTATAATAATAGGAAATAGAAATTTTAGACTCCTTATATCTTGGACAATGAATATTTTACCATATTAATTAAGGCTGAGGAGTACTTAAGAATCTCTGTCATGTGGTTGGGTACTATAGATAATATTCAAAAAAGATGTTCTGGCTGAGTAGAAATGTCTTTTACTCACTGGAAATATACCTATTTAAGGTAAAGTCTGCGGTTTCTACCATTTTGAAAGGAAAACCTTTATCATGATTAATGTTTTGTAAAGGACGAAGAAAGGTCGGTAATATTTATAGGCAAGGACGATTTCATCCCAGAATATTCCATACAGGATTAAAAAGTTTACAAATTCCAATGTGGGTGGCCAGTGATTTTCGTAATAAAAAAGAGTCAGTAAAAATGTTTATATGCTTCTGGAACCAGATCGAGAAAAAAAAAACGGATTTCTCTACCACAAAGCCTGAAGCACAGCAATCCGACATTTTTATTTCGATTAATCTGTTTGATACGACGCTGTGGGAAGCGTTTCGAGTGGATATTATCTACAACTTTAGGTCTTAATTACTAAAGAAGAATTTGCCGATTCGGAGAGTGGCCTTAATGTGGCCATTCGTATGCAACACTCGACGGCAAGAACCCCATTCGACTGTGAAATCACTTCCATAATTTATATTTTAAATGAGTTTATCGCGTTCGGGCAGATATTACTCCGGCAAGCAACTTATTCTGGGCCCGGGGGACCGTCGAGGGGCGGAGGAGCGGGACCGGGGAGGGCCGTGTTGTTTTATTACGCTGCCACAGCACACACAGAGATAGTCCGGGTTTAAGTTTGTTGTCTTTGCAACGGCGAGGCGTATCTATGAGGACGAAGAGGGAGGAAAGGAACAAAAGAAACAAGAAAGAGAAGATGAGGAGGCGGCGGAGGAGGAAGAGGTGGAGAAGTTATCAGAACGACGACGTCGCCTGATCGTCGTCAACGACAACAGGGAAATAACAAGAAAGAGTTGGATGCTGGCATCGATTCGAAGAACTGGAATGAATTTACGATCCAAGTTCTTATCTCTAATTTTACCCCCTTGCTCGATTAGGGATTGTACACATACGTAAAAATATACACGAAGCACCAACACCTAAAACCAAAATCGCCGCCTTCTAATAATATCTAATAAACAAAAAAGATAAATGATAAGCTATAATTCTCCTTCTTCACCTACTCAAACGAATATATACATGAATAATTTATTAGGATTTTTAAATTTTTATAAATAACGGACCCTTTAAATTACTATAGGGTCTCTTTTTTCGATGCAGCCGCTAAAATAGGTATAACTGTAAAATGCATTACAACGCAACCAGGTTATCAAACTTGGGGTGTCGCCCCGATTCTCTCCAGAATCTCCTCGTTTTATGAGTATATCCATCCAAATATTTGTATGATTGCATAAAAAGTACTATGCTTTTACCACTACACTTTTAAATTTAAAGTTAATTTTGTATAGGGGTTATTTAAGGAACCATTTCATCCCAAAGAAAAGAGGGTAAACACGCAACTTGGGATTATCGCTAGCATTTTTGTGAATCTCAAATGAAATGCCTAATTACATTAAACACATAAGTATAATGCATTAGGTAAATATATCCAATGTATTTTAAACTAATGCTAGATAAAATGCTTTATAAATTGCACCTGAAATTATGATCCCTATATACTCCTATTTTTTAGAAACCACTAGAAATATAATTAAAATAAAAAAATTTAAATGCTCATGAGGACTCCAATGCACTTTGCATTCAAAAAAAATATTATCTTACACTACGATGGTATCAAGTATTTAATTTTTTAGGCATATTTGTATTTATTAAGGTTGTTTTCACGTTGCTTTATTCGTCTCCTGATTTCCTTGTTTAAAAAGGACAGCCTTCTCCTTTCAAAAAAGAAAAAATTGCAAATTTAACAATTATGACAACATTTTATGTTGGATGTGACCAAAAATCGCTTCGTTTATGGCTCAATATTTTCATAAATGGTGGGTTTTACATCCTCAACGTTTATAAATTATTATGGATAGCAATGTTGAGGATCAGGACCAATCAGGACTTTTGCTTACAATACACCATTTACATATTGTGAAAAATGTTATAAATAAAATAAAATTTGACAACATACAGAGCTTATATTTTTTTACAATTATTATGTAAATCGTGTAATGTGACCAAACGAGATTTTGCTTTTCAATTTAAGCCTGATGAATCAGCACAACCAGGTTGGCGAGACATCGCAAAAAGTTAAGCTTTATTGTTGTTTACTGGACTTAATCCTCAAAATTGTTATCCATAGTTATTTAAAAGATAAATAAATTATACTTAAAAGAAGAGTAAACTGCTACATATCAGACAGCATAAATATAAAGTGTTAAATACAATCAAATGCAATACAGTATCACATTTATAATTATGAATGTGGTATTTTTCTTGTTAAATCTTACTTATTCTTTCTAAATCTGTTTTCCTAGCCAAACATTAATTTATTGGGTTCTAACTTCATTTAAAACAATAATACGAAAGGGAAAAGAAAATTAATTTTTATTTTGATGCAGTTCAAATTCAAGCACACATAAGTAGACAATTTAATGATTCATAAAAGGACCGTAAATCAATAAAAAAGAAGACGGATTTTCATGATAATAATATATCAGACAAAATTGTTTTCTAAATGTTACATTTCGTTTGCATCATAAATTCGAAAATGCTTGTAGTTATATGATTTCCAATGCTACCCAGGTATCAAGTTATCATACATTCCAGGCAGAAATAAAACCCTTTTTTGCATATCTCAATGTGAACAGGTTCTGAGAAATAAGGACTTAAAAGTGAAACCGGTGGCCTTGCATTTTACAACAGAAAGTGTTCAGCAAGTTGTCACACCCATTAAGCTCTTTGCTGGTAGAATGCAAAAAAAATTGAGGGTCTGTACTGAATTTATCCATCATCTATATAAGGACAAAAAATAAAGTATTTATTTGCCTATTGAAATTGCACTTCTATTTATATTTATTCAAAAAATGATCATTTGTAAATTACTCATAATCTTGGTATTGTATGTATATTAGATTCCATTTTTCACGTTTATTTTTTAATGACCTAAGTAGGTACCTATATCCTGCTTTTAAACTTTCAATTTATTATCCCCAAATCGAGTATTCAAAGAAAGTCTTTAAACATTAGCACATTTAAAATATTTGTAATACACTAATGCCAAAAACATTCTTGCCTACATTACATTTACACTTTTGCGGGGTCGAAATAGTAAAAGGGATGAAAATTTCATCATGACAAATCATGCGCCATCTCACGGCCCTACAACAAACTTCACCGAAAGTATTGATTTTGAAAGAAAGCTTCGCCTATTGGACACGATGATGCGCTTGTCCCTTGGTTGACTTTTAAACAGAATACTGTACCACAAGAGGAGAACTCCACGAACTGTACGAAATCTACAGGGTACAGAAAACTAAAACTTTATTAAAACAGTTGGTGATACAATGAAATTTAAAAAGGCGTCTCCAAATCAACGCCAGTCAGTCCAACTGGAATAAACGAAGATTGTGGAAGGAACGAACATGTCACCGTATTGAAATTGTGTAGCAAACAAGTTGCAAAAATATAACAAAGTGTTTATGTGAAGTGATACTGGTTTTGTATATCCTAGAAACTGGACCGGAATGATATGACGTAATAATAATGTTTTTAAAGTTATACCTAATTTCCATGCTAAAGTTTTTATAGATATAAATATGTATATTTAATAATACCTGAACATAAACAACGGTCAGAAGAGGATTAATAAGGGACTTCTCAAGCCTAACCAATAATATGAAACTTAGGACCTCACACAAGACCGTAACGTTATAAGGAAAACTATGAAGTTACTAAAAATAAATAGAACGTTGTCATCCTATGGTCGTCAGTCTGAAGACCGAGCCTGGGAGGTCATGCACCTTCACTCCTTTCTATTCTGGACGAATCTTACAAAAGTGGATTATTCTCCATCTCTATCTATAGGTACCTACTTACTCCATTTAGGAACAGTTCCCTAATTTGGAACTTGGAACTTCCCCTGCACCTCCTTACTCCTGTAAGTAGTACTTAGTTGGGTCTCTCATACGTCCCTAAATAACCTTTCAAGGCACAGAAGGTATCCAATCAGTTTATTTTTCCTTTTCGTTATGGGCTCCATAGAGCTCTACTCCTACTCTTTCCTAACCTTTTCTATTCATCATCCGCCTATAACACCACATCTAGAATACTCATAACCTTTTCAAACTAAGCTGAACAAAAATATATATTCCGCATTACCTATAAGACATCCAGTAACACGCAGTGCATTGGGTTAACGAACTCGAGGAGATTGATCTGGACCACTGAAAATTAATTGATAACGATATCGAACTTCTATAGATTCCAAACAAATCGTAGACAATAGGCGGGAAAGTTCGACCATTATCATTAAGTTGAGTAGGTATAATTAACAATAAGAAATGGTGATAAACGAATATGGATTGCCGGACTTTTTTAATTAAGGATAAGTAAATAAATTTAAAAGCAATCAGCGATTTCATATTCCAAACCATTTAGAGAAATATCGGACCACCAATCCAATTTCCTCAAAAGTGAAGTAAAAAAACTTTTCTGGATTATGATTGTTCCCTCCTGACAGCCACCTATAGGTACATACATATAAAATCCCGTAGGTAAAAAGACCAGCGGAAGTAACGGAGTGGGGATCACCGAACACGTGCATTTGTTTGAAAGAGGTCTGGCATGGAGAGAGAGGGGATATGCGCCGCACAATACCATTGGAGTTAGTATGAATACCGCGGAAGCCATGAAATGACGGACCAACCGGTGCCCGATTCTAGCGTTAAGGTGGAGCTTTCGACGAAGCCATTATGATCATGTGACGTAATTACGTTCCAAAATTGATGGCCGCGCACATGCGCATTAGTGCACGAAGAAGACAAGGGGATGGACTTGTGACACCATGAAAGTCAATAGTACAAATTAATCTGCGCAGTCAAGCAAATTTCCTTCCTTAATTAATACGAGAGCACGGAAAGCACAAACAAAAAGAAACATTATTCGTCACTATAGAATTACTTACTTTAGATATAGATAAATCATCAAAGAAGTATTTCCAGCCCATACATATTTTGTAGCACGATTGCTACTCAACTCTACATTATGGTCAACAATCAATTAGAAAACAGAAGAGGAACCGATGTGTGTATTGTGAATACGTGTTTGAGTACCTACTTATGTAATACCTACACACTTTATAAACCAATAAATTTAATAGGAATGAAAAATTCTCGTAAGTTGTTTACTGATGTTTAATTAGATCACGAAAACCATTAAAGGAAACTTAAATAAACCACATTGAATAGTAATTTAAGTCTCCATTTATTCCGTTTAACTGGCTGATAATAAGCCAATTTAGGTCATAATTCATTTAAGCTATCGCTGAACAATAATTTCAACTGTTAATTAAAAACACGCGCTGGAAGTTTAAATTCCTTTAAAATTATTAGTTTCTATTCAGTGTTGCGGTATAACATTTGGATGGCTGATTTCATACAAAACTTCTTCTGGAACCATGTATATTCCCTTTCTCTAGGCATTTAAAATATTATTTCCTATATATATTTACTACATATGGTACATACGTTGGAAATAAAATATCACTTGCGGTTTAGTGTTCTAAATTCTTGCATCTATCCGGATCCGCCCTTCTATTTTGGTACGGCTATTAACTACCTACTCTATTCCGTTAGTAATCATCCGGAGTTCTCTTATCTATTTGCGCTTCTCTTTTGGTAAGACTGCTATCCTGTCCCATTAGTAATCATCTGCAGTTCTGTCCGTCTTGTGTATGTGAATGTCATTAACAAACAACCTTTAAAGTTTTGACCTGCATGGTCTACTATTGTGAGGAATGTAATTTGTTTCAGGGTCATATTTTTCTGACTATCGATTCTTACATAGATCCGTTCTATATTAATTTTTACTATATTAGTTCCGTCGAGTGTCATTGCAGCCCTGGTCTACCGTAACATATCTTGAGAGTAGTTTTACCGGCATTTTCAATTTCAATATTTTCAATTTGTCATCATTTGATATTAACACGAAAACTACAACAAGCAAAGACTGTGTAATATTAAATTTTAATTCGAAATTGGGAGCTATAACGGAGACATGCTGATTCATATCTGACGAAATATTTCACGTTAGGGTCTGCTGGGTATGCAGAAAACAACGGGCCTTTACTGGAAATCTCTAATATTGAATACCAAAGAACTGTCTTTGGCCTATGCTTGTCAACATACTTTTTGGTACCTATACCTAGTTTTTCATATCCCAGACATTATTTGAGATGCCAAAGAATGGCTTCTTTCAGCTGAAACACCTCCATCATGGTAGTACTGATACATAACTCTTTAGGTCATGGTGCAAATTGTGTTCAAGGATATCAACAGAGGAAGGACCAACTAAATTCAAGATATGAAAATTGGAAAAATTCCGATAATATCGGGAGATTAAAAAAACTGATTACTATATAGTATGATAATAGGAGATTTTAGAATGCTCATTGGTAAGAGACTTAATTTAGTACGTAATGTTAATATCATGCGGCTTCTTACATCTTTGCATCCTACAGTTCTAGCCATATTTTGAAGCGTCTGTAATATTGTAGGTACCTCGTACTCTCCCTAAGAAGATAGTCAAATATGGTTTTTTACTCAAGTCAGTAGGTAACCACCTCAAGAGGGCGTCAGTTTTTATTAGGCTACTACTACACATTATATAATTAATTGATTTTGAATATCAATAATAGTTTAAAATAAAAACTGCTATTCCCTACAAGTTTCCTTATTAAGATTCTATATCGGTTTTAGACAAAATACTTTGTGTGATTTTGTTAGATTTATTTTCATATGTCATATGCTTTGCTTAACTCCAAACGTTTCAATGGTCATTGAATACACTGGAATGGCATCTGCTAAGCAAGACAAAACGTGTATAAGGGACACGACAACAAAATTTAAAAATTGTAGATTGAGATTGGGATACTAGTTGTTATTTATAAAAAAATAGTACCTAAATCTTTTCAATCATTGGTACCTAGACATATCGCGCTTTGGAAACATGTGGCAGGTACAACGTTTTCAAGTAGGTTCCAACAATTATCGATGTATTTACTCAACATCTTAGAATCCACTTATGTACTTGTTAGTGCCCAATAAAAGTTAATGTGCGCTAAAAATCGTTATTATAGTTATTAAAAACCAGTAAATATTGTTGTCTCGGTAGATGTAAAGTTTAGTTTGTATTGTATTTATTGTACACACTTTGCACGCATATTCGCACGATTATTCGAACTTAATAGGTAAGTTGTACGCATATCTACAGTACTAAGCAAAAAAATGGAAGCGGAACTGAAATTAGGAAAGTGAGACAGATACACTATCAAACATACAGTTTGAATAAAAAGAATTCTCCAGGATATTCCTTTCGAAAATGATAATTTACCTAAAGGCTGGGTAATTGTTTGAACATAGAGAACACTTGTTATTCAAGACGAAACTGATGAACGAGAGGAGTCACATGAAGACTTTTCCCTAAACCATCTCTAAACTGTAGAAATTGGTTTTGTGTGGTTTTGATGAGTTTCATGATCCATCTGTGAAAAACTATTATGAACTCATATTTTAAATTTCTGAATTTTTTCATATTATGCTGGCTCATAAACACCTCAGAAACTCATAGGTACCTATATCTAAATATAAATTCCTAACACAAGCCAAAAAAGCATGAAATCAACTATAACTGGAAATGAAGTGGAAACCCTATATGTAGTAGAATTCTTTAAGCTGATTTATAATATTGAAAATGGATACGAAGGAAGATGTCCCATAGAATAAAAAGCACTTCAGATAAGAAATTTAAAAATATAATTGTTGGTCTGTGGGAAAAAAAGAAGATACTTTCGATTAACATATCAAAGGTGGTATATGATGAGTAAAACCAGTAGAAACGTGAACATTTTCTTGGATGGTACTAGATTCACTAAATTCCAATTTACTTCATCTAAAGTGATTGAATATAATTGAAATTGGCAGTCAATAAATACTTATTTTTTTCCAAAGTTGAATAAAAATTTTTTTCTAGCTCAAATTGAGCTGTAAGTCTTTCTAAAACTCTTATCTCAATTGGGTCAGCAGTTCCCATGTCAGCATATTATATAAAGTCGTCAGTCTAAAGACTGGTTGAACATGCACCTCCACCTCTTCACATTTTTTAAATACTGAAGTTAATCTACATATTTGCGAGAGTAATTTAATTTGTCTTCTTTTACCTTCATCTTTGCTCTTATTTCTGCTTCTAACAGTAGGTATGTCTCTAATTAGCCTTTTGTGTTTCTGAAAGTGTTCTAACCTTCCACCTCTTCCAATTCATTCTTAACATCCGTAGCTTCCTCCCTGTTCTCCTAGATATACTTTTTTTAATAATCAAATCTTGATTCCTAACTTTTTCCATCAATGCACTATCAAATATGAGTAACCTTTTTTTTTCGTGTCGTCCTAATTCCGCACCCATAATAGAGAGCAACCTCTTAAACATAGAGGTTGTTTAGAATCTTATGAGCAATAAAATCTGCTATGAATATTTAGGTGATAATGGGTGAATATCATTGTTAAGGCTCATAAAATTTTGACTCAAGTTTCGTAGGTACCTACTAATTAACCGTCCTTGTTATCCGCACCAAACAACAAAAATTCTAAAAATGCTTCTAATGCGTTCTTTATTTCCATGATCATTTTGTTGTTAATATTTATTGTGTAGACATGCAAAGTTTAGAGTTTTACCATATATATATATATATATATATATATATATATATAAAAGTGTAAACTGCCTTCTATTATTACAGATACTAATTGTGAAACACAAATTTCGTATGTTACTGTACATTTCTTTATCTTCACTTATAGTAGAGGTACACGGTATAAATTTACCCACTTTATGCCACTTGCTTATGATTACCATTATTATTATTACACTCTGTTTTAAACTACATACTAACAAGGGCCACAAACAAAGTTTACGACGCCTTTATGCCGTCGCGTTCTTATATGTATGTCCATTCCGTCGGTCTGTACATCGCCGTCGGTACGTTCGATGCGTATGCTCACCATGTAACGTGCTATAGGTCAGTATTTTTACTACTTTTACTTTCACGTTGAGTAAATAGTTACCAGTTAGCGATATAAATTAAGCTAAGTCAACATGTAAACATATAAAAATGCTAAAATCTATACCTCTACGTCTCGTAAAATTTTATCGCGTTCGTCTTTAGGAGTCGCGCGCTCTAGTCCGTGATGTTAAACCTGCCGAAAACCATTTTACAACAGACAATAAAACTAATCATGAATTATATTTACTTCATGTTAATCGTAGGTATTATATCTATTTGTACTTACTATAGGCAGCAGGAGCCGACTATTACACCATTGTTCGTGCAATTAGCAATAATTTACGAGCGACAATGCTTCTATTTGAAAGCATCCATCATTTCCAGATCAACCGACGTGCTTGAATAGTAACAATTGCTCTCATTATTACCTTGCACAAACCATTGCTATAAGTATTCAAAAAAACCTACTTGGACGCATAGAGCCACAAAATTACTCACATTTACTTTTCTTTAATTTATACAAAATTATTTTGATTTTATCGTCGTTTGCAAATTGCAATGTATTTTAGTATCTGGATGCTTAATCTTGGCATTATTTTTGGATTACATTTATTATATTAGGTTAAGTAACTTACAAGATGAGCCCATCAAAATCTGTTTTGCTTCTTTCTCCTCCACTCCATGACTTAATAATCAACTTAAAGTAAATATTAAATTTAGAAGAATGGATAATACGATACCAATCTCATAATGATTTCTGAATAATCGCCATGAATCGATACTTCTTTGTGCAAAAAATTGAGACAGTCTCATTTTAGGGATTTAAAGCAATCACATCAAGAATCAATTGAAAAATTATGTCTGTTAGTTTTCCTTTGGCTAGTCAAACTGATAAGTGTCAGTGTTAACTGTGACGACAGAGGAGTGGAGAAATAAAATTGAGCAAAAAGGAAAAGAATGAAACTTAAAAGAAATTGTGACAGATTTTCAATCAGAACTGCCTTTTCTTGCCTAATTACGTTTGGAAGTACCTATATATCTTGTAAGTAATAAATAAATAAAATAATAATTACACTAGTCAACAAAAGTTACCTTTTTTGATGGCATGGACGTATTTCCTATATGAAATTAGCCGAAAATACCAAAATGACCTTAGAATTCTTCTATCACCCATTTTTTTTTTGCTATAACGCATTATGGTTTTCTAACACAATATAACAATAGATGCATTATTGAGGATGGAGTATTTGGAAAATCAACAATACCATGTTCTCCTACTGCCGTGTAAGTCTTAAATCCCAGTTAAATTAAGTGTGATGGGCCGTTGAAGCTGTACATGGTGCTGTTTGAAAAAAATACAGTCTACTACATAAAGTTTTAGATAACAGGGTTTCGCCCTTACCAAGATCATTATGTCAAATAGTCGGGTTATTAAATACTTTGGTGAAATATTACATTCTGATCCAGATTTAGCTGATACAATAATTTACATGGAGGAGTCGAAGTCACTAACAAAATACAAGAATTAGTTCCACATGATTATTGGATTTTTCGGAACTATTCGAAATTGATCTTCTAGTACTATTTACAGGTACATATCAATTGTAAAAAAACCTGTCAGTGCTCTAATATTCAATATTGTCCAAAATTCAATAGCTTTAAGGCTATTGAAGGATACAAATGTGGTTGCGCAAATGGAAATAGAATTAACTGTAAATTACTGTTCGCACGTATAAGCTGCAGCTATTTTCTATTTATCCTACGGTTGTTAGATCAATCAAAAATTATAAGGCCAGCCGAGATACATAGATACCACAATTTTGATAAAACAGGCGTAACTATCACTATTAAAGCAGGTATTAACTTTTGTCTTTTAAATATAATTGATCCATAATTCAATACATGTAACTTTTATGTTGAGCAATGTTGTTTTTTTATATGTTTTCGCTATATGACTCTTCCGCAGTTTTAATATGTAGTAGCTAACTAATAATTTAATACAATATCTTTTTTTGGTAAGTTAGTAAAAAAATGCACCCCTAAAAAAATAATTAATTAATTTTTAATCATGCCAAAAAGTTAAAAAAAAAATGTATGATGCTTATTAAAAACTACCATCTCTGTAAATTTTATTAAAATATATCAAGTTGTTTCGAAGAAATTTGAAATTAACGTTAGAGATTGTCATTTAATATTGGGGATAGAAGCCTAAAATCGGGTGGGTACATGTTCCAGGCAAAGAATAACAATCAAGAGGTGGCTTATACGGAAAGGACATATTACTATCACTTTTAAATCGCAACTTATGACTCATCCATTTTCCTTTAAATTTATTAAGTTCGCTTTGTTACGTCAGACGGGGCGCGTGCGTGTTACAGGGTAATCATGGGTTTTCAGATTTGATTTCAGGTCACCACACTACATTAGAAACATCTACTAAATGTCAAAAATCCTGCGTTTATCAACGTTATTATTTCTATATTGTAACGTTTTTTTTTCTATGAAATATCCCGTTACTAAAATTTAACGTATTTCTATTCAGTTTGTGGTAGTCATGGTTCAGTTTTATTGATTATTTCTTAATTTTGATCGACCTTCCCTCTTATCATCAAGGCTAACAACTTTTGCTGGGCAGGACTACGCGATCGATGGAAGGATCGTTAAATTTTTCCGGTCGGTGCTGAGGACTTCTTCCTCTATCGTTTCTGCTGACGATGTGCTTGATTTTGTGTGAGTTAATTTTTTTAACCAGATATCCTTAAATTGTTTGTTGTTCATTTGTCGCCCATCCGCAGTTCTAATTAGGTTCCGGACAGACTGTGCAGCTGGAGGAAAGGTCGGGGTGAAGACTCAATTTTACCAGGGCAGGGGAACAAATTGAGGTCTATAGGACCAGCCAAAAAACGAGCCAATTAACACCTGCAGGTGGCTCCTGTAATATCTAAAAGGTTGGTTCCAAATTCCCATATTATCTGGGCCCTACTGAAATTTTGGAAGTCCCCAAAATACCCAGAATCCAGCGGCAGTCACAACGTTGTCATAGGGAACGCGTTTGGATGGGCATGTTTGTTTTGTAAGTTTTTTTTTTAAATTTGTATAATTGTTTCAATAGATATACTCTTCAAGTTTTTATTTGTTTTTTTTTTTATGAGAGGTTGTAGCTCTCACAGCATCAAGGTTCTTCTGGAACTACCACTGCTCTACCCGGGGCACAGTAACTTTTTCTTTGTTTGACAAAGTGGCGCCCGAGTATTTTAATTTTCTCAATTCATTTAATTTCATTTTTTACGAACTAACTATAATTATTTCAAACCAATAATTTATAGTTTTGTTAAAATATCATTAAAGTAATTCAATAAATTGCAATACCTACTTTTTGTATAGGCCTACATCTCAACTTTATAAATTATCAGGTCAGTAATTGTGGGTATCTATACCTATGTACATATTTCTTAATCAAAATTATTTCTTAATAACAAAAGAACAAACCTTGACTCCAATAAGATTTTTCCGGATTTATTACCCTTAGGTATGTGACATTAAAGCTGGTCACGGCTGTACATGGTTTGCTTTAGAAGATCATTAAATTTTATTCGTATCTGTTGTTGTTGTGATTATGACGTTTCAATGACGATTAAAACATGTCTACGAAAGGATGTTTTCTGACAACGTCATCATATTAAGAATAATTAGCGTTCGACGAGTTCTTAATTGTTATACCTGTCATAAAGTTGTGATATTGCCCGTTTTAGTGCTTGTTTATGTTTGACATTACGGAGCACACCGTCTCGCGTCGTCGACGTACACTTACAAACAGTTAGCTACTTCTATCGGATTGTGAACTTTTCAGAACGATACTTGAAGATATTGCTAAGAACAAGAAGAAATATAGACTAAATTTCAAATTATTTTAGTAATATAAAAAGTAAACAAACCAAAATAATAAAAAACTCTGCTATGAATTTGTACCTACTCTAGAAATTGACCTTAGAGGTCGAAATAATATTGTTGAGCCTAAATAGAACACTCGTTTTTGTGTTTCTATCTAGAATGTACCTACTATTAATGTATAAATGTGAACTAAAATCATTATAATAAGAAAATATATTTTTTAATTATGTATTTATTAAAGTAAAAAGTTTTATTTATACCTGAAAGTGCCGTTATGGTTAAAAAGAAACACAAAACTGTTACCTTCCAAAATTCGCAGTCTCTGTCTAAGTTTCTGGCATCTGGTCTTTCTTCTTGATAGGGCTTGCAAAAAGTATTACATTCCGATCAGGCACTTAGGCAGGGCCACCAAATCAGATCCAATTATTATCATCTAAGTATTGTTTAATTTTTCTAAAGTGACGGCTCAGACAATAAAAATGCCACCAATTAAGAAAGTAACCGCCCCTTTCATTAATTAGTTAAAATTATTTATTATATGTATATATTTCATTTAAAAGAAACGTATTTTGAATTCTGTTAACCACTGGTACCGGCAAAGCTTAAAATAGGGTTGTTTGCAAATACGTAAACGTCGATTGCAAATTTTAAGTCATCTAGGTAGGGCTAGATTGTCCTTAACAAAGAATGCTGCTAGGGCGGCTTTCTGAAAGGAAGGCATCTAAGTAGGGCTAGGTTGCTCTTAGGAGAGAAAGCTGTTAGGTTGGCTTTCTGAAAGGAGGTCATCTAGGTAAGACTAGGTTGCCCTTAGGAGATAAGGCTGGTAGGGTAGATTTCTGAAAGGAGAGCATCTAGATTTCTAAATAGGCTCTTAGGAGGGAATAATGTTATGGGCCTTGGAAGAAAAGTGTAAGGGGCCTGTTAAATATGATTATTTGTTAGTTTTTTGTTATTATACTTTTATTTTAATGTAAAATTGTATTATCTAATAATGATTCAAATAACTGAGAGATACTAGATGTAACTTTGGCTGAATCTCAGCTGTAGATTAAATAATAAATATTATTGTTTTTTTGTACCTCTCCGTTTGAGTTCTGATGTCAATCGTTCAACCAAACAAGGTAATAAAAGAAATAAGATTTTATTGCTGTTACTAACACTTTAAGAAAAGCGGAGTATAGTTTCTATTATTGAAAGTCCATGATCTGGAACCAGCCTTTAGTTTATGTACCTAATAGCATTTAGAATTTAAAACACTTTTAAACTACACAGCTCATTAGAAAATATACGGTCAAAATTGTAATCTTTTATAATCTTTCTTTTTTTTTTTTTTGAAACTGAAAATAATTTAATTAAAGAGAATTTGGGTTTGAGCATTTATTCAAATTATCGTTTAAGTTAACTTCCTAACGAGTGGGATGATAGGACACCTTCGGAGGCATGAAACATTAGATAAGACACATTTAAAGCAGAATCAGGAGAAAAATAGAAGGAAAAAAAAAAAATCAATTCAGAGGCAAAAAGAAAATAATACCTAAAAGATCTGCGCTAACGCGAGGCATAGGTACATAAATCTATCTATCTAATACTGTTCGCAACGAGTGTAGGTACTGTACATTCTGGACTGAAATTTTAATGTCATTTCACAACAAAGATGTAAAAACCAACGCGAAAAACTTCTGTTAATAAAACTTTTTAGCGGCGTATAAATGTACAATACCAATACCTATTCAACGTAAGAAGACGCAAACGTTTCCTACGAATATCGTAACAGGTAGCTAATCGTACCACTTTTTTAAAAGCTCACATTTTAATTGGAGGACGCTATTGAAAATCGCTTAACAATGTGGCGAGATCGAGCGAGAAATAAGTTGATCAGGGGCGATAATGGTCACTACAATCACATGAGCGACTAATAACTGAACTGAGAGAACGAAACACAAAACAATATTACTAATTTCATGGTGGAACCGATGCAGCCACTCTAATTAACGCTTCAGGTGTTATGTATTAATGCATCAAGTGCCGATTAAGTCTTGCAATTAAAACTACGATTAGTCATATTTGCATATCGAGATTATACCAGTTATACTTCTCAAACGTGACGTAGTCTACAAGAAGCAATTACATTAAATCAATTAGCGGTTAGAATAAGAGTCATGTAGGGAATATCGTCATGTACATATTTAGTTGAAACGTAAAAGTAGCCAAATATCAATATTAGGTTCATAGCCAGTATTTAAATGATTTAGACCATGGGTCGCCAAACTTTTTTGATCATCGACCCCTATATAATTTTTTCAAAATCTCCATCGACCCCCCATAAAAGTAATTTTCTGTTAATTAAAATAAAACTTTATTAGATACTGCGTTGTACATTTATTCAATGATTTTAAACATTAATTAAATTAATGGTACATTGTGTAACAATAGTTTTATGAAAAATATATTAATGATGAAATTTAAATGCCTTAATATTTATTAAATAATATGTAATTATAAATAAGTAATGTAACTACAGATTTATTGCTTCTTAATCAATGAGATGGGTGTACCTGGTGTATTTTTGCAAGGTTCGTTATATTTGGTTCACAATTGGTCAATTTTAATCTTAAATCCCCTCAATACTCCACAATTAATTTATTTCTGTACCTAATAGTTAAGATTGAATTTACGTGACTGAAACCGGCTTCAACCATATATAGGAACATGCTAGCATAAATGGCTGAGCTATTTCGTAAAGTTTAAATATTTTTTGTATTATATTTATACATACTCAATTAGATATGTGTGATTTTCGTATCAAGAACTGTTTTTTCTTCGACCCCAATCGATCTTTCCGATTCGGATCGACCCCCGATCCCTGCGAGTCTATATAGACCACTTTGGCGACCTCTGCTTTAGACACTTATCTACGAAGCACGTTGAGAATATTTAATAGCAATTCTTTGCTACCTGTGGTCTGTTTGAAAGAAATATTATTTATAAAAAATAAAATTGTTCGTGTCATTGCAGCAACATTCAACACAGCTAGTATAATAGGAAAAGTAGTGATTTAGTATCATAAGTTCAGGTTCTTACTTCAACAACTCAAATTTCTTCAGTATTTCATTTTCATGAATACTTGCTTCAACCAGTGATTATTCGTCTACCCAAACTACTCTCTAGTTTTCTTAAAGTGACGGCTTTGGCAATAAAATATTCAAGAAAGTTACTGGCTTATTTGGTTGAATTTAGACATTAGCACTCAAAAAGAGGGCAGTGGACAGTCCAAACCTCATATGATAGTAACAATGTTATGGGACAGCAAACTTTTTGAGAACTCCTTAGGTACGTTAAACGTCATTATGGTAATTGTACTCAATATTATCGTTTATTACTTCATTGAAAATAGAACTGTAACGGCTTTCTAATTTTAACTAGCCGCTGATAAAGACGGTTACTTGCTGGCAGTTTTGTTGCCTCAGCCGCCACTTTAAAAAAATTAGACAATATTATTATTAGGTACCATATTGAGAGGCAACTTAGTATTTATTGCGTGGGCGCACTTCTTCGCATTTCAAGTAAAACTATTGATATAGTTAAGATTATATAAAGTATGGTTATTAAACTTTCAAGATGTTCGTTGATTATAAATAAAAAAATGTGAGCCATGACGGGACGCCTGGCAGATGTGAAAGACAATATTACGAATTTCTTCCACAAAATGATGAGTATTTATTTAATACACATTAATTTTTATTCAATACAAAAATTAAAAATTCAAAAATTTATTTCAAGTTGTGACAACTTAATTCTTTTATTCAATGACTTCAGTAAAAGTTATATTCGATAATTGGTCCAGGATAACTGAAGTATGTTACAAAAGTATTGGACAAACATTATCAAGACATCTAATAAATGCATCATCTATTGTTGTTGCATATCTGGTAGTAGGTTCTCTTGGATTGTTGTTAATTTGCAATTGAAATTCTTTTTGGAGGAACGTAATTAATGATGGCATTGATTCATCTTTAGCAAAATTTACATTGAAATCTCCAGCTAAAATCAATGGTAGTTTATCTTTATTGGTTTTAAAAATGATTGAACCTCTGTGACTGTACGGAAATAATTTCTCATGTAAAAATGAAATATCATTCATTTTTTTATTAGGTGAAATGTACACAACAATCATAATTAATTCACTTCCATTTTCTAGTTTACTATAGTAAACGAAACGCACAGGCGCTTGCGCATGGCGAGCGTCGCCACGGCATGCAATCGCCACGCCTATAGATGTTTCACATCAAGAATACTGTTATAATTTCCACAATTTTTTTTAATCACTTGACGTACGTTTCTCTGCGTTGTAGTTTACAATTGCAGTAAACTGTAAAATAAAAATAAAATTTATGAAAACTATAACAGTGCTTTTTTATTTATAACCACAATGAATTTTCACAAAGTTAAAGTAGAATCAATTAATTATATTTGGTGATATTGTCACCAATAAAGAGAACGGTCCTAATATTCGCGATAACGATATTTGAAGGATAATAATCCTTTGCAGATAACAATTTCGGCTGGGTGCCTTGTGTTTCTTTACGTTATTATCTCTAATTTCTGTAATTGTTTATTACCTATTTGAAGATAATCTTGTACCTATTTCAAATTATTTTGGGGTTTACATGCACAAACTTAATCACTTGTTGGCAGTTTTATTATTTGAACCGCCACTTCATACGACTCTGACTATGGGTTTTTATTTCTTATAGTATCATAATCAAGTGAATCATTTTTTGTTTTATACAGAACATATTATACTGATTTAACTTTTGAGTGTACTTTGTACTTTATACAATGACAGTTTATGTCTAATTCGTGAGCTTTTGTGATTATTAATAACCCTCTCGCTAATCAATGCAATTTCAACAATGTCATCTGTGTATAATTTATTATTCTTCCTTTCTATTGTTTTAAATTTTTGTATGCTTATTTAACAACTACTCTCATTTTACTAAATTTCTAAAAGAATAAAATACTGACTTAAAAAACAATGTGTTGTACAGATATTGGAGTTATATTAAGTACAAAAAATATACTCTTTAACTCGGATAAAAACCACAAACATTATTGGAAATATTTCAATTAACAAATGGTCAGTTGCAGTACTCAGTAACGCATTATTTTAAGTTTTATTAGCGTCTGTCATAGATATAGGTAGCTAACTTAACGATCTTCATAAGACAGAAACCGCTGTAAATATACAGTGGTAGGATTTAACTGATATTTTTCAATAGTTACGGCTTTTATCAATAAACAGTACACAATATTTCATATAAATTCCTTTGTACATGTAGGTACGTAGGAGTATAATTCACGAGTCGCTACTGGAAAACTTCTTATACTCAAAATACATTCGATTTTACAAATACGAAACAGTAAGGAATATTAGATAGAATGTTTCGTTTATCTGAAAATATACCTACATATGATAGTTAAGTAATAGGTAGGCTTAGGAAAAGTGTCAGGTGGCTTTCAGTTGTGAAGGCCTTGCACACATTATAGACTAATGCTAATACCCGCGAACACGATTAGTAGAGAAACGTGAGTTAACATGAAAGCAAAAATGTTTAAATGCGTAGGTTATGTGGATAGGTACATATGTACCTACCTAATGTATTACCCACAAAACCGTACGTACTTATATGTATGTATAAGCACCTAATAACACATAATTCGTTTAGTAACTTAGGTAGAGGCACTATTTGCGAGTGACAGCTAATAAATTTCTATTCAAATTAGCTTTTCGTATTACGGACAAAAAATTTTATTGGAACATTTAAATTGGAAATTTTGGTATTTTATCAGGTAGGCAGACGCATAAATATGTCGAACGAAAAGTCGGTTTGACATTAAGCTAAGAAATCATTTGTCTAGATGCTAAAGGTATGTGTAAATTCCTAATAGGTACAAGCTGAAAAAACACGCATGACCATAAAAAGTCAATCAAATCATGTAAATATTGTACGTATGTGCTTTTCTGCATAATACTAGCATAGGAGTTTTAATCAAAGACAAACTGGTCAGATGAAAGGCGAATTTCTTTGACTTTGGTATAAAATATGGTGTTGTCCATTATTTCTTCGAGATGACAAAATAACGATTTCCATTTAAATCTAGATAAACATCAGGTAAAGATAAATTAAGTGATGGTCTTGAATAAATGAATCATTTGAGAACGGCTGGCCTATTTCATTTGGCCATTTTTTTTAACAAAAAACATAGAAAACGACAACCTGACCATGAAAAAGAAAAAATTATACTGTAACCCCCTTCTGTGCAAGATTAAATAAATACTTCGGTGTCGTGGGCGTAGCGGGCAAGGTAATTGGGTACGTATCTCAAAGACACTGATCTGATATTTCTGTATTTGGAAAAACTTTCCTCACTGCATTAACAACCGCAATTTGAAAATAAATTTGGTGAGGTTGGGCAACAATACTCTACACCACTTTTTTATTTCGGTATGTATTTTCTTTTTTGCCCGGTAGTACCTAAAGCAAATAATACTGGAAAAATATTTCTTTCATAAGAATTGCTTCCAACATCGACGTGAATCGTATATAACTGAGCGAATTGTCTTGAACAACTCTTGAAAGTTTCATCGAAAAAGAACACCTTCCAATGTTCAAGTAAACTTTCAATATCTTCTCCACCAAACACAAGAATTCTCTTTCCAAAATCGCCCGTATCATCAATACGAAGAAAACTTTTGTTGAAAGAATTTAATCGAAGATTTGATGAGGTTATGTTAGGTTAGGTTTTTGTCCTCCTCGGCCATGATGTAAATTTGCTTGTCCGCTTCAACCACGTCCGCTTGGCCCACGTAACCAACACTTAGCCACCGACTAGATTGACTATCTATAGTCTAAGTCATTTAAAGTTGCGGGTAGAGCCATAAAACTGCCAATGGACCTTCCTCTCGTTTGTGGATGTGTCAATCATTCGACAAAAATGAATTTATAAATTTCTTGAATGTTGCACAACTTTATAACATCCACACTTTATTTAGGTAGGTGTATAACACATTGGATTGTTTAAAAACAATCCAACTGATTGCAGTAAAAAAATATATTCCTGTCCGAGCAAGTTTTATGATCCCTTTAAAGTCGTAGCGAGAAATAAATCGAACACAGTGCGCAATTGACTTATACACCCAGCAGTAAGACATAGAGACGAATCAGCAATATTAAGATTTAAATACAAGTTGATTTAAGGTTGTAAATCAGAAATGGAAATCGAAAAGTGTAGAAAATGAGTTGGTGATTTCTCCTTATTATTGCTGAACAAATCATAATCGCCGTTCCGTTATAAATCTATTAAGTTCGTTCAAATTGATCGGGGTGAATTTGCGACAACGATACGTTAAGATTTCGAATTAATTGAGCATTGTTCTTCGACATTGAAACCGCACGACAGTTACACGCAAATATCATAACTGACACACACAATTGAAGAAAATTACGACGCCGGTTCATTAAAATTTGCTCCCAGCAGCCTGAAAAACCGCTGCTTGGAAAATCGGCTATGAAATATCAATCAACGGTATATACCAATGTGAGCATTAGCCAGACTTGCCAATCGCAGGCAAATTAATTTTTAAATACAAAAAATATATTGATAAACTAGGACTACTCAATTTGGCGTATAAGTGGTCGATTATTATACAGCAGGTGAACGTAATTACAACATACGGCACAAATAAACAGGTTTCTTCAGCGGAGATGAAAAATAAAATAAATATCAAATATTAAAAGGTATTACAACAGATCTGTATTTTTTCTATCTCAAATTCAAAGTGATAAAGCCATAAAATTAAACAACTTTTAAGACAACAATTTTTTAAAGTTAAAAGAACAAAGTACCGCCCTGTACTTATTTAAGATGTAACGTATCTATTAAAAAAATATGATATAGTGTGCTCCATACCTATTTAAAGATATCAAATAATAAAATTCAAGGTTTTTTAAGATAACATCAAAAATTGAAACTAACTATTGTCTAATTATTTTAAAGTGGTGGCTGAGGTAATAAAACTTCCACCAATGCCATAATTTAAAGAAATGTTTTAGAATCTCAAAAAAAGTACGGTGCAGATTACCTACCGTCATGACGTTTCAAGTACCTTAGGGGTTTTGTAACATTTGTAAAATTTCCCTCAACATTGTCAGTGTATCAGGTTCGGATTGTCTTAAATGGTTTATTACCTGAACCGTCACATTAAAAAAATTAGGCAATAGAACTCAGACGGTATACATAATATATAATTATAAATGCAGTGAAGCAAGATGAATGTCGTAATTAACATTTTGGAGTATATAATTTCAGATTCGCAATTACACATTTCGTTCTTATTCAGAATGTTTTTCGACTTCTCCATCACCAAATAAGGTTAATTACAAGTGCGAATGGAACAGTACCGTACAAAAAGACGTCGCTATATACTTGGTTGCGACATAGCTCCTCTTTACATAAAAATCTTATGCTTTCTAAAATATTATTGATTTCGTCCTTTGAATTTTTACTTTGCAAAAATCTTTCCTTAGCCGTATATTTACATACATTTATTTACATTGGAGGCTTCCCTAAAAGTATCCATAGTTATTTCGTACCTTTTTACTTTACATATCAAGCAAACAAAATTGAGAAATTACATGAAAATTCACTTCAACGAAATATTGATATCTATAATCTTTAATGATGTAGCTAGATTTTCTGCAATAGAATGAAATATCGTTCAATTCACGGCAATGAAAATAATTCGAATTAACACCGTAAAAGAGTACCTAAGTATACCTACACATAAATCAACAATGTATGTATTTGGTAAATAAAGTAATTAACTAATTGCTGTTTAATAGATTGTAATAATAAAAATTAAAAAGTAGGTACTATCTATCTACCTACCAAATTATGCGTACTGTAATTTCATCAAATCATAACCCACGAGTTAGTAGGTATGCATAATGATGAGTGCTTTAGGAATTAATTATTCGTTAAAGTATTCAATAAGTTATTACTTTGATTAATAAACATTCACATATAATTATTTTTTTTCTCTCTTGTTGATAACAAAATTCCATTCCATTCCCACACAATCGCCTATAAATCATGCCTACAACATTAAAACAGTATCAACCCACAAGGTCATCTTCCGAAGAAGGAATTCCTTCTTAAAAAATCATCAATTCAAATTGAGGAATTAATGTTCTCAATGCCAAAGTTATTTCATGAAGGTGTATTATCCTAATGGATAATTAGCAGTTCTTGACTTCCCACTTTGGGACCTCGCTTATATTTTTCCTAATTCGGAACCTACGATTTATACCTGTGTATTTATGTACTTCTACATACCTACAAGCCCTAACGCAATTTAATAGAAATCAAATAAGTACCTATGTTAGATAAGTATATTAAAAGTAAGTTGGAATTTATAAAACGTTAGGTATGTATAAGGGAATGACAAGACCGTTCGTGTTGTCCTTGTATACCATAACCTTGTGATCTAAGGAATCAAACAAAATCTTTCTTTCATTAATAAGTCGATATGAATAAAAATAGGAAATGTCACCCGACCTAAAAAAAAAACATTTGTTAAACTTTAATTACAAAACGATATTCCAATTTATTGGGTTATATAGGAAGCTTTCAATAAAAAAGAAGATAGTTTATTTTAAAATATTCACTTTAATTAAATTTCTTCTACTATGGACCAACAACGATAGTCAACTAACTCAATTTCTATTTTTCGTCTCTCGTATTATTAATCATAACATTAGTTTACTAGAATAGTGTACATATTGTTTTGTAAAGAGGTTCACATGAGTATATAGGTACTTATATACTTATAATACATTAAATAATAATTGTGACGTATTTCTTTTTGCGTATATACTAATACAATTCAATTCGGAGATACGTCTAGACGTCTAGAAGGTAGCTTGAAAATTATCACCTTGTATATTGTTGAAATCGCGATAAGTTTTCTTCACTTTAAAAAAGCTCTTTGGAATCTACTAAAAAAACTTTTGGGTGTTTCATCCCCACCAATATTGGTGAATATTAGTGGGTGGGCTGTCCCCCCGTCCTACAACACTCTTGAGCAAATTCGGAGGATAGGGCGGAAGGCCCTCTTCAGGCTACTTTAGGAATAGTGGGAATGGGTGGGTGGTGGTTAGGGCAAGAAAGATGAGACGGACGAAATGAAGACAGATGAGAAGTGAGACTATATGTGGAATATTACTACCCCAGCATTTGCCTAAATGATCCAAGGAAACCACAGAAAAACTTGAAACAGAGTAGCCGGCCCCGGAATCGAACCGGTGACCTCCCGAATGCACTGTTACTAACGGCTAATATAGTTATAGACCAGGGTCGATAACTTTTGAAACCAAAAAAAATTATAGTAGGATGAAACCCATTGAAAAGGGAAGAGAATATAACAGAACTGAAAGGAAAAATAATTTACGGGCGATTTGAGGTCGAGAAGGGGAAGGATGTGAGTTTTTAAGGGTAAAAAACGGTTTTCCTTGATTTCCGGAAAAACTACCAGTCTTATGGAAAAAAGTTAAATAGCAAAGTTGTAGGTAATAAAAAGATGTACAACTTCTGTATTTACAATTTTTTCAAACAACCTCAAAATTTATGTGAAAAATTCAAATAACCAACTTTTTGGTTTTTTATTTTTCTTTTACAAAAAAACTTTTTTCCTGAGAAAACATCATAGTAATGTATATTTTTTTCACACCATCAGAAAGTAGAGATTTCAACGAAGAAAAACCCACCAACGTTTTTCAAAAAGCAGATATTTGGACGTGAGAATTTTCAATTGAAGGTTAGGGTGCTTTTTCGATATTAAGTAAAAATAAGGTGAAAAAATAAATATTTCAAATCAAAAAAAGTACAGCCTGTTTGGGACATAAATAGGTAAATTTTCACCAAATTTCGTGAATAAAAATTTTTTTGTTAAAGATAAAAATAAAAAACTAAAAAGTTGGTTATTTGAATTTTTCATATAAATTTTGAGGTTATGTGAAAAAAGTGTAAATACAAAAGTTGTAGATCTTTATATTACTTACAACTTTGATATTTAATTTTTTTCCGTAAAACTTGTAGTTTTTCCGGAAATCAAGGAAAACCGTTTTTTATCCTTAAAAACTCACCCCCTTCCCCTTCCCGACCTCATATCGCCCGTAAATTATTTTTCCTTTCATTTCTGTTATATTCTCTTCCATTTCCTATGGGTTTCATCCTTCTATAATTTTTTTTTCACTTTTTACTATGTTTGAAGGCTTCAGCACTGGTCTTTTAAACTCATTTCGATTTATTACCGTTAATAGGTACTTATATATTATTATTATGTAGATACCTAAGTACATTACCGATCGGTCCCGAAAAGGGAATTATAATAATACTACTACAGAGCAGGTCATAAAGTGGGGACTAAAAATGCAAAGTTTTATGAGATTCCGAAGTGGGAAGACACAATCTTAATTACCTCTTCATTACTTTTCTATTTGATTTTCACATTATTTTTGATTCTACAATGTAAAATTCTAAACAGAAAAATTTGTATCGCATTGAAATTAAAAATCCTAAGGTAGGTGATAAATTTACAGAAGATAGTGAAATAACGTCCCTAAAGAAAGTAACTAATTTAATCGAATCCTATAACTGTTTTAGTGAAATGATAAAATATTGTTGTTTTTTATGTTTTTCTTTATGTTAATTTCGCTTTTCTTTTAAACGCTATGCATCTGTTAAATAATTAATAATCATTATAAGTTTACAGCTACAGGCCAACTTCATGGACTTTTTTTAATCTAAAAATTTTCCGTGAAATAATGATCTGTCTCCCTTTTCATCATTTCTCTGCGACATAGCATAAGTACATGTTTATGTACCTACTTCTTTGGCCAGGTAAAATTCAACGATCTGCTTAATTCATAAAAAGAAGTGTGTTTCTCATTCCTAGGCACATACCACATCGAATTTTTGTTAGCCATTTATGAGTAACTACACAGTGCCAACTATTGATTGAGAAAAAGCGCTGTTTAAAACCTTTGTGTGCTGTGTGGCAAACACCTACCGGGCAAAACTCTGCCATACACAAGGTGAGCTATTATACATTGGAGATTTTGTCACTTTCGCTTAATAGTTGCGCCGTTATACAACAACGAAAGGTTTACATGCGTGCTAACGAGAAATTGCGTTGTATTATTGCTATAACAAACGCATAAATTATCCAAGTTCGCCTCTTTTGTAATGGAAATAGGTTTGCGTGCGCGTCTTTGAATAGAATCGTTCGGTTATAAATGATCGCGTTCATTTCACGTGTGCTTGTCTAATGCCACTGAGCATGCATTTATCGTCCGAAATTTCCTTGTAATAAAAATTTCTTAAACAAAACATTCGAATTACTCGCTTGATTGTACCTATTTATTAGAATCTCACGTAGCTACTGTCCATTTTATGATAGGGAACTAAAACAGATTGTTAAAGACAATACATTATAATTTTTTACAACCTCTTTACTATGCAAATGGAATGTATCATAGGCAATTAAAATGGCATAGAAGTTTAGGCAAACGCAGTAGTAGGTATCTATATACTTGACGGGTTTCGGTTTTATGACTAGGTAGTTATTGGTACCTTTTTACTGTCTCATGCAATATTTATATTACTCTTCCTGTTATTAAATGGATACCTAGTAGATGCCTAATGATTTCATAAGTTTTCTTCGATTCTACTGCTTCAAAAAGTAGCTGCATCCATGCTCTATTCACTTGATACTTCGTGTATGATTTTCTTTTTATTTCACGATTAGGTGTCACCCCCCATGCGCGCTGGCCCTCAAGTTTCACTAGCGATGGTTCTGATGTCAAATTAAATTTAAACATTTCCATCTACTATTTTATTGCCAATAGTTGCTAATATGTACAGAAGTTATTTTAAGTATGATATAAATGTGAAAATTTCTAAGGACGGACTTCTGTTTTTTATTTTGCATTTTTGCATAATAAGCCAAATCGTTAGTCTAATATTTTGCAATTAAGTGTTAGTTAAATGTAAATAGAAATAGTAGTAGAATTATACAGTATAGAATTATTCTTTTCCCTTGGGATATTAAATAAAAGGAGCCTATGTTAGCATTTGTATCGCAATCTTATCCTAGTAATTAGTTAATAATGTTTTATTCTTGATACCTATACAAAATTTGTCGTTTTATAATTTTTCTACCAGTCTGTCTTACGTAAAACTTAAGCAAAATCGACGAGGTAAAGTACGTATCACGTAAAGTGGTGGTTCAGGCAATAAAACTGCCAAAAAGTGACCGCCTTCCTTACGCCTATAAGTGGAATTACAATATTATGGCATAATTCAAACGAATCACATTCTGTATTCTGTTAAGCACTTGTGCCTGCAAAAATCAAAATAGATTGAACTTTTATTACAGGGCTGTTTTATTGATTAACTTCCTTTATGACATCTTACGCGGTTGCGGCTTTATAAGGGCAAACCCAAGCGCGGCATTGCAATACCAGCGTTGCAAATACAGACTCAACAAGGATTATTGTGTCTTAAAATTGTTACTTAATAAAGATCGGACTGTCCTCTTGCTTGGCGAAGATATCAGTCCTTCGACAAAATAAGGTTATAAATTTTTTAAACATTTTATTGCCTGAACCGCCACTTTTCATAAGTTTTGGTTAGAAATCTCTGAACAATTCTTTTATATATATATATATATATATATTCTTTTTTAATTAAAATCCCTAAAAGTAATTACTTCCTCGTGGCAAATTAATATCACATTCCTGTAAATAATTAAGTAGCCTTTTTATAGATGAACAGACGAAAGAAACTAACAACTCCACCCTGTTATATTATGTAGGTATGTTGTTTAACTTTACCACCCGTCGTAATGTAGGTATGTACATTTAGATATAATTAGGTATTTATTTAAATCCCTCTCGTGAATATTACACTTGTAAAGAAGCCTAAATATTTGACTAATCAACTACATTTGTTGAATTAGATGCTTATATATACGTAAATATGTAAAAATTTCTATTTATCTAGGTACCTAAATATCATGAATTTTTATAAATAATTCAATATTTACGACTGGCTTTATTCTATTAAATTATTTCTTATGAAACAGTAGTCAATTCGATATCTAAACTATACACTTATACATATTCAGCAGCTAAATTTTATATCATCGCTTAAACTTCAATCACAAACCCAAAGAATGCCCTAATTTTAGCCCACATATTAAGTAATATGTATTATTAGGTACTTAAATTATTTTGTTGTATGTAATGTTAATAAAAAGGCTTAAGTAAGTGTTTTTAATGCGTGTGTATTTATAAATACCTACTCGCAAACCATGTTACCCAAGAAAATCAATGCCGCACGGTTATCGATTTCACTTAGTATTATCGTACACCCATTTCCTTTATCGATTCTGCCTCATAATCCCTACGCAATTGCTTTTACAATCTTTTGTTTACATAATTTGGATTTTTCACCATACTTTTAGCTTTACGTGTTTCAGTTATACCAAAACAAACGTAAATACGGTCTATTCCAAATGCGATAAGTAGGTAAATACCCATAATATCTCCGATAAAGCATTTTTACCTAAAGGATATGAATTTAATTCAGATAAGTAAACGGATTAATGTTCATTCCATTTTTCATTTAAATTATCGAAATTTTTTAATTTGATTTGGTGAGTGCCCATTAAATATTTATTTATAGTATTTTTTATTTAGTTATTTTAGAAATCAATTTACTTGAAGAAGTATTTCATAACCGTGAGTATGCGGATTCTTCAAGGCGTTTGTTACCATCGCGGCACCGTCACATCAAATGAACTTAAAATAGCTTCCGGATCCCTACTACCAATTTAATTTGATGTTAATGAACAATCAAATTAATAGCGATAGTGTCTGATTAATTAAAACTGTTGAGCAGTAAAAGGCACTTAATTTGAGTTACAATGACAGCGAATGCAAGTAGATAAGTACCATAAAAATACCATAAATTGAGCATCTTTCAAAACGATGCTTTTCATACATTTTACATATGTGCGATACTTATTCATAAAAAAGGCATTTAAAATTTAATAACACTCTAAAACACGTAATGGGCTATTATGTGAACACCTAATATACCTACATATGATTGATTTATTTAAAAAAAAAAAGAATAATAATT
Organism: Agrilus mali; assembly: GCA_029378335.1. Classification (NCBI taxonomy): domain Eukaryota; kingdom Metazoa; phylum Arthropoda; class Insecta; order Coleoptera; family Buprestidae; genus Agrilus; species Agrilus mali. Next base: position 10,346,544 of record CM055660.1, read on the forward strand.
TTTCAGTCCATTAATAATTGTACTCAATTATTAAGTAAAACAAAGAAAGTGGGGATCTAAACGCTGAATAAAAACTAATGTGCGAACATTACTTGGTACCAAACTGGGTAGGTACCTAATAATAAAAAAGTTATGAGCACATTCGTTGCGTATTGTAATGATGAGATCCTTCCGGGATTACGTTGCGTTTAAACTACAATCATTAATATTTGTAAAAGGACTTACCAATGGGCAATTAAGCGGGCCGTCGTACGGTATGTACTTATTGGTAGTAAAAAGGTTCTAAAGATGACGCAGCGCTGTTAACTTTTCACAATGGTAAAACAACCATAAAGTGACGTTTTAAATCCTCTTTCTTTTTCTCACAAAAATCTTTTGAAAAAACCGATCCTATCACTCACCACACACTTGCCAATCTGACATCCATAGCAGCCATGACAATCGGCCGGGCTCTTATTTTGTTCAATGGGTCCGCCCGCCAGCGGCAAGCTCCGGCTTTAGACTAAAGCGCCTGCGCTCGTTATGCCACACTGAGACCCAATGCCTACCTCCTCAGCTCACTCACACTCGTTTGCGCCGCAATCGTTCTCTCATTGTCCCCCGCAAAAATCCAGAACACTCCCGTCCGTCCTCATCGACTGAATCCGGACGGAATCCTGCAGGATCATGTCGAATAGAATGGCCCCGGAGCGAAAGATTGATGTTCTTTTAAAATCGTCTTTTAGAGTGCTCATTTTATTGTTCCTTTTGTTGATTTATATGACTCGGACGCGACACCTCTTTAGATAACTATTTCGATCGTCTAAAAGGCTCCCAGATAATTTTAAAAGAGGTTTCGAGTGCACTAATTGGGTGGTTCATCGATTTTCGGCGAAATACGGAGCTATAAACGAAACCCGGCACTAGCTTTAACGAGATCCAGGACACTAATTAGCAGACCTAGAATGAAACTTCAATCCAATTACCTACGTATATCCACAAAAATATTAGGGTCCGAAAGATATCTTAAATGAACTTTTGATGAAGAAGTAGCACTCGTAATAAAAAAAATAATTTAACTCTACTTAACAAATTACAATTAAAAAGAAAAGTTGCTCAAGTTATGTAAGGAAAAAAAAAATAAAATATTAACAAATACTTTAATAACTATTAGGTATTACATTTTGAAGTAGGTACGTCATTAATAATGTAGGTAGGTAAGAAAATTCCTTTTGTGCTTAACTTTTGCTTCTCCCTTGTAATTTTAACAAATTCAATAAATTATAAATAGCGGGACCACCTAATTGAAAGCGTGAAGTAAATGTACATATACAAAAATAATTAAGTACATTTAAATACAAATTCTTAATTTATTTTCTATCGACACGTAATAAACAACTTAATGTTTGCTAAAATATTTACAAATTCAAGGAAACTAAAGCTCGGAAACGCACGTAAGCAACTAAACTACAGTAAAAATAAACACATTGGATGTAGGTACCTTCATATATCTACTTATTTAATTTACGTAATACTTAATTAATGTTGTAAGATCGAGGAAAATATATATCTGACGGATCTTCTTGTTAACAATAATTAATTATCAATGCCAAAAAGGGGGATTGTTAAAACAAAGTCAGCTATCTGTTTAACTTATTCATCCACTAAAAATTCAATCATTTTTATTGTTCGCTTCTTTGTAGCCTTGGTAAAACTCACTAGGTAGGTAATTAGGTATACCATTGGGCAAAACATAGGCGGTAGTTTTCAAACTGATAATAAATCCTCATAACCCCATTTTTGGCTTTGATTCTTGAATTATTCGAAATTATAAAGAGGAGAATTGATAATTATTAAAAACATTATTTTAGTGTAAAAGTAGAATACCTATTCATTCGCTTTTCTATAGGTAATTTATTTTAATAATTAAAGATGAATTTCCTTCACATGGAATTCAAATTCTCACTGCATTTTTTTAAATAGATATCTATTTATATTAACTATTTATATTTACAGTTATTGTATTTTCATAATTTCTTTATTTATGTTGCAGATATATGATTGGTTCGGTTTTATTTTATATTTTTTTACGATTAAAATAATAAAATATATTTTTGAAAATTTTCAAAACTACTTATACCTATTTCAATTGCCATGAATTAAATTCTCTGTGATATAGTCCGTCCAACTTATAAATACAGTGTAAATTGCATGTAGAGTAAAGCGGGTGAATACGCCGCGTTGGGTAATATGCCGCAGTTCGGTATTTTCCCTGGTAGCTGTGGTTCGGCAGCTGTGTTAGTGTCAAGACGGTGGTGTAAGGTAGCAACTACGCGTAAATAATTAAAAACTCACATATATCAATTTGCTAGTGGACAAAGTGCAGATAGAAGGTAAGTGACATTCAGAAAATATTATAGGGGTAAGTTATACGTTGTGGTAAAAGTGGTTCTATTATTTTCTATCCAATTTTAAATGCTGTGTGCTAAAGTATGATTCTTAACCTATCTTTTTGGCCGGTACACATCGTAATACATCTGTCTAATACATGTGTTGAGATTCTTTAAATCAATAAGGTGCACTGGGGCGTAATATGCTGCATAATTTTTACCCCAAAAAGCGGCGTATTCCCCCTCACTCTTTTTGTTTTGTTTCAGTGGTATCTAATATCAAGAAGCCTTCTCAAAAGAAACAACGTAATTTAAAAACTACTGATACTTCCTCATCAGAAAGCGAACTGGACATAATTACAATGGAGAGCAGTGATTCTGATTTGGAATATGATGAATCAGAGTATTGTGCACAATGCGGTGGATATAATTTTGATAAAAAAGGTCCCAAGTGTGACTGGTTGCGATGTTCTAACTGGGTTCACGAACTTTGTTCTCCATCAGACAAATATTGCGAAGATTGTGTCCCACTAAATCAACGAGCGAGTATCAAGGGATCACAGAAGATCTAAGTTTCGTTACTGTATCACAATGTAATACTAATATACACTATATAATATAACAGTAGTTACAATGGCATAAAAAAAATACATAGTTTTTCTAATCTGATAAAATAGTCTTATTCTTATGAGAATCACATGTTGCCATATTTCCCCAACGTATGTTGCCATATTACCCATGGATCCGGGTAATATGGCAATAGTGTATCATTACAGATTTATGGTTGTAACATTATTGCCACGGGGGAATATAGCAACGAGAATTTCATGTTTTATACCTGCTTATGTAAGCTCTAAGTTGCAACCTTCAAGTTGCGATTGGACTCGTTAGTTGTTAGAATATGACCATTTCAAGTTTAAGTTGCCATATTCCCCCACTTTACTCTAACAAATTTCTATTTATCGAAAAACTCGCCTTCAAACGTAGAAATTGCAAAGGTTTGTTTGGTTTATATTGATATCTATACCTATATTAAAACACTATATAGCATAGCAACCACTCAATATTGAAAGAATTCTTGATTTAAACAGACAAAATGAGACAGAATAAGGCCGTCAAGAAGACGAAGACGAAATGGATGTCGCAAAATTATAAAAAATCTCTTTATTTAACAAAGTAGATTTAACAATATGAGTAAAATAGAACGAAAGATACGATTAAAATAGGGACATTGTAGGTAACAAACCACATATAGTTTGCAGATTATAAATTTTCAAGTAGATTTTCTCACTTAATTTATTAGCAACTTATTTGTAAAATTATAGTTTTGCTTTTCTCTTTCTTAAATTACCCAGTCCCTTAACTTTCTCAAAAATATAGACTTTACACTGTAAATTTGTTAATTTAAGGTAGGTAGATTGAATTTTATATCCCCACAATCGGGAGGTAGGTATACCTACCTACATAGGTAAACTTCATTGATTTATTGTAAGCATAATACACTATAAATTAGCATAGTTTGCTTCGGATTGTAGCAATAACATTTCAATTTAATGAAGACGGATAAATTAAAATTAAAATTTCAGTAAACTTAGACAAACTATATTTTCAGAAATTCCCTGATATTTCCCAGCGGTTGTTGTTAAATTCCCTATTTATTCCCGGTTTTTATATTTCATTAGAAAATGTCCCTCAAAAATGATTATGAATGCTGTGGGAATAATAATTAAATAAAGATCACGGGATTAAGTTTATCTCTAGTTCTATAAATAATATACTAACAATAAGTATACATAACTAGGTATATTTTGACAACTAAGATCATTGTGAAATTTTTAATACGTTGATTTAAATTTACAGTAAATAAGAGCAAATAGGTAGTAATAGAATACCTATAATTATTAGGTAGGTATAGATATCTTTATTTGTTGTTAATTAATCAGTGTGAACCACCTGTACATTCCTCATATTCCATAAATATACGATTATTCGATATTGTATTTGTAGTTATACCGATTTGAAATTTATTATGTTTGTACGTCCATTATCACGATAAATGTCATCTTAACATTTTTATAGGGTTTATAATAGGTAGCGATATTAGCAAAAAAACAAAAATAGACAAACCGGTCCCGTCAAACGTCCGTCCGAAGCCGTCCGGCGATTTGTTTGTTTAGTTTTCACTCCTTTTTTTCTCGTTAAGTTTTCCGACTTCGTTTAAACACCGGACCTGTGCCAAAATAAACAGATCTCTGTTCGTGCCCTAAGTTTCGTGTCAATATTTATAGCGTGCTAGACCCACTATGTTTCCGTTATATTTTTAATGTTCCGAGCTGCATTTATGTACGTGATTTGTTTTGTGTATACGCTATATCTACACGTACACATGCTAGAGATTACAACTATCTATTAAAAAATCGTTCGCTAATGACGACATTGTGTAATTCTTGTATCAGTAAAGATGTATCGAGATATTAAACAGACGGCATATTTAAAAAATTTACCCAGATCGAAATTACTGGACTTCTACCAAAATATCCTCATCATACCTATGTACCTATGTCACGGTTAATGGCTAGTTTATAAACTAGCCGGACAGTAGGTACCAAACCCAAATTTTTTGCTAAAGTTTTTTTAAACCTAATTTTAAAGGGGAAGTTTTTTATTTTTGGTTTAAAAAATTTTAATAATATCCTCAGTGTTTGGATATAGTGCAAACTTAATGTTGTTACTAATTCACGTGGGTCGTTTAAACAGTGTAAAGTATAACGATTCTAGTAATAATCAATGAAACGGTACAGAGCGACTAAATTTTTATAGATTAGGCTCATATCGATTGTGAACATTTGAAGTTTAACTGTTTTACTAATGTTTTACTATGAACCTTCCATTAAAAGTTGCATTCAAAAATGAGTTTCATTGTGCGATTTGTTTTTTGACTGGAAAAAATTAGGCGGCCACAAAAGTCTATCGAAAATAAATAAAGAACTGAAAATCCGATTAAGTGATTGCGAAAATGTTCTTGATTCACGACAATGAACGACCTCATTCATTTTACAAAACTTTAAGTGGTAAGTTCTGAAAGTTTCAGTGGTCACCTGAGCGACCACAACTTTCTCCCAAATTGGAAGAGTGGATTTTAGAAACAATTTCTTCAAACAATTTGACGCATTGAACTATCATCCGGCATTGATTATTTGACTTTTCGCTCGGAAAAATGTCTCAATCGCCTTGTTTTTATAGTGTAATACGAGTGTTAAACTTATTTTTTTAAAAGGCCCACGTTCAATAACCAATTCGTTGGTTATTTTGTAAACTAATCAGTTTCCTTTGATTAATTTCTTATGTAACCTAACCTAAAATAAAAAAGTCTCCTTATGGTACAGTGTAGGTACCATTCTTTGTCTAAATCAATAGATACTTGAAGTATAAGATTCAATTTCTATACAGAAAAACCTAAATTAATCATAATCCAACCATTTAAATGTGCATTAGGTCAAAACAAAAATCAATTTCCGAATAATACTGGCTATACATATTTAATTTTTATAAGTTAAGTTATGGTTCGTTTCGGTTGCCCTGAAAACCTTGTATAGTTTGTGAACTGGCTGGATAGTATACACAAGGCATGCATCGATTTTGAATTTTTTACAGAATGATGTTGCCATTAACAGATGCAAGACATTTCTTTTTAGTAGTGGCGATTCAGTTGAAAGAAGTAGCAAAAATCATCAAAGTATACAGTGTATCCCGCAAACCACTTTAGATAAAAGAAATTCAGACACTTTTTAAAGCAATGAAACTGCATAACCACACAAATAAAAAATAAAATGTCTTCGAGTCCTTTGCATTAAAAAGTTACTAATATTTAAAATAAAATAAATCTCACCTATGTGATATGTGGCCCAGATAGGAGTGTAAACAATCGCTATGTGAATTTATATCAACTATTTCTTACGCACGGCCAATTGGTTCTGTATATAACTTTTTAACAAAAAACCACTGTGTGGATAATAAGCGTGGTTCCGTTGTTCCCCAAAATTACGAAAAACTGCATTAATAACAAGACTTCAGCTTTATCTACTGTTTTAAATATTGTAATAAGTTGAACTGAATTATTATTTATATTGCACTTTTTAATATAAAATACACGCCATAAATAATAAAAGCAAAAAAATTATTTATTTTTAGCTTTTCTTTTTTTTTTCTTTAGTTACAGAAAAAATCCCATATCATTTCTAAATTTCCTAGTAACATTCGCCCACCATAGTCGTAAAACTACAAAATTTTGATTAATTATACATAGATATTTATAAGAAATTAAAATATTTATCTTTACATTTAGATTAAATTGATAAGAAAAGAAAATAGAATGAAAGAAAAACATCAAAGTTGGGATATTTCTTACATTTTTACCATTTTCGAAGTTTTTTCGGTCTTTTATTAAAAAAAAAAATATTATTAGGCGCTTTATGCATCACAATATTTGTTTATCTCTCGAACATTAGAATTAATATTCTTATAAACTACGACTTGCTACTTTTTTTCTTATCAACTTAATCTGAATATAAACGTAAATATTTGAATTTCTTATATATACACAGCTTTCATCAAAATTTTGAAATTTCATTAATATGGTATGAAGAAATTACTAGGAATTTAACCCACCTTCTTTGTAAAAAAGAAGGTTGTGGTGCCAGTTTCCTTTATTTGTCTTAGTCGTGATAGAAGTTTGAAATACTTTGTTCTATTTATTTTTTTGAAGTAGATAAGTTATACACTTATGTGCAGAAATACCTATAGACGGAAATGCCAAATGCCTCGTTGTTTACTTAAATTTAACATTAAAGCTACAACTAGGAATCTAGACTTTATAGTTTTGAACATATGTCCGAATTTTCAAACTGAAATACTTTATTAGGTAGGTAATATTTATAAAAGACTTCTAATGTTCATAATAAAGTACAACCTAACAAGTATTGGTAACAATATCTGGATACCTACTACAAACAGGATTCTAATTGGCCGTGTGGAATTTCTTGTTCTTGAATCCCATCAAATGGTCGTTTACAGTTTGTCATTAAACCATTTTTCCGTTCTGGTGTAAATTTACAGGCCGTCGTCGAGCAGCAAACTACAACGTGGCCATCGGCCCATGGGAACCCATTTCAATCGCACCATGTAATCGGTTTGAAGAGAACAAAAAAAAAAGAAATAGTTGCCCGCAGTATGGTAGAAAGTATCAGGTATCAGACTCGAGTTTCATTGGTTGTTTCCTACCATATTCTACCGACGGCGACCGCTGTCACGGTTGAAATATTGTCCAATTCTATCGAAACCTACGCTCAACCGACTCGACTGGATGGAAAAGCTGCTTTAATAATATATGGAACTCCACGGATACTTTGCTAGGATGGCAATGGAAAGATATTGGATCAGTCTCTCCCATATTAAAAGATAGAGAGTGACAGAGAGATGCAGTTGCCTGGGCGATGGGTGGATGGATTCAAGTATGAATGCGCAATACAATAATCGACTAAAATGAAAACCAGAATTGATAATCATTGATCAAAATATTGAAAATAAAATACAAGTACCCTCTGATTGCTGAATTTTTGAAAATTCTTTTCACTTTGTGCGGAAAAGATTTATACCACAACACTTTATATAACTAGTTAAAGGGTAAATTAAAATTTTGCGCCTATTGTGGGCCTCTTGAATTCGGTCTAGATAATAGCTCATGATGACACTATAAAAAGTTGGGAGAATTTTAATTTAAGCACAGGTTTTGTTTTCAAGACATGACGAACAAATCTGTTACTTACCCTTCTTATTCACGGCAGAAATTAATGTAATATTCTTATTAGGAACTAGCTGCGAAACCCGGTGTTGCCAGGGTTAAAAAACATCGCACATACAAATCTTTGTACCATTATTAAACGTACGTTGCATGTAATGAAGACGAACTTTATTTATTATTTATTCAATATTTCATTGGTTTTAATTTTTTTTCGTGGGACCCTATTTTTATTTTTTTATTTGTTTCTATTTATTTTTTCTAAAATAAAAGGAGCCTAAGTTATTCCTTATTACATCAGCTATCTGCCAGTGAAAATCCAGTCAAAATCGGTCCAGCCGTTTCAGATATTAGCCGGAACAAATAGACAGACAGACAGATAAAAAATTGTAAAAAATGTTATTTTGTATGTGTACCGTGTAGGTATACATCCATATGCATTTAATAAAAAGCGGTTATTTTAATATTACAATAAGATATACTCCAATTAAGTTTATTTGTAAACGTAGGTAGGTATGTTCAAGATTTTTTTTCAAATTCGAAAGTACCTACATCATTTCCATGATAAAATCTTTCTATCTTTTTTAATCGTGCTTCATTAGAAAACATGTGCGAATAAGCTGAAACTCATTTAACAGGAAAAATTTTAAATTGTCATTGATAATATTAAATCAGTTAGCCTTTTTAATACTAATCTAGGAAATTTATCATTTTTTGCTTTATTTACAGTACTACTGTCTTATTTAAATCTTTTAGGTATATTGGATTTATTTTCTGTGAATCAAAAAACCAGTTAAACTCATCGTCATATTTCAAAAACCAAAACTATGTTTAACTTGAAATTTTTCCTACTTTAAAATATCATCATAAACTGTCATTTCATTCAAGAAAGGGTTTCTGGGTTATTCTTCTATCTTCCAATTTCTTCGTTATACATAAGATTTTCTTAGTTACTTCCAATATATGTAGCAGTCTTTTGATAGATCAAACTACCTTCAAGCCCTGGCTTTGTTTCCGACCGTATTATTCATAGGGCAAACACTGAAAATGTGGTAGTTTATATTAGATAATATATCGTTAGTTTTCATGCATTTCTATTATAATTTACAATGCTCCATATTCGGGCTTGATTGATGGCCGTGGTCTAGAATAATTTCTCATTCAGTGATTGATGGAGTCGTTTAATTAACTACTGGAGGTGTCATCCTTAGAAAAGGTAAAGAGGCTGTAGGTATACTGACAATAAGACGATTTAAAATAAGTTTAGTGATAGTGTACAATGAATTGCTGATAAATACTTGTTCGATTTAACGATTTAAAATAGCCAGCCTTCTGTTGTTATATACTCTAATAAGTTTCAAAAACTTAAATAGATTAAGTTAAAAAAATTATTGCAGCAATTCTGAAGTGATTCTTTTTAAAAATCACAGGAAAGGTTATTTTCATCCCTCATCAGATTTGCTGTAATTATTTTTTTAGAGATATATTAGGGAAAAACTACAAAGCAAACTTTTTAGGTTTCCGCACCTCAAACGGAAAAAGCGGAACCCTTATAGGATCACTTCGTTGTCCGTCCGTCCGTCCGTCCGTCTGTCAAGACCCTTTTTATCAGGAACGCGTGGAGGTATCAAGCTAAAATTTATACCAAATACTCAGGTCTATTGTACCTTGGAGCTGTGAAAAAATCAAATTTCTAAGCCAACGCAACCAAAATATACAGTCGTTTACGCCGCAAATTTCCGCAAATTTTCGAATCAAAACCTACAGGGTGCTTCCCGTGAACTCAGAATTATGAAATTTGGTACGAAGCAACGCCTTATAGCACAGATAAAGGAAAAATTGCGAAAACCGTAAATTTTTAGTTACATCATATAATAAAAATGTTTTTAATAATTTTAAAGTTACTACCCCTTTCCTCATGAACGCGTAGAGGTATTAAATTGAATTTCATATCAAATACTCAGGTCTATAATACCCGTAAGCTGTAACAAAATCAAACTTCTATGTCAACGCAATTAAAAGAAACAGCAATTTAAGCCGCATATTTTCAAACTCGCAACTACTCGCAAGGGAATCAAAACCTAAAGGGTACTTCCAGTCGATTTAGAATCTTGAAATTTGGCATGAAGCAATGTTTTATAGCACATATCAAGGAAAAATTCCGAAAACCTTAAATTTTTAGTTACATCACATATTTACATCACATATATACAGGTTTCTGCGGAACTAATACTAATACAGGCTTCAAAATAATTATTTTAATGTGGCACACAATAAATAATTCGCCATAAGGACGATGACTTCGTCATGTGGAACAATTTATGTATAAAATATTTAAAAAAAATTTCTTAAACAAGGGCCATGGTACAAATTTTTAAAGGCTAACGGGAGTTGTAAATAGTTACGTATGGAAGATTCGGTTTGATTTTATTTAATAATAATAATTTATTTAGGGTTATCCCCACAAAATTTTCTAATTTTATTCCACTAAATCCTGTGGTATTTTGTAATATTATATTTAGAATTCTCCCGTCTAAAGAAGCCATTGTGTAGCCAACATTAAAATATTAGGTAATATTGGAGAAACGTGTATTTACATCACTATTAGGTACATTTTGTTTTGTTGCTAATGTATAAGTTTTTGAGAGAACGGTTTGGATCCAATGCGTCGCATGATTCATGTACCTACATACCTAAATGTTTTCTGAGATTTTACGTATTTTTACTTTTGATGTGTTTGTTGTACATACCTCAATTTAATGTGTCGCTCAGTTTCACCTATATACATACATATGAATTTCAGGCACACTATAACTGCTCTTTAACCTATAATATCCACAAATTAGGTAAAAATATTACTTAGGAGCAGGTGGGGTAATTGTAAACAGGTTCTTTATTTCGATGAAATAGGACTCTCGATCATTCCAACTAGTAGGAATTATAGACTGTGGTGTTGACTTTTGACGGTTGGATGCTTTAGCGCGTTAAACAGCAGGGAGAGTGTCGCAATATTTTATGTTAAACAGTGAAAATATTTCTATATAATATATAATTTTTGGGGTAATTGTGAACACGGCTTTATAAATATAAAGTTCATTGGAATTCACGTTTGATAACGAATTGTTAACTTTTGCCCCATTAAAAACCTTTATGAAGCCAGTACAAACAAGATAATTGTTCACATTTACCCCTTAGTTTTCGACTGCGTTAATAAGTGAAGGGGTAATTGTAAATTTAAGCTTTTTTGTAAAAAAAAACCGAATTTGCATATTTAATAACAGAAATTCACTTAAAACCAAACAGGGACCTAAATTAATCATTTAGTCGCCCAAATTTAATATTCATCTAAGATACATCGAGCTTCAAAAGTCAAACTTCCAAAATCGTTCACAATTACCCCACCTGGCTCTAAATAAAAAGGTTAACACTGAACACCAACCCTCCTTAAAACACGAATTTTAAAGATCATCAGATGAGATTTGTTGAATATTTTCTTAAACTCTGTGTTATATTAAAGAGAACATAATAAAATGTCAGCTCCTACAAATATCCATTAGAGTACATCAACCGGGACAAGGATTTTACAAAGAAACCCAAACATTCAAAATTACTTTTTCGAAAAGTTCCAAGACCGAGACGGTAGACAAAATTTCCATAATGGTTACGTTTTCACCAGCGTCTCCCATAAATGTCTCGGCATTTTTCGCACCGAAACACTCGGCCTGTTTAAAAACCAATCAATTTCAAGACGCGGTGACAGAATACGTCACAAAAACCATTTTTATTCTCATAAACCGACATGATGGAACCACGCTACGAGAGTACCTATTATGTATGGCACCCCTCTAGAATAAGGAATACACACACATGTGGGCCACATTGCATCACAAGGGACCATTTGTAATATACCTAATGCAACAAAGTTGTTTCTATCCGCATATATATACATACACAGTACACTTACATACAGCTAATAGATATAAACTCTAACAGTTTGTTTCTCACAGAGATTGGCTTTTAACGATGTGGCCTGTTTCTCGAAGGTATATAAATAAGGATAATGTAAGAATAAAAAGAATGTTTTGAGCAGTTTTTATCCATTTTACGGCAGGGCTGTAGTAGAAAAAGAATACTACTTACAAATTAAAGAAGAAGTTGTCTGATTGTAACATGAGGAAATTAGTAAAAAGTAAAGTTAAAAGAGCATTGGATAAATACATTAGATATTTGTCTAAAAAATAAATATCCCACTAAACTAAACAGGAAAACGAAAAAGATAATATATGATGATATAAGTTATTACAAACATTGGAAGAACTCATAATTTTTGTAACTAAAAGAGACCGGTCAAACGGGTAAAACATTTTTAGAAAGAATTAAAGAAAGTATATCTATGTGTGCCTTATATGATGATATTATGAAAGAAAAATACATAGTCAACTTACATAATTGATGCTATTTTTGTAGAAGGGGGCGGTTTTCTACTGAACACATCTCAAAATAAAGCTAAACGTGCTTATACGACTTTCTTTTACTAAGCATGAACAAAAATACATTTGAATTGAGGAAGCTTTTAATTGTTGTAATTCCATATTCACAATACAAATCAAACACAACGCTTCAGTTACAAATTATATGTATATAATTATATAAATATATAAATTATATATGTCCCACAAATTAGCTTTCTTTAATTCTAGTTTACATATGATTAATAACAGTACCGATGTCTCCACAGTGTTATAATATGGAATTAAATAGGATTTATCTGATTGCAAGAAATAACGGTTACTTATAGTTTTTCATAGTCTCAAATTTGTAAATAAAAAATTAGCTCAAAAAACTCGTATCTAACTTAGTCTATCCTTTCACTAACAATAATATCAGAACCTTAATTACAATTCAATTATCTATTTAAGAAATATTTTTCTCAACGTAGGAAAGCAGTTATCTAATTTTACAAATTCAGTCATATCTTTTAAGACTAATAACTCTCCAGGCAAAGTTTTGATAAACAATAAAGATCCTACCAATAAGAACTCTAAATCAGGCATTTATAAATTACAATGCGGTACTTCTAACAAAGCGTACATTGGCCAGACTAGTAGAGCCTTTAAGGACAGAATATCTGAACATAAAAAAGTCACCCCATTCAACGTATGCTCAACATTTCTTATGAGAGTCTCATAATTTTAATGATAATTTCCAAATTTTACACATAGAGAAGAAAAGTACAAAATTGAACTTACTAGAATTTTTAGAAATAAATAAGTAAAATAAGCAAGGTTTAATTTTAAATAACCAGATTGATGTTAACAATTCACCATTATTAAATTTATAACATTAGTTTGTAATATAACTGTTCCCCCCCCCTTGTTTAGTAATAGTTAGTATACCCATCAGTGATTTTGTAATCAGTCTTAGTTTAGTATTTCTTCCACCTGAAGAAGCCACAGTGTGGCGAAATGATCATTGCGGTCAATAAATATAATTTGTAACTGAAACGTTGTGCTTTATTTGTATTGTAAAAATACATTTAATAAACGTAAAGAATACATATATTTTTTCAACCTCATTAATTGGAAAATATCTGTCCTCAAACTTTTAAAATCTTTTAAACAAAGCATAGCAGCCCTCAAAAGCTTTAAATTTCCTTAGCCGAACTCATAACATTACTTTAACATTTATATGGCTGAAAATATTTGTACCAATTACCCCTCTAATATGCTGTTACCCCTTGGTACGTCATCGTCATCTCCCCTTCAGGAGTAATAATGCCATTGTGTTAATCACTTCAGGAATTTTACTATTATTCCAAACACTTAAAAGGAAATAAATAACCAAATTTTTTATGATAATATAATCATATTTCGATATAAGATTAAATTAATTTTATTATATTGTAAAAGATTCGTCATTTTGTTTATCACCTACTCGCGTGGACCAATTTTTTTGTTTTTGTAGACTTTAACTCACAGTGGTTCAATCCTAAAGGACTATACCATTATTTTTTAATTTACATATATTTATGGTGAAACTCTATTCTTATTTCGAAAATAAATACAGTCCAGCATCAATTCTACTTCTAAATGTAACAGAAACAGTACTTGAATAGCTCATTTCTCAGAAATTATTGCAAAATCTTTTAACAAAGAAACAACTTCAGCCAAAGTCTACATTTTTCTCGAAACAGGTGTATGTGTATTATTTCACGAATCTGTACAGTAGTTAAACACAGCTCACGATCAGTGTTGGTCATAATTACCAACTTATAAACAAGAATTTATCAAGAATTATGTTTTAATGAATGAATTGTAGGTTTAAAATTCTTAATTATTTATAAATATATTAGAATACAGAAAAATTTCGCTTTTTCGTTACAATATAATATAATAGGTAACTCAATATCAATTTCGCCTTAAAAAGAGAGCTTCATCCAAAAGTATTCTTATCTTACTCAAGTTGATTTATAAGTAGTTAATTCTTTTACTATTAGCAAAAGTCATTTAAATTGATTTTACTACATACCTACAAGAAAATTAAAACAAGTTAGGCAGCTTTGATACATTAGAAGTTAAAAAAGCTATCTCACTAAGTAAATAAAAACGGATGACCAGGTAGAATTTGACATCAACCCCCTAATTAGACCTAGGCTTACTTAATCCTTACAATGTTCGTATTTAAAGAATTAATGGAATAGATCAATTATAGTTAGAGGTGGGAAACTGATTTATTAAAGTAAAACTTACACAATAATTTCGCCTCCGGTCTGAGGTTTGAAAACGTAAGAGGTTGATGTAGGTTTTATTCTACTAAATCAATTTACCATCCTTAACTAGCGTTGATATTTTTTCATTAGTCATTAATTGTATGTTCAATATGATAAGCATTCCTATTCCTTATGATGTCGTAGAAAGGCGAAATGTCCCTTGAGTTACTCTAATAAATTCTTCAAATGTATTTGTCTGATAAGAACTACAATATATCACATAAAATTACCATTTGTGAACAACAGCAATGAAAATTGAAATTTAGGTTGAATGCTTGAGCGCTTATTGTTGTTGATTAAATTCCCTAAATCCTAAAGTTCTATGGCACCTGCTGAACACGTTCCATATTTTAAAATTTCAAACATGTCAGGTGGGTGTAGGTTTGAGATATTGTTGTTTTGTTTTCCTTGATAGAACGCTGTTATCATATCATTCTTGGTTATGATAGCGTTGATCTATAATTTACACTTATCCTGATACAATGACATAGTAAAATATAAACAGAAGGAAAAACTTCATCAAAATTCATGTGTATAGAGTACTGATGGTGGCTTTACTGTGAGTAAATGCAGCAACTATTTTTCTCAAATTCTTAAGGAACTCTTTACTGATAAGAGTCCATCCTATTAAAATTACACTTACGCTCCTTATTATGCAGTAAAAATTGGATAAACAAAACAAAAATGCCTAAACAAATAGACAAAAGTATCAAAAAGTTACCCTCGTACGCATTTTCTCTTTCTATAAATACTATACAATAAAATTTAATCATAGATAGTATGTAATACTTCACTAAGTTTTTTGGGTTAGGATCATATTGGATAATAGGCATCAGTATTTATATTGTCAAAGTAAGTAGATATCTAATTTATGCATAAATAAATTACCTGGACGTTTCTCCCTGATATAATTATAGGAAACATAACATTAGAGTATCAAGTACCTTAAATGATGTTGCAGTTCTCTCAGATTTATTCGCATTGTGTAGCAGCAGTGGGTTCATATAAAATAAGAGATCAACACATTTCATTCCGAATATCATCACATCACAAACATATATTCCATCAAAATACATAGTCATTAAACAATGTTGCCAAATCACTAGATTAATAACAATTCTCCTGTTCGATGACACAATCAAAACTTGAAACTTGGTCAGCTATGCCACTCCACAAACATAATAATTATGTTATGTATTAATTTGATAGATTAAGTACTTTGACACTGGCGGTAACATTTCCGAATTATCCGTCATAAAACGGATGGTCAACACGTATTTCCTTTCAAAACTTATCGCGTTCGGTCGGTCGATAGAGACCAATGCAATAATAAGATAAACACATCAGCGACTACATTACTACCTATCGGACCCGAGGAGAGTGAGAGTCCGTGCATAATACACTGGATATCGTAATAACGCGATATATGACGGCGATGATGTCCAAGTCTCGACGTCTAAAAGCTCAGTCAGTGACGTGGACTTGGTACAGTGTAAAGTAATCTATCTACTATACACGACGACGACGGCGGTCCCGCTGTGGTTGCTGCTGCAGCTGCGGAATTTGTTATGGAGGTGCTAATTGCTACGGCAATCATACAATTCTCTTTCGGCAAAAGGCATACCACACTCACTGACACCAAACACGTTTGCGTAAGTATACACGGTGACCCAAGACGAGCTTTTTCATAAAATAAGCCGGAATAATAACTGTTAGCATTTCCTTTTTGGTACTTCTTCGCAAATAACGTAATGGACTGTTTAAATTTGCCCTGACATTTGTTGTTATTGTAATTTTAATAACTTCATGTGCATTTAAATATTTGTTCATTTACACACGCTATTCTGGAAATGTTCCTGGAAACCTACATATATTACTTTAATCTTTTTGTGGACATTGCATTCAGATTTGTTACTTTAATATTTAATGATACAATTCGTCAAAAAGACAAAAAACAAATTGCTCGTGCTTTTCCAGGACAATTTGGTAGTTAGTCAACACTGAAACTATAATAAAGTATCATGGCAGAGTGAATATTATAAGCAGATGTAAAAGTGCAAAGGTGTACCACTTGCAGTGAAGTTTCATTCAAGGTTTAAGTGCAACCAAAGAGAAATAACTATCGTTTTGGGAAAACTACATAAGTTACAAAGTCCCTCCATTAAAATCAGATTCATAGTCAATTATTTCTTTGATTGGTACCCCACCCTTTTTGTTTTTCAATCGATGTTTTTCCCTTTATTTCTTTTGCTGATTTTCGGTCCCACGTAAGTCTTTCCCAATCAATACAATGAATGTGGAACTGTACCCTAATATATTGGCCGATTTATGTGTATATGAGTCAAACTGATTTCGGTCTAAGAAATTGTAGATCTTGAATTGATGATTCCTGGGTAATAATCTCATGATCAAGGTTAGGTTGAGTTAAAGTAAACTTTCCTTGTTTATTAAGGAAGTACTAAAGTAAGTTTAACGTTCGTATTACTCTATCAAAAAGAGGTCAGACACAAACAGAAGGTCCTTCTAGAAACCTACAGACAATTTTACATTTTTTCTGCTAGTCGCCAAATTTCTTAGATATTTTTCATACCGAAAATGCAAATTATTAGATAATGCCGAGCTGGAGTGTAAATAGTTCAATTTTTTGATTCTTCGATTTGTTTTTGTTTAATTAAATCATACACCTCTAAAATATTCTATCAATTTGTTCAAAACATACAGCTTAAAATTTTGCAATGTTCCCTACTTAATGCAAACTGAATGGAGGTTTTTCATTGTTGTAAATAATTGACATTTTCTCACTCAATAAACCGAGTCTGTTTCTTATTGAATTTTAGTCGCCGTTTTATTTTTTCAGTTAATCGCACAACAATGTGCATATTTGGAGGCAACTTTCAGTGGCAGTTCCATGGTAGAACATCAACAGTTACACTTCAATCGATTCGAAATCTTAAACAACAGATACGTTCACAATCGACGTTAGACTAATTTGTATACATTTAATCGCTCTATCGTTTTCTTAAGGACGTTCCCAAAAAAATAAATTTTCTTACGATTCTTTTGAAACTTAAAATACACATACTTATAAGTGTCTTTTATACGTAGGATTTTTTTTCAATCGTTCTTGCGGTAGTAAATTTCTAAATATTGACTATTAAAATTTGCATATTTAACTTGGGAGCCCTATATCCTGATCGATGTTAAAGCGAATGTTTTATTAAATAACAATAGTAATTTTCTTACAATTGTTTTAACAAACTGACAACTATTAATTAAAGATGTAACAAATATCTTTCTGTAAAAATCACTATGACAAGCGGTATCGGTTTTGTTATTAAAAATATTAAAAATGAGCTAATTTTTTTAACAATAAGTAAAATACTTATTCGTATTTAATATAAATAAGTAGCATATTTACATCATAAACTTTGAGTTAACATAAAATACTAGTAACATACCTACTTTTTTCTCTACATAAACAACACGTATCTCAAGCACAGTAAAGGTGCTTTCGACCTGAAAATTTGTATTTGTCATTGCTTGCAGTTTACACCCAGAAAATACTATTATATTTGTTTTAAAATAAAAATTGGGTAATACTGAAAGGGAATTTATAGGTAGATATATTATTAAAGTTCTGTAATCATCTCGCGAATCGGAGGTGCTAATAACCCTCCTAACATTTTACACGTAAATTCCCAAATGGCAGTCAATATGTAAAACGAGTACAAAGTTGTAATTTAGATTGAAATAATGCCATGAACTTTTATATATCATACAAACTTAATCCATAGGGTGTGGGTTACAAAAAATGATACAATATTATTAACTTCGCGATTTGCGGTTGAAGGAATTCTTCAAGCAGAGCTTAAAAGTTTTGTATAAATCTTCGCAGCATACTGACAGGAATTACTGCAATTTATTCACGAATCAGTTGTTTAATGGTTCGGATTGTCCTGGATGGATCAGTTTCAAATACTTTTGATTTAGTTATTCCCACAAAAAAAAAACGCTTGCAGTTAGGTTGGGAGACTGAGGGGTAAATCATTGCAACATATCGCTCAGAATTATCTCTAACAGCATTTTCAGATTCATCCTCAAAAGAATGTGGACCAATGATTCCATATTTGCCGAAATCACACACTATCAAAAAGGCGTAAATGTCAACGAAGGACATCTGGCGGTTGCAGTTTTCAAACAATTTTTTTTTGGCAATGTCAATCAAATGACAGTTCTCTTAATTACCATTAAAGTCGGTGCTAAATATTATTAAAAAAAAATATATTTTTTTAACACTAAACTTATTTACGAAATCTTCTTGTTGCACTAGTTTTGTTAATCCTGTACTTTTAATGTATATATTAGTATTATTATTATTATAGAGCAGGTCACAAAATGGCAACTAAAAATGCAAAATTTTATGAGGTCATGGGGTGGGAAGTCACGATGTGGGAAGAAACCGTCTGAAGTAGTTTTACATAATTTAGATTCAATCATAATATATTGCAAGAAATGTAAGGAAACAGTTAAAGTATGATTTGAATTAATCAAGTTTGTTTTATGAAGTAATTAATATGTGGATGTTCCGCTGGAAACCTACGTTTTCGTAGGTAGACAATTTGAATTGGAAAAGTTACAAAGTGTTTACACAAAGCCGATTTTTTGACTCGGCCAGTTGATTGCACTTAAAATTACCTATCGTATAGCAACATTATTGGCGGGGTTTTAACTGTTGTAGTAATAAGTATAGCTGTACGTATTGAAATGGTGCTTAATTAAATCGCTAAATTGGCTTTTGTGACAGGAGCAGTAAACAAAGGCCATATATTACATTCAGTGGGTTGATTCATTTTGTATACTGAACAGAACACTCTTCTCCCGATTCCGTGGGCGTTGGGTGTTAACATGTGTAGGAAAATTATATAAGTTAAATTATGTTACAACAATAATGATTGTTGGTAGATGCCCAATTATCCAATTGGCCGATTTTACGAACTTTGATAAACCTACTTCGCCGATATCGAATAAATTTTCACTTGTTAACGTCTTATTCTTCAAGAGCCTCATTGTACCAATGTGCACAATTTTTTGCAGTCTGTGTGGGCAACAACAAGTAATCCTTTCGGTGTTCTCACCGTTTAAATTTACTTGGTAGTTGGATTAAAAAGAGTCTTGCAACATTTCTTTACCAGCCCACTGGTCCACTAACAGAAAAATATTTATTAATCAAGGTGATATTAATTGTTTTCACACTACCTTTGAATGAGATTTGATGAGATTTTACTGTAATGTTAAACAGTAACTCTTGTTTGGAATTACGTTCCATTCTGTTATTTTTGGTATTTATTAAGTAAAATAATTTCTTATCCGACAATAATCAGTCAATTATTTTTTAATTTTAAATTGATTCTGGCATTTTAAGTCGTTATTGAAGGATGTGCCTGTCAAAATCGATAATAAAATAAAATATGATTTATTATTTCCATCTTTGAAAGGTCGCTTTCGTTTTTAATATCAATCGAAGTGTAATAAATTTCTTATTATAATCACAAAGAGGCCAAAAACAAACCTTGAAGTGGATTCAAACAAACGCTAAATGTTTCGAGAATTTCTCAATTTAAATTTATTGCACTAGGTACCATAAACGGCAATATAGTTTGCTAAATGAGTACAAAGTTAGAGAAGCGTTTGAGATTAGAAACATTCTACTTTTTTTTTATCTTCGAACCAACTGTTTGCAACCTGTTCAAGAAGCTTCTGCTTCTATTTCGTTCGGACCTCTTGGTATGCAAAAAAGCTAAACAAGAACAGGAACTTACCGAGTTTTATTGCGTCAGAAGCATTGTATTCAAAGTTACAATATAAACACAGATTGTGGCCCTATATTTGGTTCCAAGAAAAGCACTAAACTTCCAGTTCTTAGTCGGGGGTTATTGCGGCGAAACCCTTCTATTTGAAGAGACCCGAAACCGGGAATAATTTATTTTTACAACCCTTATATACGCCCGCCGACTTCCTTATTATACATACAAACGTCCAATCCTTTAACTTTCGCTTTCGTTTTTGTAGGTTACAAGGGGTAGTTTAATGGACTTTTTGCTCAAGTTTCTGCAATATTTAACGTTTTCGTATACCCATACTAAGCTATTTAGACGTTGTTTACAACCCCTTATTAAATGAAAGACAGAAATCTGTCCGTTGCACGCAATCTTTCATAAATTACTACATCCATGTAGCTGCTACTATGCATAGAATCTTTTTGTTACCTTTTGATGGAATTCTGTTTATTAATTCTAAACAAGACTAGAGATGTTTTTCAAAAACTAACAAATAAAGTTATAGGTAGGTACCTACTAAAATTAGAAAACGAATCATTTTTGGTAGACTCAATACTCAGTCTACTACTAATTTCAATTTCGTTAATTCGTATTCAACATGAAATTTAAAGACATACAGAGTATCTGTGATGTTACAACAATTTTGAATAAGTGTCATAAATTTTGTAATTGCATAGGTACCTACATTCAAAGTGTTTCAGCAAAAACTAACTGCTTCAACGTTATAGCCATGTTATTGCCTCCAAAGCAGTGGCTAGCCTTTAAATTGAAACGAATAAAATTCACGATTTTCGAATTATTTTCACTTCTAAATTCTTAAAAAGTTACCACCCACCAGTTTTCGTCTCATTTTAATTACATTTTCTATATAGATAATATATTTTTAGAAATGATTAATAGAATCTACTTTCAATACAATATCAGGAAATTTCTTTTAACGCGTTTTAAGCTTGGGACCGTTCAAGTAACATGTACGATATGGTTGACTCCTTGTCCCCCTTTGTAAAACACCGTAACGTTCCGTTTACCCCTTATCTAAATTTTGCATATAATTCAAGCAATAATTTTTATATAAGACGTCAGTTGAGTATAATGTCTCCCATAATAATGGAAAATCGCTAAAATTGTTACATTTTCATAAAAATATGTCGATGTTACCTAAACGAACTGCGCTTATGTAAAATTTGAACAATCCCTTTTGAATTTCTTGATTACTTTCGAAAGCTACTTATATTATCATATTGGCATAAAGAAAGCACACTGTTTGGATACAAAACTTTCATTTTAATTTTTTCGTCAAACTGTTGTTTCTTAAGGTAGAAGATTTTCTAGTAGATAAGTAACTCAGTATGCATGTAAGGAAGTACCCTGTAATTTAGAAGAATAATAAGAATCCATAGTGTTGCAAAATAATTATTGTGGAAACTATTAAAATAAAAGTAGAAAAAATTAATCATATGCAACTCAGTACACGTGAAAGAAATGAAACTTTTTTGGCGATCTCTATACCTTTAAAACGAATAAGTAATGTTTGGTGAAAGGAAGAGGATTTATGTTTTAAAAATGAAAACTCATACATACATCACATTTTTTTCGCCTCCGTTTATTTTTCCAAGTGCTTAAGAAATCGTAAACTATCAATAACTACAAGGAATTAAAATTAATACATAATAATACTGACTCTTAAATAAATATTAATTGTTGTTAAATAAACATTTACTGTAATACACTTACTGTAATATAACTGCTATGAGATGCCGGTCACTAAAACCTGACTGTAATAAGTACCGATATGTGCATGCGCGCCTTTCAATTGTCATATGCTTCGCGAGATGAATCGTTACGAAATGTGTCGTTTCATGGCCTTGAAGGTTTACTCTCATCGCGCCCAAAGAAGTTTCACTTCAAAAACCAAAAATCGTGTGTTCTTTATACCTACAAGTTGACATGAAGTTACAAGAAATAAAGGCTTCGTCTATACAGTTTTTACCATATTAGTATTTTATATCGTTATTGTAAATAAAAAAAAAAAGCATGAAGATTCCCTTAAAATATTTACTTTGATATAAATTTTCAATTGGATAACACAGATATGCTATATCCCATAAAAAAAACAAATAATTTTTGTTTTTATAGTATAAGTAGAAGCCAACAGAGAAAGAAATACAAAATCTAGAAATTCTCAATCCGTTATTTACGTCGATTTGCCAATTATCTTGTATCCTAACCGTTATTTTTTAAATTATTTTTTTCTGGAATTTAATTAATTTAATGTCATTTCTATTTTAACTTTCACTTCTCCCTCTTCTTTCAAGTATAACAATCCATATAGTGGCAAAAGACAGTTTATTTAATTAACCATTACTACCCGATAACAACATATAGCCGTTTTTGTTTGTACGTTAGTTTTTAAATGTGAGGCCTCTTTGTTCCACATACTTCTTTAAATAAATATGTAAAGTTTATGTTTAAATTTAAGTATTTAAACAAAATAACCTAATCGTACCTAATCTAGTTAAAAACTAACCTAACCTATGTTTCATTTACTACCTTTATTAATTATTTATTTCATTTATTCATAGGTAGGTAGGTACCTACTCTCTTTGTTATATTCTATTGCAACTAGGAAATATCAATAATCTCTATCAGTTTCAGTGATCACCCAACATATATTCAACATAAATCGTATATAATATTTTATTAGACAATTAGATACATATTTGTAACTGAATTAACTAATTAATCTGGTAATGTAGAAAATGTAAAGCGGTGGTAAATGCTTTGATAAAACCAAATTAAAATGACATTTACTAATTAAATATCTAGTATGTAAAACTGCATATACCTACATCAATTTTTGTCGATACTGCTGCAGGTAGTGTTAAAGATAAAACTTCAAATAACGGTCATCAAAGACCAACTCACCAACTGCCGTCTTTTCCATGATGGCGAGCATCACACGGCTTCATCGATGAATCGATACACATACAGTACAAGAGGTTTTTACACCTTTTGTAGTGTCAGTACTGTTACGATTTTGCATTAATAATGTCATTGAGTTTACAAACAATAAATCTGAAATACAGTACATAAAACGGAGTCATTAACAACTGATTTACATAATAAATTAATATCGAAATGAAGATCACGATTCGCGAACAAACATAACAAAACACACCGTCCCGACCATGCACAACGTTGTATGAAGGGACAAGTGCTCGGAGAGAGGGAGTGTTTACGTGCTCACTATGCGATGCTCTAGAAATAAATTTGGTTTATGGCGCTAAATATAAATTAAATGAAATGGTATCGTGGTTAACATAAATCAGGAAATATGTATGTATTCGAATAATAGTGACCTAACAACACGTTTCATACAATTCTTTACAAATTCTAAATTTTATTAAGTAAATAAGTGGTTTTAGTTATAAGCAGGTGCCAATGTGTTTTTTAAATACACCTAATAAATGGAAGTTAGGATATTAAAATGAAACACAATAAGTGCTACCTATAGTTAAAATGTTATATGAGTAAGTACGTGAATATTTAGAAAAAGTGAATAGGTAAATTCGTAACAGTTTTATGGTCTTAATCAAAATTATAAATAAATACAGTATATTTCGTTTATAACGACCATGAAAGGACCATTAACTTCCGTCGCTATATCCGGAAGTCGCTACATAAAAAGAAATAGAGAAAGAATGAAAAAAGGAAATTAGGCAAGAAAAGTACCCAGTAACTGATTCTTAGATTTAACTTTATCAACCTTAATATTTATAAACAATTACTACAACTGCTGAATATCTGTGAATGTAAACAAAAGATAAAAATTTTGTGTTTAGTTTCGGTCGCTAAATCTGTATGATATTTCTGGCATCTTGTAACTAATAGTTCATTAAAATTAGTCATTAAAACCAAAATCGACGTTACATCCGAAGTCGTCACAACCAAATTTTCTTCTTAAATTACCCCTTAAATTCTAGGGACTTATTTGTTATGTCGTTATAACCACAAGGTCGTTACAACCGAAGTCGTTATAAATGAAATCCACTGTAGTAGTTTCACTATTTGCTTTTATAATTTATAATAACAAGGAATCGGTGAAGTATGAGTTGTAGGAATAATTTCACATTGTGGTAACCAAAAAACCAAGGGATAGAAGAGAGAAGATGATGAAGAATGTTTTGTTAACTTTATATTATATGGGTTACATCATGGAATGTAATGGTTTCTCCAAACCAACGTTATTTCGAAAAATGTTTCCTTCACTAAAATATAGATAAATAGGGGTTAATAATGCAATTGAAGACAGTTCTATTTGTAGTGGTAGGTTATTAAATACATTAATCTTCAACGAACTAAACATAACCTCAAGTTAATGACAAAAAAATACTTGAGGTCATGTATAGTTGGTTTAAAATTCATTCATAAAACTAATGTGTTAAAATGGGGTTGGTTTAGTTTTGGCCGTATTGTTGAGATAAAAACATTTTTTTTCAAATAACTTTGGTTGAAGGGAGGGAGGGTATGAGGAAAGCCATTGTATAAAAAGTTCTTGGTTTTGGTACCTACATTCGGATTAATTTGGATTGCAGATAGTTTTTCCAAAAATATATGAACAGTGTCATACATGCGTGTATATGTTGCAAAGAAATTATGAAAATGGAGATTTGATCAAGTCAACTGTATGAGATAAATTTTATGAAGAAAGTAAGTAATTTGATCAAAACCTTGTTTTTTTTTGTTAAATGTTATTTTCTTTAAAAAATTGTGTTAAAAAAGTCATGTAAACTAGAGCGAAATGCCCGCTTTTTAATATAATCAAACAATTTTGTACCCCTACCTTTATTTGTTATGTTTATTATCTGTTGATTTCTGGGGAAGAATGATACCCAATTTCTTTTTAATTTTAGGTGTTATGCATCCGATGAAAGTAAGGTTGAAGATTAGGTTATTGAAAATTTATAGTGCCTAGAATGATAGTAAAACGAGTGGTTATTTTAGCAACTTTGTTTTAACCATTTCCCTGTGTCATACATATACAGTGTGGCCCATTTGGAATTAGGACACCTCTGTAAAGTCGCTGTTTTTAGTCCGATTTTGATAAACTTTTTTCCAGATTATTGCTCGTGGAAAGCTGCATTTTGTGGCAAATTGATAGATGGCTATCGCAAAAATCAAGGCCTAGGTACTGTGCAATTTCTTTGAAGCGAAAATGCGAAAAGTATCTACTATTAGCGATTTTTTTACGTGAAAACTAATTACACCACTGTATTCAGTGACCCCTAAAATGGGTCTGTACCAAATTTCATCCGAAATAACGCATATTAATCATTTTAATTATTATTTTTAAAATTAATGTATACACGAAAATGCAGTGTGAAGATCAAGTAACTCATGAAATAAGTGAATAAAAGCAACTCATACAAAAAATTAGTTTATTGAACAAAATATTCTAGCAAAAGAACGTATAATAATAGGGCTAAATTAGATTTTCGTGGCTCCTTCTTCTTCTTTATTGTACGAATTGCGTTTATTCACTTATTTCATGAGTTACTTGATCTTCCCACTGCATTTTCGTGTATAAATTAATTTTTACAATTAAAAATTAAAATGATTAATATGCGGTATTTTCGGATGAAATTTGGTATAGACCCATTTTAGGGATCACTGAATACAGTGGTGCAATTAGTTTTCACGTAAAAAAATCGCTAATAGTACTTTTCGCTTCAAAGAAATTGCACAGTAGGCCTTGATTTTTGCGATAGCCATCTATCAATTTGCCACAAAATGCAGCTTTCCATGAGCAATAATCTGGAAAAAGTTTATCAAAATCGGACTAAAAACAGCGACTTTACAGAGGTGTCTTAATTCCAAATGGGCCACACTGTATGTATAAATATATTCTTGATCAGACGCTAAATTTTATAATATAAGTAGATACTAAAATTTCAAAAAAATCGGAACAGCGGTCTTTAAAATAATCAGTTATTAGGTTCCATCTTTACTGAAGTCAATAATAAATCAAACGTTACATGAAGTTTACAAAATTTAACAATGAAAAGAAAATTCTTGTAGCTGCACCAACTTTGAATCCATTCTTTTATAGTATTTTTCACCCACATAGTCATAGTCAATTAGTAGTGACTACTAGCAAGCTACTTACTAAGAGCCTACTAAGAAAATCGTATTCATAGTGGCATTTGGTAGACTACTAAGCTTAGTAGCTACTTAGAAATTTAGTAGCGTGGTAGTCTATGTTTAAGCGGTACAAATATGATAACCTCGAGTGGTAGATCTTAAATTAATCTACGGCTTTTAGGAAGCAAATTAGTGGTACAAAATACAAAATTAAGAAAAATACCTATAACAAGAATAAAATGGAAAGGATTTATAAAATTTAATTGAAAAATAAAAAATCAAACTAGTACATGTCTTTGTAATTTATTTCAATGGGCAGTTATCTTTAAAAATTATTACAATCGTTTTTTCTGAAATAATTACAAACTTAATTGAATTAACATCTTGTTTGTATATTTTAAAGTAAATTGCGTGAACAAGTAAAATTTTATTCTTAAGATAATGGTAATAATGTTTCGTAAATGAAAAATTAATGAATTTATTAGTCAGTTATTAAGTCGTAAGTACATAAGCAAGTTAATATATTTATTTATTTGCCAAGTAAGTACACCCCTGTTTGTAGACCAGACAAAATAAAGGTGGTTAATATTACTGGTTGATTTCTTTCGAGAACTTTATTACATTTTTATACAAGTCTGGGTTGTTTAAATTGTCCTTTATCGATTAGGAAAGACTGTCATGTATTCTTCTTCGGGTATTTAGTCCTGGACAGTTGATGATATATCCCACTGTTTGGAAGGAGTTGGTGTTACATTTTGTACATTGTGGGGTAGTTTTTCTTCATTAGGTATACATGTGTTAAATATGTATAGCCAATTCTGAGTATTTCTTGTAATGTAACTTCTTAAATTGATAATTTTTTCGATAATAATTGTTATCGGAATGTTGAACGTAAACAACAGCTACACTACTACAAAAATAAGTAAAAGAGAAAATACACCAAGTTTTCCATGCACTGTATTGAATAATAAGTTAAGTTAAAAGTAAGGTTAAGTCGTTAAACGTCAAAAATATCGATATATACTATTTTTTATTTTTTCAATCGATTCCTTTTTTATCCTCTTTCGATCTATATGGATACTTCCTATTTTAAGTAATAATTCAAAATTATTCCAAAATTTTCAAATAAAATAGGAAGTATCCATATAGATCGACAGAGGATAAAAAAAGGAATCGATTGAAAAAAAAAAAATAGTAGGTGCCATTTGAAAAACGAAGTAATTCGTGTTTGAAGTTTTTCAATTTTAGAATTTTATTTTGAACGCCCTGTATAAATTATTTAATTCAGTTTTGTCAAGGCGTTAGCACTAATATTCAGCTATTACTAGTAAAAATTTCAACACTCTAAGTAGTATTTTGTGGAAGTTATGATTTTTTATAATTTGGGTTGCGGTAGCGATTTTTTTTCTGTAAATTAAATTAACTCAGAAACCGATCGTCATAGGTGTACAAGTTGGTTATCAAACTTACCTTAGAATTACACGTTTTATTCGAATTCAGCCTGAAAAATATACCATTCCACTTAAAATATCAAAGTTGGTATCGACTTCCGGTATAACCGGATGTAAATCGAACTTGAAAATATTTTTAAAAGAAGCGGCATAAACAATAACCAAATGAGCCCAAGTTTCAGAATTGA
This sequence comes from Agrilus mali, assembly GCA_029378335.1. Taxonomy (NCBI): domain Eukaryota; kingdom Metazoa; phylum Arthropoda; class Insecta; order Coleoptera; family Buprestidae; genus Agrilus; species Agrilus mali. Next base: position 10,375,096 of record CM055660.1, read on the forward strand.
ATACCTTCTACTAATTCAGATACTTCTAATAGCCCATCAACTTGAAAAACCCTGTATACTACAGTGTTGAATACGAAACAACTGAAAAAGCATTAAATGTCAGTGCATATGTTTTATTAGCATTAGTCGAAATGAAGTTAGCATTTATATTATATTTGTCGTACCTCCATAAGAGCATTCCAGTAACATTTGAAACAAGTAAATCTTAAAGGTGTCTAATTTTGGTATTTTCTAAAGTAATTTTGTAACCATCTTCTCTGCCTCGTAGTAATCAGAATGAATTTGAAAACTGGACCGTAGTCCTGAAACTTCATCATATCAAATGTAACCAAGTAGTTCACACAAATGTGTGCGTTCAGGCCTCATAAATAAAAATAAATCCGTATGGGTGTAGGTATTTCTCAAAAGAACTTTTTACTTACTGTAGGTACATTATTTACGCCCATTATACTTGTTAATAGAAGACTCTTGTTGTAATAGGTATAACGGGCCCCATGAATAAATTCATATCATATTTCTTGGTGGAAAAAGCTGCTCCACCATGTAGGCGCTCGGATGAAAGGGTATAAACCCCGTAAATCACGGCTCAGTTCAGCCCCCGAAAACATAAAATTCGCTCGAACGGCTTATATGAAAGCTTTCCAGCGTTGGAATTCCGTCTTTCCGCCCTCCCGACATACAACGAAATGCTATCTGGATGTCAGTTGCTTTAGTGCCGAATGTTTTATGTCTTCATCGACCTCAATATATATACATATAACTGTGTGTTATGGATTTTTCCACCCCAAAAATGTCAGAAAAATATAAATGGCTGCGACAAAGTCTGCTTGCTCTAATGCTCTAAATATACACATATATGTATATGGTACCTCTCTCTCATATTATTATTATATAGGTACTGCCTTTGGAAATAGAACAAAGAAGAAGTAACATAGGAACCGTAAATTATAACAATTAAAAAGTGACATAAAATTATTGCAAATTTTGAGAAACATATGGAGATGAAGGTGATTTAAATCTACCATAACCATTTTGAAGAAGTATTATTAAAAATGAAATTTATTCTAATTAAGTTATGGTAAGATGTTTTAAAGTCTCTATAGAACCACTAATAGGGCTATAAATGACTTTACTTATAAATAAAAACAAATTCAGTCAATTTTATTAATTATACCTGTCCCTAATACTGATGGGAATCTACGAACAGCTAAAAGATAATCCTCATGGCTCTTTATTCTTGATAGGCTTTAATCCAACTAGAAACCACTTTTAATATTCTTTCTTGAGATCGATAACAATTATAGGAATTTTGTTATATGTATTTGTTTCAGAAAATTTGGGGTGAAGGAAAATTATGATTTCTTTTGTTAAATAAGTATGAAGTTTCCTTAACCTGGATTAAAACTAACTATTTTATGATGACGATTTGCAACGGAAGTTCTTTTTAAGAGTATGTGACCGTATTTGACACATGTGTGAGTGCTATGTGAATTTGATAATTTTCTTGTAATTCCATAAATTGTTTGTTCTTTTTCATATTCAGTGAGAGAAAGATTAATATTAGTGACTGGGAGGAGATCAAATATCACTTATTTATTGTATTATACAGGGTTACAGGAAATTCGATACAAATTTCCCTTTTGAAGGATTAAAGAAAAGTCCATTGGCGATCGATTTTGTCATGTAGTTTCCCTAGTTGAAAACTGTCTAATGACTGACTTTTTTTTATACTAACTTTTTCCATTTATAGACAGCTGGTGAACAAGAATTAAAAGGTAGAAAAAAGAGACTAGGAAGATCATTTTTTAAAGTACCTACCTTTTTTTTTTTCAAAAATCGACATCTAAAGATACATAAAAATTAAAATTCAATTATCTCAAAAATGTATCGAATTTTCTGTAACCCTGTATAAAGGATAAATTGGTTGACTGATATATCAACGCACTGCCCAAACTTCTTGGTTTTAGAGATATAAAGTTTTCTCATACGTTATAGGCAAATTCAAAGTTGGATATACCGATCAAGGCACAGCTCAAATCGCTGAGTCATAAAATTTACATTTTTGTACACAGATTCTTTCTTTAACAGTATCGTCTCCTACAAATTTATTTATTTAAAATAAGACCCTTAAGGGTATGAAACGAGAGTCAAAAGTTTAATAACATCGCATTACTTGAAGTTTAAAATTCTTCACAAAGATTTTTTATAGATACAATATCAAGAATGACACTGATGCCGTTTCTGAAAATCCAGATTAGGAATCAATACACCGTCAAAACGGCAAACTTTAGAAACACGTAATTTTGTAAAAAACTTTATCCCATTTCGCTTAGTTACACTATACATTGTAAAAGATATTTGCAAATTTCAACACCTACGAGGTGAGAAATCCGTTCAAAAGTTGTCTGTTCATAACCTAAAATTTGAAAACGGATAGACTGATTTTGTTAATTCTTTTTTGAAAAGTTCGCTTTTACGGGAAAAGAAATTGGAAAAGTTGCCCTTAAAATTGGGATATGCGGGAAGAAGTAAAATTGCTTTTTGGAGCGAAAACACATTTCTCGACTGAAATAATTAGTTTTCCTCCTAATTTATTAATTTCTTTTATGGGAATAACCTTGCAGAATATATTTCTGTGCGGACCAGGGGTGGTGGCGACAGTTACATTCAGCTAAGCATATGGGTTACAACCAAAATCGTTCTTGTTATAGTTTCTGTTTGTAACGGTATCAATAAAATATCTTTAAGAGAGTTAATAGATTTGTTATTTGTTATAGCAACTATGTTACAGCACCATGATATGTAGGTAATATAGCCTTCTTTCATATTCTAATGGTAAATCACCTGACTGAACTATTTCCTAGAGCCAAGATTAGGTACTATCTACCTATAGGCAATTACATAATAAATCCGACGTTTATTCAGGCTTGAGAAAAATGTTGAATGCTTCGTTTTTAATTTTCATTAATTTTGATTCAATTTATCTAAGCGAAAATTTGCAAAATGGTTACTTAATTAGCAGTAGGTAATATTACAGACACCGAACATTTCTTAGTCATATCATCACTCCTTTTTGACACGAGGGGTCAAAAATTACACCAATTTCCTTTGTACGTAAATTGACATATATACTTTTTGTTGTACCAAGTTTCTTATCAAAATGTACTACTGAGTTTCGTACACTGAACCTACTATATAAGTATCTACTTGAAGCTAATAATAATAAATCAAACTCAACATCATTCCCTTTCATAATCTCCTGTAATTAACTTTAGATGTCTATATTCTATGTTCATAATAGCAGCATCAAACTTATTTTGAAAATAGCAATAGTATAAGTTTTAGTTCCTACGTAGGTATCTATCTATAATATATTTTATGTTCATATTCAATAATAAATTCCTTCTCCATTTATTCATTTAAGGAAATGATCGTTAATGTGAGTAGTAAGTGTTACGTTTGTGTAGATATATCTAGAGGAGGGAAGTAATTTCGAAATGGCTCCTCTTGCAATCAGCAATAAAATCTCACGAAGGATAGCTCGTGACTGTTAAAGTAAGTCAATATTAATCTTTGACGCAAGGGCGAAACCCCTATCCGTGTGGATGGCGTTGCTGTGCTTTAATGACGTCGAATCAAGGGGGGAGAGTTTTAATTCCGTGACAATGCCGATTCGCACGTCTCAACTTCGTTCATTGAATTACACGCGCGCCTGTATAAGGAGAAATTAAAGACGGCTTTTAAAAGATACTCGTCCACGTGTTTAGAATCACTTACAATAACTTACATAACAAAAACGACAAGAAAATGTACTGTTGATTTATTCATTTTGCAATGGTGTTGTGTTAGAATGCTTTGTATAGGTGAGACCCATTTACAGATTGTATGAGCAATGTTACGAATGTTAAGTTTATACCTTTTCGCTTTTCATGAAGTTATAGTCAGTACTTTGTGGTAAAAATAAAAACATTTACCTTTATGTCTAGGATGTAGTAAATTTTAAGGGTGATCCAATAAGTACTTGTACAGAAATTAGAATCAAAGAGGAACATAAAGTTCAGTTAAGTTAGGTTAGAAACGATCGTAAGGTTACGGTAGGAAAAAACATAAAGAAAGCATTGTTATCGATAAGTGCTCTTCTTTTTGTTTAGTATTGCGAAAAAATGATCTTATTTTTTATGTAGTTTTAGGTAGATTTGACTTATGTTTGGTTGTTTTCCCAAGTTAACATAATCCAAAACAACATAAGTATTCATCAAGGTTATTAAATTTTGAGAGGTGGAAATGCAGCCCCTTAAGGGTTTAGTCAGCCACTGTATTAGAACACTTCAGTTTTTTTGAAGCCTTTTCTGCCTTGTTATATAAGAGCATTTTTTTGACGCCGATATCTGATATGAACATTACTTTTAGCTTTTCACCAAATAGATACGTACATCTTTTGAATATTTAAATGCCTTTCAGGGGTAGTTGTTATAATAGCTGTAGTTAATGACCGATTTCTCTATTACGCTTGCATGCAATCACGGATTATGTCGCACTAGATGTCAATTAAAATTTTTACATTACCGAACAAACGTGAACTGGTCTGTTTATTGAAGCCGTAATTTATTCGATATGAGCTGCAGGTTAATTCGGTGAAAAATATTTACGCTCAGTATGAATTATCACGTCATGAGTTCCAGTTATGTCGAAGCGATTGGTTTCGCGAATGCGTGATGAGTGGAATTGGCGAAATGGCCGTGGAACAGACCCAACTCGCTGAGCTCTAAGTAAACTTAATAATGTAAAGTAATGCGTCGTAGTCGTAAATTCAAATCGACAGGTCGAGACGACCGTTGCAGAGAACATGTCAGACATTAACTGAGCCCCACGGCCATTTCTACATAAAAAGCATAAAAGCTAATTCGTTTAACTTTTCTGGATTCGGTAGTATCATGAAGAAAAAAAGTGAACTGCTTTTATCACGTTCTACTTCAGGAAAGTAGTGTATCTGCTCAAAATACAGAATCTAAGGATCCATGTCACATAAAGTTTATAATTCAAAATATGCTTCGTTTTCATAGTTTTTTAGATCTGGGTTAGAAAATATATCCAGTATTAAAGAAAAGAAAATGAACTTATTATTTCTTTAACATTTACGTTTCAGTAAAGTTGCTGAAATGTCAGAATCTCTAGATTCATGTCATACAAAAACCTTCTTTCAAAGTAGGTACCTACATTTCATTTTGGATTTATTTAAGTATATCGAAGGGTTCCCAAATTTTGAATCTGGGTATGTGTATTAACGAAAACAAAATGTAGCTGCTTAAGCGACTTATGTTTCAGTAATGCTTGTGCATTTGAGGTTTTATGTCATGAGAGAATACATTTAGTTTCGGATCTGTTTAATAAAGATTCTCAAACTTTTTGTATCTGGGCTACGAAATATAACTACCGTTATCGAAATACAAATTAACTTATTTTATTAAGTCCAGTTACTAAAGCTGGTGCATCTGCCCAAAATGCAGACGCTAGGAATTTATGTCACGATAAAAGCCCTCATTCAAAATATGTTTCATTTTGGATCTGTTTACACCGGAAGTTTTAAATCATTTTTGGATCTGGACTAGAAATCATACCATTAAGGAAATGAAAACGAATCTCTTTTATCAACAAAATTCTAAATCAGAATATATTTTGGATCTTTTGTTGTTGGACCAAAAGTTCTAAAAATTGTTGGATCTGAATTAGGAAATGTAAACTAAAGAAATGAAAATCTACTTCTATTTTGAGACGCTTCTTACTACTAACTTAACCTAACCTAACCTAACTACTATCAAAAAGAAGAAAATTGATTTCTTCATGTTTCAGTAAAATTTGTGTGGGATGTGAAAATATTAGATTTATATCATTCAAAATACATTTTGGATTTGTTTACATCGGAGATTCTCAAACATTTTGGATGTGGATTAGGAAATATAATGTTAATGAAAAGACTATTCAAAATAAAGAATCTGTGGATTTATATCTTGTAGTAGTCTTCTTTCAAGGTACGTTCCATTTTGTATCTACCAAGGTATCAAAGTGTTGTTAAACACTTTTTTGTATCTGGGTAATTGTAAATATTAAAGAAACGAAGATGAAGTTCCTCGTCCAAACTTTGCTTCAGTAAAGTTTGTGCGTCTGCGAAAATGCAGATTCTATAGATTAGTGTCGTTCAAAATACATTTCATTTTGGTTATATTTATCTCACAGGTTTCGAAATATATAACAGAAAGAAAAAAAGTTTTTGAAGTGAAACTTCTTTGGGCGCAATGAGAGTAAAATCTCAAGGCCATGAAACGACACATTTCGTAACGATTCGCGAAGCTATGACAATAGAAAGGCGCGCATGCGCATATTGGTGTTACAGTCAGCTGTTAGTGACCGGCATCTCATAGCAGTTATATTACAGTAAGTGTATTACAGTAAATGTTTATTTAACAACAATTTATATTTATTTAAGAGTGAGTATTATTATGTATTAATTTTAATTCCTTGTAGTTATTGATAGTTTACGGTTTCTTAAGCACTTGGAAAAATAAACGGAGGCGAAACAAATCTGATGTATGTATGTGTTTTCATTTTTAAAACATAAATCCTGAAAATTATCGTACTCTCTCTTCGTTTTACCAAACATTTCTTATTCGTTATAAAGGTATAGAGAGCGCCAAAGAAGTTTCACTTCTTTCACGTGTACTGAGTTGCACATGATTAAATTTTTTTTTATTAAGTCCTGGTTTTAGTAAAATTCATCCAGCTGCTCAAAAGGGACAAATAGCATACGTTTTATTTTGAACTTCTGTGCCACATTTTTGAATGATAAAGCATGTAGCAATTTGTTTGTTTTGGGTAGACTCCTAACCTAACCTAACCTATCAGCATTAATTAAAATTCAAAACAAAATTCTACATCGAATTTATATTTGAGTAAGACTCCGTAAAGTTTTTACTGGCCTAACGGTTGAAGAATCAAGTGGGTTTCTATTTGTTTATGACGCTTACATTTTGGGGTTCTTACTTCCTGTAGTTGGCAACACCAATTGTAGTTGTAGTAGTTAAAGCCTATGTCTATGCTGAGTTCTATTGCTCTTACTTTTTATGTTTCTCGGTGAATTCTAATTTAATTTACCATTTAATTTTTTTATCACACCGTTGTCCTCAAAATCAAAATTGTTTTTCAGTCTTCGAACCTAGTCTATTGAATTTTACTTTTCTAGATTTTGCTGGCTTCAGAGTAAAACAGAAACGTTTACAAAAGAAGAATTCCCTAGATCTGGGGAAAACGATCCATGAGACAGGTTGAAAATCTACACAGTCTACATTGACAATGAAGGCCTATCAGGAATGAGGAACTACAGTATGTCTATTATATATATTTTACCTTACCGCTCAAGTTATTTTGTAGCTTACAGGTATTCACGTGCATATGTTCCTTTTGTTCCTAGAAGTATAAGAAACTTCCATAAATGTGATACCTTGATTGCGGGACACAATTAATGTGTAATCAGATATATGTTCGCCCTGAGAGAAGTGAAGCTGGCTCCTACAAACACTTGTGTAAGGTATATGAATGTTGTACATGAAATACGTTCACGGCACTGGCGTCGGTACCGCCAGGTTTTTACGACCCCATGGCACTTAGGAATTATTGCAAGTTTAATTATAAAAGTAGGGGTGACGACGTCAGTAAACAGGTCCACTTTATGGCTTATGGATCATTGCAAGGCGAGAGAGCTCTCGCTTAACTGATGCACGATAAAAATAAAGCACAATGTTGCAAAAAGCTTCTCAAAAATGGTAAACATAGTGATAGTAGGTATTCCAAAACCACAAAAAAGCTTTCAGCTTTGTATCACTATGGCATTCATTTAGTGCAAAAATTGAATCACTCTCTCTTCTCTTCCAGAATCCCAAATACGTAGTATTATACCTACGACCTAATTACAGTCCTATAGAACTAGGCTGAGTTTGTTCATTCATCCACAACTTTACCCTGTGTGGAGTTAGTTCTTTATCCTTGTCGAAGAAAAGTGACTAGCTTCCGATCATATTTCATTGAAGAGAAATAGATACATTTTAGCTGCACGCACGCATTGTGCTTTATTTCAAACTGTCATGTTCGAGAGGATAGATCTATGTCTGTGGTTATAACCTTGTAATCATTAAACTCCATTAACAATGTTTCGATGCTTATCTATTGAAACCATATACTTATTACTTCAATACTCCCGGTTAACCTTTTACACAATGAATGGATTTTGATGCAAACAATATGAAACGAAGATATCCAAACCGCATAAGTCTATTTCGCAGATGACCATGGTCCAACGGAGTATGCGCCGAATGGCGTGGTATTATTGCTGAAGTACGCTCGCGTGCCTGTCTTTCTCTCTTTTTGGCGCCGCCAGATCTACCGTTTTTACGGTAGATTACAGTTCATTTATTTTTTACGAATTGTAGAAATATATGTTAAAATATGTGGTAAATTTTGAACGTAGTAGTTTTGATGAGTAGAACTATCTGAAAAATTATATTAAGTATGCAGGATCGCAGATAAATGTTTAGATGAAATGATATATTTGATGTTTTTATTTGTTATTTTCGATGGCAACATTGCTCGATTACTTTATCACTTAACTGACATCACCCAAACATAACCCAAACGAAACCAAAACAACGTTTAAACAGATCTCATTTCAAATTCGTTCTGACTTCTTTCTATTTCGAGAGCTTTTATAGAAACTAAAATTGGCCGATTTTAATTTTCCATAATAGCCCAGTCACGCCTAATGGTGTTGCTTTAGAGCCTTTACATTACTCAAACACTTTATTGGAGTTTACAAGATCCTCCAATGTTTTGAATTTTTCAAAAACGTTTTTACCTGTTTCATTTTGTTAACGATATCGTCTCAGCCGTCATACCATTATAGGTGTGTTAATTACGTATAATATAAGATACTAACAGCAATACCCGGCGTTGCCCCGGTAAGAATATTGTGACGTGTTCAGTCACGGAAAACACAATTAACAAAACAGAACAACGAATTTATATAATTCCTAAGGTTAATTTGACTACACTACAGTTATAAACAAGTCTACTCTTGACATTATCTATCGCACTCTATGAATTATATCGCCTATGGTTCGCTTATCGATCGCTTCCCATTCGCTTGTAAACATCAGCTGTCCACTGTCAACTTACTCAGTGCGAGCCGTCTCGCCTTATATAGTCTTTTCCGCTTTTTTCTAGGGAATTCTACAGCCTTCTCGTAATCCAATTGTTCTCCCATTGATCTCTGCTGGAATTTTCTAGATGTTTCAGGAAAGCCGGGAATATTCATTATCTATTCAGGGAAGTTGTTCGTTAATTAGGCTCACACTAACTTAATTGGCAAGTACTCGTGACACTGCCCCCTTCTCAGAATTGATCGCCCCGATCAATGTCTTGACCTTTGTAGGGCGCCAAGCGGTCCAAGTGTACAACTTATATCTGGGCCTTTGGTCCTCTCTGAATAAGGTAGACCACGTCATTCAGCCTTCTGACCACAGTGTAAGGTCCTTCCCAGGCTCGCTGTAGCTTCGGTGAGCGCCCTTTTCGACGGACAGGATTGTAAAGCCACACCTGGTCCCCTTCTCTAAATCCTGTGCTGTTGGCTCTCCGGTCGTGCCTGGTCTTCATGCGGTCACTCCCTACTTTGGATCTTGTTGCAAACGGCTCTATGGATGGTATCGAGTCGTTTCTCTAGCTGCTGTGCGTAGTCGGTAGCTGAAGGTCGCCGATCTTCTGGGTGTCCAAACCGGATGTCCATCGGTAACTTCAGTTCTCTTCCAAATAAAATGCTGGCTGGTGTTCTGCCGGTGGTCTGTCTGGTGATCGTTAACGACCATCCCGGAATACTGCGGATTCAAAGTTCCGTCCCTGGTCAGAGTGGATCTCCATCGGAACTCCATACCGACTGATCCATTGGTTCACCAACATTCCAGCGACCGTAGTGGCTTCTTGATTTGGGATTGCGTACACTTCGGGCCATTTGCTGAAATAGTCCATCACTACTAAGATGTACTTATTGCCAGCAGCTGTTGTTGGGAATGGTCCTGTTACGTCCAGAGCTGTTCTTTTCGGCACCAACATTGTACTGTTTCATACGCCCTCGGCTTCGAGTCTGAGGTCCCTTGGCTGACGCACACGTTGTACACTTCTCACCTAGCCAATAAAATCGCTCTCGCACCTTCTCCAACGTCTTTGTTACTCCGAAGTGTCCTCCACCAACACCTCCATGGACTTCCGTCAGCACCTCGTTGACTCTGTTCTTCGGGAGAACTACCTGATGTCGAATTTTAGTCCCGTCAGGGCTTTCCCACTCTCGTTTTAGTACCCCATTCTCGATGACCAGGTAGGTCGTGCTGTTCCTGTCTTTTTCCACCGCAGTATCGGTTTAATGTCTTCATCGTTATCTTGGTCTTTCGCCAGGTCCTCGCTCTGCCAGTGTTCTTCAGGTTCCACAACCGTCTGACAGATCATTGCCAAGTTGACTGGTTCCTTCTTTTCGGCGGCCATGCAATGTTTGCAGTTCTTCGAGCATGGTCTTCGCGAGAGGGCATCAGCGTTTCCATGTTGTTTTCCAGCACGATGCTCGATGCTGAAGTCGTATACTTGTAGCCGCTGTAGCCATCGAGCCAGTTGTCCCTCTGGGTTTTTAAATTGCAGTAGCCATTTCAGGGATGCATGGTCTGTCCTTAACAGGAATTTTCGTTCGTAGAGATACTTGTGGAAATGTTCGAGAGTTTTGACGACTGCCACCAATTCTCTACGGGTCACGCAATAGTTTCGCTCTGGCTTTGACAGTGCCTTACTGAAGTAGCCAATGACTTTCTCTTTTCCTTCCTGCATCTGCGACAGTACACCACCAATTCCTACATTGCTGGCATCCGTATCGACAATGAAGTCTGTGTCGAACTGTGGGTACGTCAGTATTGGGGCTTGAGAAAGGGTAGACTTCAGTATTTCAAAAGCTTTCTGACATTGTTTTGACCATTGTAAAAGGACACCATCCTCTGTTAACTTGTGGAGCGGTCGAGCTATATCTGCAAATCCCTTTACGAATCGTCGGTAATACGAACACAGCCCCAAAAAGCTTCTCAGGTCGTGCTGGTTCTTCGGGACAGGCCAACTTCTCACAGCTTCAGTCTTGTTAGGATCAGTTCTTATTCCTTCTGAGGTGATAACGTGGCCAAGATATTTCACCTCCTTACAGAACAGATGGCATTTCTTGGGACTGAGTTTCAACTTGGCTGCTGAAAGCTTCTTGATCACTTCTTCGACATTCTGGAGGTGGTCTTCAAATGTTTTCCCCAGTACTATCACGTCGTCTAGGTACACCAGGCAAACCTTCCAATTGAGCCCTTGTAGCACATTTTCCATAAGTCGCTCGAAGGTGGCGGGAGCGTTACATAGTCCAAATGGCATAACGTTAAAGTGCCATAGCCCGTAACCAGTCGTGAATGCGGTCTTCTGCTTGTCTTGAGGATCCAGTTCAACTTGCCAGTATCCACTCTTCAAATCTAAGGTTGAAACCCAAGCTGTCAAGGGTATTATCGATTCTGGGTAAAAAATAGCTGTCCTTTAAGGTTACATCGTTGGGCTTCCTGTAGTCAACGCAGAACCTGGTCGATCCATCCTTCTTCCTAACCAACACTATCGGAGAAGCCCAAGCACTTTGTGATGGTTCGATTATCCCCTGTTCTTCCATGTTCTTCACCAGGTTGTTGACTTCTTCTTGCTTAGCTCATGGAACTGTTCTAGGTGATTGTTTAATAGGGCGAGCTGATCCTGTGTCTATACGGTGGTATGTCAAATTCGTTCTCCCAAAGTCGTTGTCAGATAGGGCGAAGACGTTTCGATACTTGCTGAGCAGTTCTTTGAACTTTCTAATTTGTTTGCTGTTAAGGTTTGTGGCCGAACGCTGCACTAAGTCTCGAAGAACGGTTGGAAGCGGTTCGCTCTCTGCCATTGAGGATTCAGCTTCGACTTCGCATTGGAGGATGGACACCACTGGTTCAAGGACTCCTACTTCCATTCTTTTACACACTTTCTGTTCGAAGTCCTTCAGATTGACCACTCTGACAGATACGTTCGGCGTCCCAGTTCGAATTAGTATTCGTCCTATCAATATGGCTTTCTGTGTCAAGTCCGGGTTTTTTTGTCCAAAACATAAAAAAGTTAGGGGTGGACAACCCTTATCACTTAGAGGTATAAAAAATAGATAGCAACCGATTCGCAGACCTACTGAATATGCACATAAAATTTCATAAAAATCGGTCAAGCCGTTTCGGAGGAGTATGGTAACTAACATTGTGACACGAGAATTTTATAGATTAGAATGTTAACAAAACTGTTAGGTATGTTTTTGAAGTGTGTTTTGTATTTATATTATAATTTAAAAAAATATTTTATTACATTTGTTATACTTCGTACTTGCTTCGTAGATATTTAAACAAATGATATGAATGACGAATTTTAGAAATAGAAAGAATATTTGAATATAAGTACATTATCGAAATAGTATTGTACAATAAGGTAATTTAAAAATATTCAGAAATGATTCAATTTTGCTTTCAATTTATTACCTATAGGTATGTCAAAGTTAAAAAATTAAACAACTTTCGACAACAATTGGAATAAATAAATTTAACCAGGTAGTAGCCTAACTTGTTTGCTTGCCATGGATATCGCACGCAGGGCTGGATGTTTAAAACAAAGTGTTTTAAAACACGTGTTTCAAATACTGTTTAAAACACAGTCTAAATAAAACATGTTTTAAATTAAAGTATTTAAAACTATTTTTAAAACAAAAATAAAACGTAACATATTAACCATTCTTTAAATTCATTTGGCTAGAGAAGAATTATTGGTTGTAGGTAAGTATGAAATGAGGAAACAATCTCACTCGTTACTAGAAGAAACTTTATTTATTGAATAGCTTGGTTAATTATACTCACGAAATATTTTTAAAAGATTGTAGTTTTTGGATGTGTTGATGAACGTACTTATGTGACACTAATATACACAAAATACCGATGAAGAGTTTACGTTCGGTGAACGTTTTTTATAGAGAACGGTCAGTTTAAAACATGTGTTTAAAATAAACGAAATAGAAAGGTTTAAAACATAAACATATGAACACATGTTTTAAACATCTTGAACTGTTTGTTTCAAAAATTTAATAAAAAGCTGTTTTTTTCTATCCCTAATCACACGCCACACAAATCGTGCTAGCAATAGCTGGGCGTTTCAAGTGGTTTGAATTTTCTTATATTTTTGATTATTTATAGCGGCCGTTTAGGAAATAAAAAAATTTTTTTGCTTTCTTCTGTATAAAATTTTTGAAAAGTTCCCCTTTGATTGACTGACTGCTGCCACACTCGTCTTCTATTATTTATATTTATCGAAAGTTAAGTCCGTTTCCAGAGCAATTTTACCAAACCTTTTCGCAAATCACGCGATGATGTATGTATATGTGGATATTGTTTTATGACCCATTCAGCCACAGGGATATCGATTAGTGGTTTAAAACCTACTTAAAGCTTTTTTCTAATTATGTCACAGATCCATATTGAGGGTGTGTAATTTACAGCGTACCATTTTACATTCATGGTAAAATGACATAGTTAGCACTCACCACCTGCATTTTATGATACATGGTTTCTTTAATTAGTCTGGGAAAACATGTTTATAGGATGTAGTTATGAGATCTATGGTATACATACCTATAGGTAGATAGATAGCATACCCTCGCAATTAAAAATGTATTACATTTTGCTCAGTTTCGATTAAAGTTAGATGTCATTACCTAGAGTAGGTAGGTATTAAATTTTAGTATGGCAAGGTGTTGTGCAATCCGTACCTAAGTGATTGCGTTCGACATTTTACTTTTGTATGGCAACGTGCACGAATCTGATTAGTTTAACTGCTTTTGGGGCGGTGTTGTTCAGAACTACGTGATCTTACAAAATTAAAGGACCGACAGCAAGTCGTGTCTTATCATCATCCATAAACAACGAACAACGTGAGCATGCACGAGAGAGAGAGTATCACGCATAATTTACAGCCGGCCCGACGAAGTAAGAATAACACGCCGCAGTAAATTACGATAAAGCTGTTTTTATGTTTCAAAATTACACAGTTAGTTCGTTCAGTTCTCGGCGGCCATTTGCATATTCGATGAATCTCAAACGTCATTTGTTATTGTAATCGGAAATCATTTTTATACCTACCGCTGCCTACTTAACGGACTGAATACCTAAGGGGAATGAAAATTACAAGCTGCTAATGAACTCAAGGTTCTTCAGCAAGCAAAGGTATAAATTACATAACATGAACCGTGAAGGCATTATATTAGAAGCTAATGTTGCATTTTTAAGGAAATTGACAAAAATTAAAACTACCGCAAGTCAAGAATTTATTGATTAAGAAAAAGATGCTCATATGAGGCACGAAATGAACAAGTGCGGAACTTATCAAGGCTACTTGCTAAGAAGACTTTCTGAATAGTTAGTATAAAGCCCAAAGTAGGTATTGAGAGCAAATATAATTCTATGTTTTACCTAAATTAAGTAAAATAAAACACAACTGGTGAATTTCAAATAATTTTTAATGACTTCACTACACTTGTTTCCCTACACTGTAGTTTCATCAGGTGGCGAAATATACAGGGTTTCTCAAGTTGATGGGCTATTAGAAGTAGTGATGGGCACTATCGAATAAATTGAACTATCGAATAATTACTAAATGAATACTTTTAACTATCGAATGAATTCATTCGAATGAATTTAGTAATTACTATTTTTTTCAATTCATTCGAATGAATTCATTCGAATGAATTTAGTAATTACTATTTTTTTCAATTACACGATAGTCAGGCAGCAGACGGTTATCCAATCGCTCGGTCCATACTAACATACAAATATACTGATACGAACGTGTATACCAACAGACAAATATACAATTAATATGCTAGTATGGATAAAAAACAAACAGGCTATGCTGAAAATAATAAATAACCTCGACTTGAAACATGGTTTCTAATTCTTATTACTTTGATAAAATTATTATTTACTTAGGTAAGCGATCTTTTTTTGTATTATTTATTGCTATACGTACTTTATTGTTATTGAACTAAAATAAGTGTTTTAGAAACATCTGTTGTTCTTATCCAGGTATTTGTTAGAGGGCGACGAATAAAGAGTTTTTTATTTTTACATTTAACTACTTTTTTTTATATGTTTCTGCACTTATTATTATTATTTTTTTGGGTAATTATAAGTACGCAGTACAAACATATAGTACCTAAGTATTTATGACTCAAATCATCACTACACTAATTTAAAAATTATTAATTATTTATTTGCATTTTATTTTGCCTCATATTTAACTAGTATAAATTGGTGCCATAGAAAATTATGTTTTTAAAGTATGTATGTATGTATTGATAACGTCTAATAATTATAGAATTGTTTATATTATTCGGCTCTGCTACGAGGAAGTAGCGAAGTAGTAGACAATGCGCAAACGTATCATTTACCCATTCCAACCACGACTCCAACGTTCAGTTCGATAGTTGAAAAGTATTCGAATAAAAAAAGTAACTACTATTTTCAGTAACTACTTTCAGTTACTAAAACTATTCATAACTTTTTTATTCGAATAAAAATAGTAACTACTATTTTTATTAGAATACTTTTCAACTATCGAATAATTCGAATAGTAGTGAACTATCGAATAGTTCGATAGTTTTTATTCGATAGTGCCCATCACTAATTAGAAGTATATGAATTAGTAGAAAGAATTCAATTCTGAACTTGGGCTCATTTGGTTATTGTTTATGCCGCTTCTTTTAAAAATATTTTCAAGTTCGATTTACATCCGGTTATACCGGAAGTCGATACCAACTTTGTTATTTTAAATGGAATGGTATATTTTTCACGCTGAATTCGAATAAAACGTGTAATTCTAAGGTAAGTTTGATAACCAACTTGTACACCTAAGACGATCGGTTTCTGAGTTAATTTAATTTATAGAAAAAAAATCGCTACCGCAACCCAAATTATAAAAAATCATAACTTCCACAAAATACGACTTAGAGTGTTGAAATTTTTACTAGTAATAGCTGAATATTAGTGCTAACGCCTTGACAAAATTGAATTAAATAATTTATACAGGGCGTTCAAAATGAAATTCTAAAATTGAAAAACTTCAAACACGAATTACTTCGTTTTTTCAAATGACACCTACTATTTTTTCAATCGATTCCTTTTTTTATCCTCTTTCGATCTATATGGATAGTTCCTATTTTATTTGAAAATTTTGGAATAATTTTGAATTATTACTTAAAATAGGAAGTATCCATATAGATCGAAAGAGGATAAAAAAAGGAATCGATTAAAAAAAATAGTAGGTGTCATTTGAAAAAACGAAGTAATTCGTGTTTGAAGTTTTTCAATTTTAGAATTTCATTTTGAACGCCCTGTATAAATTATTTAATTCAATTTTGTCAAGGCGTTAGCACTAATATTCAGCTATTACTAGTAAAAATTTCAACACTCTAAGTCGTATTTTGTGGAAGTTATGATTTTTTATAATTTGGGTTGCGGTAGCGATTTTTTTTCTATAAATTAAATTAACTCAGAAACCGATCGTCATAGGTGTACAAGTTGGTTATCAAACTTACCTTAGAATTACACGTTTTATTCGAGTTCAGCGTAAAAAATATACCATTCCACTTAAAATATCAAAGTTGGTATCGACTTCCGGTATAAAAGAAGCGGCATAAACAATAACCAAATGAGCCCAAATTTCAGAATTGAATTCCTTCTACTAATTCATATACTTCTAATAGCCCATCAACTTGAAAAACCCTGTATATAACCAGTACAACCCATTGCTGGTATACATATATAGAAAACTTTTTTGGGGTAGGAGTGAATACGTTTACATGAAATTAATTTGAAGTAAGTTATATTACGTAGTTACAATTTGTATTATTAAATTTAGAAGGGATGTATATGAAGCATCTACTTAATCATTAAGTATGATATTCTGTTTATTATGTTTATTTATTTCCATTTTTTCAAATAAGTTTAATTTTGGGCTTTTATTAATTCAATGTAAATTTTCAAAATTGTTGACAAAACTATGGTTTTCTAATCTGTTATGTTCTGCAAATGTTGAGGAGGGGTCTTTTAATCGATAGGCGTTCTGGTGTTCTTTTATTCTTTCTGTCCTGTTTGTCCTATATATACTTTGTTGCAATCTCCACATTTTAGCTTATAAACCCCCGACTTTGCCTTTTTACTTATTTAATTTTTCATAATTTTTCCTAAAGAATTACAAGTTTTATAAGATACTATAGACTTTCGTTAAGTTCCATTAATGCTTTTCCTAATATTTTTAATTTAAATTTGTATATTTCAGTACCTGATGAAGCTACAGTGGAATGAAACAATTGTAGTGCAAGTCAATAAAAATTATTCTAAAATCAAGAATTTTGTTTTTTGTACTTAAAATTTATAATGGAGTTTCGGAGTTACTAAAAGTGCCTTAACAATTACTTAGTTACCTAAATTAAATTCCATTCCCAATTTCCAATTTATTCTCTCAAAGCACGTATTTTCTTGAAGTAATGGCTTCTAATACGTCATTTCTCCAACATCCCCATGGTCGCCCTCTCGTCCTTACCGGCGGTAGGTAGGTATTCATTCCAATACTTTCATAGGACATCTGTCATTTGTCATTCTCCTAACTGTCTAAACCAAGTTAATTGTCTTCGCTTTACTTCTTCTGTTATTGGTCGACTTATATTAATTTCTGTCCGAATGACTCTATACAATTTTGACCATCCACAGCTTCTCCTGAGAAAGTTCGTCTCTGTTACACCAATTTCTTTTTGTTAAGGTTGAATATGTCCCCAACTTCCGAGACATAGATATAGTAAGGCGACACTTTAACCCGTTTATTGTCTTCATTGTTATGTTTCTGTCCCACAGCAAACAATGTAATGTACATGCCTATAACAGTTCTTCCTTTATTTTTCCTTTCTCTTATTTCTTCTTTCTGTTTCCATGTTTGTTACGAATTGTCATAAAGAAGAGCGAATTTGTATGGTTTAATTGATTAAATAATGCCTTATAAAACAAATAACGCTTATAAACTAATTATAAATATACCTATCTTAAAACTACTTGCCTAAATAATTATCAACTAGGGGCGTTGATAATGGCAGGGACCCTTATCAGGCGTTAGGGTGAGTGATAGCGGCAACCCGCTACACCCCCCTAACCCTTCTGACTCGCGGGCTCGATATCCTTCACCTCTACTTTGTGCTATCTATTTATTTATTACTTACTCTCAAAAACAATTCATTTATACTGACCCACAGAGTGCTCTTTCACCCCAAACGGAAATTTGCAAGTTGGTCACGGCACACTTTTGCCGTGCAATCATGTCGCATTTCCGTGTGGCGGTTCCTTGTTTCGTAAAATCAATACGTTGCATTTTTAAGTTAAAATAAATGTAATTAATGAAATGAAAAACAATTAAAAGGAAATATTATTTTGGAAAAATATGAGCACTGTGTGACAGAATCATCCCTAGATATTTTTTCTTCTCCGTTCCTTTTATGCTTTTATTTTCTAGAATTAAGTTTTCAATTTCTTCATTTGCAACCACAAGGTACCCCGCAGACTCGTATTCTTCTTGAAGTTGAGAGATCTTAATAAAATTCAACTAAATTACATTGTATGTTAAAACGTTTATGTAACGAAAAAATAATATTTTAATTTGCAACTACATGCATCCAAAAGTTAAATAACATCTAAAATTGATTCTTCAGGTGAAACAATAATTAGCCTAAAAAGGAAGGTTTTTTATATTTTCATATTTATCTACGTAAATTTTAAGTATTGGCGTTGGAGATACATGAGACATTCAAAGATTGGATCAATATTTATTGAGACCAAACTGCAATTAAACAAGACAATGACAAGATTCGATTTTTCAATTTTTTAAAATATACATACTATTTTTTTTAAATATATTTAACATTGTATTTGGTAATAGATACCCATACAGATTCAAAATTTTCGCATTTCCCGAATCACTATTTTATCACTTACCCACGTGAAGGTACACGTATAATATTGAATGTTATAAATTGTTATTGTAACGAGATCACAAATATTTTTTTATGTCCTAATAAATCTCTATCAAATAATGAAAGTACCTATCGTATAGCCGCTCTAT
The DNA here is from genome assembly GCA_029378335.1 of Agrilus mali. Taxonomy (NCBI): domain Eukaryota; kingdom Metazoa; phylum Arthropoda; class Insecta; order Coleoptera; family Buprestidae; genus Agrilus; species Agrilus mali. The sequence continues at coordinate 10,394,413 of CM055660.1, forward strand.
GTAAGTAATTCGTAATAAAAATTGTCGATAGTTATTCTTTCTTGGACGCCTCTTACTCTTTGCGGAAAAGCTGATATAGCTTACCCCTCCTTTAATGTTTCCAATGAGGGTCGCGACTAAACTGAAACTGTGGTAAGAAGTAAACTGACTCTTTTTGATAAGGGTCGAGTTTATAACGTGACGCAAAGGGGGAATACTGAAGTAAAGAAGATTATATCCAAAACTAAGTCGAATTTCTAGCTTATTTTTTTATATTTATAATCAGTAATTTTCACCAATTTCATAAAAACAATTTTCTTGACAGTATCTATGTATAAAGAGATAATTTATAAGCCGAGAACAAAAATTGGGGTTGAACTGAAAAATCGAATATTAAAAAAGACTTACATCGAACCTCAGTCGCAAGTCACTTTTACCCCTTGTTCCTTCTTAAAATCAGTTTTTAGTATTGTGTAAGCCTTATGGGTACAATATGTCATATTAAAAGTTATTTTAACTGCCACAACTATTTTCCCCTTTTCCTCACTCCCCTTTTCTCATAATTTTCAATGAATAAAGTATTTTTAATTAATGTCTTTTACCCTTTCGCGCCACTATCTTTCCGATTTCTATATTCAGCATTATTAACAAGTTTATCAATCGTCAGAAAAGTTTCCTAATAAAATTAGGTATGCAAAATTCCCTTAAAGTCTTATTAGTGTTTAAAATAACAGTAGAGGCATTATTTATGTTACTATTTATAAATATCCGCTACCTACACAGATAACTAATGCACAATTACATTATGGTCTTTTAAGATTAGCTTGTACCTATATTCGTTTCGTTCATCTTATTACATCTTAATTAAATTTAATTTTCGATAATCCATTTTACGTTTCTTTAATTAATACTAATGATTTTAACTCTCTAACAACAAGCAGTTTACAAACAGAAATAAACCTCTTAGAATTGTTGTATCTATCTATTTATCATTTTATTCATTATCAAAATAGAGAAATTCGTAGAAACAGGCTCCTTATAGAAATGTAAATTATGTGTACCTAATAGTTGGAATTTTAAATGCCCATTAATATATTTATATTTGATAACGGTTATTTTTTAATGCTGCAAACTGGAAGCTACTAATTTTAATTTGAAATTTAATTTGCGCTTAACTTTCTTTTAATATTTATAGGTACATTATGAATGAATAAATCAATCAGAAGATTAATACTTACCTAGTAAATTAACTATCTCAACTGAAATATCAGTGCCTAACTTAATAACGTAAGCAGTCACAGTTTATAATGCCCAATCTCTTTTAAATTCCAATGATATCGATTTAATGTTTATCGTAAATACGTCTGATTTATAGCCTTCTGTTTTTGGTTTAGGATGGTGGATTCGTGCGTTTGAAGAATAGTTTTTCGTCTCCTCCAGACCAGTTTTCAGCCATAATCGTCTCACCCAGGCCACCAACATAAAAAAGGAATGAAACGGACCCATGCTGTGATGGTCGACCTGTCGTCCAGTTCGAAGGAGGTACAACCGAATCCAATCAGAATAAAATTGAAGAAATAAAGAACACTAAACGTCAATTTGAAGTAGAATAATCAGATAACATAATAAACTACATAACTAAAATATATATTTATTAACATGAAATATCTAGCAAGCGGTGGTCTCCTTATATGCCGCATCGAAGGATAGATACAAGTTTTTAATTTATCGCCCGGATTTCATGCCATTATGAGGACACGTACGAATTCCACTCGGGATAAAGGTATTTACAAATACATCTCTTTCCTAAATAATTCAAATGTTAATTTTAGAATAAAATAATGATTACTAATTTGTCAAATTTTTGATCCACTCTTTCAGGACGAAATAAGCCAAATTTAAAACTGTTTCTTCCTAAGACAACATAGGTACCTACTAATATTTTTAAGGGTTAAGAAAAAGATTAAAAAACCTGAACAGTATGGAAAACATCAATTTTTAAGGATCAAATTTGCATGGAACGTAGGTGCTAGATAATTAAATATTAAACTTATGGCAATTGTCTACACTAAAAGGAGAAGGAACGGGTGAGGAGGACAGGGATGAGCTTATATAACACCATTCAAGGGTTTTTAGGCGGCTGCTCTCGTTTTGACGCAGGGACATACCTAGTTGAAAATGAGATAAATTATATGTAATTGTATATATGAGATGGTTCTCAGTTGGAGATGTGTACAAGAGTGAAGGGGGGGGGGATAGTGATGACCTTGTAGATCATTAAAAAGAAGGATTTATGTTGGGGGAGGGTTGGAGGCTCGGGGATAGTGAAAATAACAAATGCTCGAAACTATAAAGCAAAGCAATTTATTTATCAAATTGACGTCTCATTATGATATGTAAAGGATTCCCCCTTTCTCCTCTTTGCTACAACCACTGTTGTTTTTCTAAATAACTGTGATTGGGGGGGAGGGGCGACCTTTATATACCATACCAACCCAAATGCGAAGTGAATGATATATCAGTTTACTAAAAAGATATTTTCATGAGTTATTTGTTCGATTTCTTATTTCCATATCTCCCACAAACCTTCCACTCTCGGCTAAAAACTCCACCCTCCCTACTTCCTTGCTCTTATTGTGGTATATACAGTTACAATTTACCTTATTTTAAATTTTTAGTTCTATCCACTTGTGCCTATATGAATAGTGTTCTACAAGTCCACCTCCATCCTCCACGTTTATTTTCCACCCCATTTTAGGGTGGATATTCGGATCTGGACAATTACCTTATAGACAAAGTCGAAAATTATTAAATTCAATTAAAAAAACTCATTTTTTCAGACTATAAGACAAGATATCAAGAAATAAAAATTTTCTTATCTGTTTGTGGAAACTTTGACTTTCCATTTATTTAGAATTTAAATTTTATCTAATTGCCCAATCATCTTTTGAAAAGTAAAATTGTAGAAAAGAGTTGGGCAAAGCTTTAATGTTTTTGAGGGATTAGAAGCACTGTATTTTAAAGCTTTTCACAAACAAGTACCTAGTTGAAACTTGGCAACCGAACTGATTATATTATTTGTGTTTTTCTGTAAGTTTATATTACTGACCTTCATATTGATTAGGTTTGTTGGAACTCATCATATTTTACGCGACTTATTGTGTTGTTGTGCAGTAGTGAACAGTCTCCAATAGTAAACCCTTGTGACTTATCTCAAGCCCTTTTAGTGTGTTCAATTTCCTTTTTGCAACTACATACTTCAAGTCTTTTAATATATTTGAAGCCTTTTGGAAGTAATTGAAACCATTTTAATTGCTCGAAGTTCTTATCCAAAGTGCTTAAGGCTTTGAACTTAATTACTTTCTTTCTTTTTTGTTTCAAATTATTAAGTCGTTAGATGGATGGTTGGTGAAACATTCTTTAATATATAGCACAATAAAAACAAAAACACTTAAGGAGTTTCACAAAAATATTTAGAGATGCATAATATAGTTTTTACCTATAGGTAGGTATATAATACTCTTCCAGAATGGCACAACACCCTAATCAATTGTCGGATAATCTAAACATGTGTTTTTTTTTACCTTATTTTGTCTGTTTCTTTTTTTGTTAAGGCACTTTTCTTACGACTTGCGATCAATGCCTAAAAGATAGAAGAGGAATTTACATGCTGTAAGAAATTCGGGGAAGAATTTAAACTGGATTCACCATTACCAGAATTGTGATGCGCCGTCCTTTTTAATGGCATTCTTTCACGCAATAGTCTGACTTATGCAAATAATGTTGTTTATCAGGCTAAACGTCAGAATATTCATGTTTTCAAATGCGAATAACATATAGCAATATAGGTATGTATCTTTTATTAATTGTTTGTACTTTCAGGCGTGAAAAGCGATATGCAGCTTAATTTTAAATATTTTTAGAAATAGTGACAAAAAGTTAATAATATAATATTTTAGTTTAAGTAATAATTAAGCAAATTGTTTGCATTGATTAGGAACAAAATGTAGATTTTCTTTTATCTCACCTTTTTTATAAATAAAGAAGTTGGTAACCAGAAGTTACAAGCATTAAAGAAACAATATTAAACCTGCAAGCTCAGGCTCATAAAAATTCGGTCATAACTTACACAGTATTCTCTGGCAAACTTTTTGAAAATCTTTAATAAAGTGTCATCTTTGACTTACAGCGTATAATAATAACTGGAATTACAGTTCAGATAAAATAAAAATTACGTTTTTGAAAAAGGGACAATACAACAGAATACATGTATGTATAATTGTAGAATTATAGAAAATAAATAACTAAACGTAGAAAGTTTATAAATACAGTAAGTGAGATATTACATGGAATAGGTTACTTTCAAAAAATTTTGAGAAGGAAAATACATAACTATTACAGATGCTGTTAGCTGTTTAAATACGTTAATTGTTGTTATAATTAGTTTAACCTTTGTAAAGCTCACCTAGCAGTTTAAGTTTACTTTATTCCTTTCATATTTCACAAAATAAAGATTATAAAAAGTTGCACAAATTGGTCAGTGTATCACTGAAACTGTCAGACGTGGATGGTGATTTCAATCTCAGTAGATCGCATCAGCACGCCACAAACAGTTACAACACCATCTGTAAGTTATTACTTGGATCTGATAAGGATTTTTTACAATTACTGTTTACTGATACTAAACTAAACCCATGGTGTAATATTCTACGTGTCTAATTTTTTAAATTGATTGCTGAAACAATAAAACTGCCATCAAGTGATTGCCCTTGTCAACACTAAGAGGATGGAATTGTTTATTTAAATACTATTCAAACGGAACATGTCTTGGATTCTGTCAACCACTGTGAAGCTCAATTTACAGGGCTGTTTTCAATGAAGTATTAAACGGTTGCAATTTCAGGTAGCAGACAAGTTTTATAACACTTATCAAATCACAGCTGCAAAGATAACTTTAACTAAAATTATTGCCCCTTAACATCGTCATTAACAGTTACATATATAATATTTCTGTTTCTATTTGATTGCCAATGACAATTCAATCAAATAAAGTAATAAATCTTTTGAATATTTTACTGCCGGAGTGGCCACATTCTAAAAAATGAACAATAGTTGCCTCTTCCCTGAGCCGCCCGACACTTTACAAGATCTCAGTTACTCTTTGACGATGTTTATACTCTTTTATGAAAGGAAGGACAAAGCAACTTGGGATTCAAAAAAAAGGAAATAACGATTTTTTTGTTTACTTATTTCATTTTATTTTTATCCGATTGCATTCACGACGCATCCAATTAAATATAAATCCAAAGCCACTCACGAGGCGCAGCTCGAACCGTCGGATTATTTATTGTGCTTGTTGGACAACGAACGTTTCCCAGTAAGGACCTAACTAATGCATTATTGATTTATTTCACAATAAATGCGCGGCCTGAAGTTTCGAACACGGCTCTCGGGCAACGTTTAAAGTCCATTGATTATGCGTTGTCGAGTGTAGCAGTGTTTTATGTTTCGACCGAGAAGACCGTCACTCCTCCGAGATGTCAGAACGTAAAACTATCACCTAAAGTAACTACCTGTCACACTGTCTGTCGACCACGTCCCTCCTGCTGGAACACTTCTTTTGGACCATTTGTAGAAAGCAGATAATCCTTTGTTGACGTGGGTAAGGGTATACCTAACTACCTACCTTAAAATTTAAATATGGAAACTGAGGTTACTACCCGCCCGTCCTCGTCTCACGAAGACGATTATCTGATTTCGTTTTAAAAAATACAATAAAATATATCAGATGCGACCAATTAAACCGGTTGTTTGGTATTTTTAAATTGATTGCATCATATTTTATAAATGAAAGCCAATGAATGAATTCCTTAAACTGAAAAGCCTTTTTCGGAAATTCAAGTGTCACTTTTTCGGTCCTTCGATACTTGAATCACTCATTCCGCAGTCTTTTTTTCTTTTAATTAAAATAAAGCTTTTTTACTACCTCAAGAAACTTAGGTTTTAGAAGGATGCTAACAATTATATGGTAGACCAAGCACACTTCAATAATGTTCATGAGTAACCTACTTTCATAAAAATAATCAACTGATCAGTAATTAATTAATCATGTATATTATCTTCCTAATTAATGAGACCTTTTTCTTGTTTTTCGATACTTCGAACCACTTGTCCCGTACTCTTTTTCTAATTAAAATAAAAAATTTATGACTATCTCAAGAAACTTAGGTACCTAGGTACTAGAGGATGTCAACACTTTTATAAAGGTAAAGCATACTTCGGTAATGTTAAAAAGTAAGTAATTTTCATTAAAATAACCAATTGATCAGTAGTCTAATAAATCATGTCCGTTATATTTTGTGATTAATAAGACCTTTGTATATTCAATTAACGTTTAATTCCTTCACGAATTCTGAATTGTATCTGTTTGCTGCCACATTACCGAATTACTCATCGGTACTAAAAAGTTTCAATGTAATAAAATGTAATGATGTAATTGATCATAAAAATATCCGACAATTAATTTTTCAGTAATCGATTATTACACATAATAACTGATTGACAATCGAAAATTGGTTTTTCATGTGTAATAAATAATTATCATGTTTATATAAATATTTATAACTTTATCATCAGCCGAAGCATATAATAAATCTCATCTCGTCTTGCAATTTGTTGCAATGATAATGAAAATCTGTAGCGGTGGGCGAATGTGTGGGTATTTTATTAAATACACGTTTTCACGGTTAATAAACGTTATCTGCAATGATCCACTTACCTAATTGTAAGTAAATCATAAAATTTCTAATAAAGATATGCAGTACCATCATAAATGTCTAAAAACCACGTGACCCATGTGTCTCCGCAACCAACAATACAAGATGCAGAAAATCAATTCTAAAATCCCTAGACGATTTGTGACAAAATTCTGTGGCGATGCTTAAAAATTTAGAAAAAGGGGTAACAATAGAAAACAAAATAAATAAAAAAAAAGGAGAGATAGAAAGGCAAATATTAATTATTTGTTCATGTATTTATCAATTTCCGAACTTAACGGGCCATTAAAGCCCTCATTACAATATAATGAAATCAAAATAAAAGAAGTGTTAGTAACACACAGCAGACACGAATTCAACATTAAGATAACTCTTAATTCAAATTATCTCTAATCAATTTCAGTTTTTTTTTTTGGGTACTATCACATGGCCTGCCACAACAAATGTTGAAAATGATGCCCATCATTTTGAAGGCAGGTGTCGTCGCATTTCGTACCGTTCCCCTCTATAAAATGTTCCCATTTCGTACCGCGTCCCAAATATATACCTGTCGTCATTCCCATTGCGTACCGCATTCTAGGAATTGTCAACAGTCAGAAATTACAATAATAATCCGATGTTTAATTAACTAACAGTATGCAATATGTAAATAAAACACAACTTTGTAAATTTTAAAAAATATACTTAATATTTATTACAAAATAAAATAACATGTTTCGAAAATTAACGGTTAAAACATATTATATATTGTAGTTTTTCTAGGCATGTGCCGATTTTGTTGTTTTTTCTTTCAAAACATCTTCAACAATTTGTTGTATTGACATATCTTTATTTATATATACCTACCTTTCTTCTTTTTGAGGGCGTCAAATATAGATACAAAGGATACTAAAAAGGTTTTAGAAACATTATCTTTTAATGCAAAATTGGAGTAGACAATACAATTTTATAAATGACACGTTCGCAAATAGCACTAACTCTACTCTATTGGGCGACGCGACGGTCCAAAATAAAAAAAAAACAGGTAGAATATTTTCGCAGTACGAAATGCGACGGTACGAAATGGGACGACACCCCTTAAAGCATTTTGCAGCTGTCAGAGGATATAGTTTTCCACTCCTTCGTGAATTGCTTCTTTTAGTTGATGCAGATTATACCTACCGCTTATTTATAAAAATTGTATGTTACGACAATGTGAAGGGATAATAATCCTAATTAAATATTTCTTTGCAGATCAGATCCAATTGGAGTGAAATAGAACTTCTCTGGTATACCTCAAAGATCATTACGGTTATTGTCCTCACAATTTTCGAGCATTGCTTATTTGAGAAACCAAAAAGTTAACAGAATTCAAGAAGTATTTCGTTTACTCCAGCTAGACGATAACAAGGGCAGTCACTTGCTGACAGTTTGATTTTCCTGAGCCGCCACATTAAAGAAATTACACTATAGGTGCATGTGAATAATTCATTCAAACTAAATTTTTAACATTTCCTTATAATTTTGTTGCAGATGAAAATGTGACGTTCCAATTTAGTAATTTATTACACTCGTGTCTGTAACAGTTTCAAATCTTTATCTTTTTTGTATATACCCAAAGGTACTTTTTTATGAACTGCTTAATACAGTTAATGGTAAAAGTAAAAAATGTGGCAATTTGTAAATCAAAGCAATTACGTGTATTTTATGTTGGTAAGGCGTTTCGGTGCTCGAGTGTGGAGCATAAATTTTTGGTAGAGTGAATGTTATGGCGCTGTTAATTTTAAAGATGTTATTAATTTTGTAACAACCGTTTTATGCATATACCTACATAACACTCGGCGCACACACGACCTCCTATAAGGCAACCGCAAGTACTGGCACTATAGTATTCAGTGTTAAAAGCCACAAAGTATTTAAGAGCCTATAACATCGCTTCTTACGACCGTCCATCGTCCAACAGTTGGCTCTGGTCTATATTTTGTAACACTTAAAGGGTAAAAGTACTGTGCCCGATAAATAATGGTCTTCAAACCTAAACGTCGGAGGTTTTAACTCTTTCAAAGAACAATAGACAAGTTTCTTTTGCAAAAACAGATGTATCTAACTATTTCTGAAAATAGTATTTAGGTATAATTTCAGAAGCGATAGGGGTTAATTCAATAGTGGTGCGTAAATCTTATAGAGGTGCACATCCCTAAAAAATCTCTAGTTAATAAATAAGGAACAAGATTGGAACATACGTATATGTGGTCACAATTGCTATTATCTTTGTTCTTCATTTCTGTAATAATTTGTATATTTACCTATAATAATCAAAATATCAAAATAACAAATTGGAACTTAGTAAAACACAATTTTGGTTACAAATTTTTTTTATTGTAAAATAATCCACAATAATTATTTTGCTATGCCTTCTTCAGGTGGAAGAAGTATTTAAATTAAAACTAAAGACAATTGTCTTATATTATACAAAAATTTTTGATGCATGTCTACAATAACAAAGATTGACGAGAAAATACATACCTACATGAAAATTTTGTTAGTTATTTAAAGACAACGCTAAAAAACTAAATAATACAGGATTTTACTTATTAAAATGTAGAAGCTGTGAAAAAACTTATAAATATTGGTCAGACAAGTAGATCATTTGCAGAACGAATAAATGAACACAAGAAAATGAGTTTTTCGCGATTTTCAACAAAAAGTTTTATCATAAAATTACCCCAGACAAAAATTGTAGATCATAAATTTATCTATAAAATATGTATCTCTAAAATACCCCAAAATAAGCTATGTGACAAATAATTCAAATTTTTCCCCAGAAGAATTTCCCTGAAAAATATATCCCCAAAAATACCCCAAAGGAAAAAATCCCCTATTTTTTGGGGAAATCCCCTAATCTGGCAACTATGAGACTAACGGTATTTCATTTATTGGGCACACTGACATAAAGCAGGTATAAGACCCTAGCCACGCATAGGGTAAAAGTGGGAGAGACGCCATGTGAGGTGAGACGCCATACCTTTGGTAATTCAGTGAGTGAGAAAGAGATAGATATATTTCTCACTATTTTTAATTACCCATAGACGCTTCCTTCGCGACGTGTCAGTTCTTGTTCTTCTTGCAGCTAAAAAACGCAAGTTAGCTGGTACAGCATCTTCTGTCTCAGCATCTACCCCAATCGAAGATGATACAAATGTGTGCACAGAATGCTAGGAAAATTATTGTTTAACAAAAAAAAAAATACTGATTGAATTAAATGTTCCTTGTGCCAAAAGTGGCTACATGAGTCATGTAGGTACTATGTATTCCCTACATTGCAATAATAGTGGTAGGGAATTGCTTCGCAAAAAAGTCCAAAAAAAGTAATTATAATATATATGGCATCTAACCCACACTATATGGCATCTCTCCCACACTTTGTGGGAGAGATGGCCCGCTGTGTACTAACAATTTTTATTTTTCGTTTCTTTTTATGTTAATTCTAAAATTACTTAATTACAATTGTAATACTTAATACTAATGTACCTTTCGAATAAAAAATTAATGGTTGTTTTAAAATGATTTTTTTAATTTTTTTCATAATTTCAACAAAAAGTATGGCGTCTTTCCCACTTTTGCATTACAATTGAACAGGAGACAGATGTTGTCTCGAGGTTACACTGGCGTATAAAATAAGGGACTGGGTTTCATTTTACCTGATATCTCAGAAACGGTGGCTCTTAGGAAAAAAATATTCATACATATTTTATAGATAATTATATGATCTACAATTTTTGTCTGAAGTATTTTTATGATAAAACTTACCGTTTTGCTGAAAATCGCGAAACTCATTTTTTCGACCTTTGACCTTGAATAAATTTTTTTCCATACAGGGGAAAGATGGGGAACTTTCAAATTTTATTTTTAATCATATTTTAAACAATTTTACTGATTTTCAGCTTGGTGGGAATTTATGTAGCTTCGAATGTCTAAATTGACCGGACTAGAAGTGCAAGTAAATAAGTGTGACTAGAGTTATTGTTTTATTCTAATTCTAATACAGTTTTAGGAATAAAAGTTCTCATTATTTAATATCAATTTACGTTAGATATACTACTTAACTACGTATGTATATTACATACGTATAAAATTCATATTTTTTAATATTACCCTGATGTCAAAAAAATACTTGGGTTTACTGTGGTATTTTGTTCAAAGGGTAGTCACAGCTAAATAAAACAAACTCAACTGTTAAAAATGCTACCTTTTTAAAAAATATATACCTACATACATTCCGAACTTCAATATATGTACCAAAATTACTTCTTTATTTACTTTTCAATTATTTTTTTGCAGGGTTTTAGTTAAAAGCCTGTCATCACTCTCAAGACCCCATCCGAAGGTATTGCCTGAGTTTAAAAGGAAATAAAGTGGATTTTCTCGAAAGCGTTTCTCTATTTTTAGCTGAGCCTCGCTTTCGAGTGGAAAGGCATAAGCTCTTTCAATTTCACGGTTTACGATCGAGTCCGTATCCCAAGTCGTTTGCTTTTCGGAAATCGCCTCTGCCTTTCTGTTCCATCCCACTTCTTCCAGAACGTGATATAACCCACCAAACATTAGATTGTGACTGAAAAGTGTCGCTTTTTAAATTTTTACTTCTCTCTTAAATGACTTGTAGTTAATAGGTTAGCTATTGTACAAATAAAAACATAATTCACTTCATCTTTATAAACAAAGAAAAAAGTATCTAGTCTTTCATATAAATATTTGCAAATGTAAAAATTATATACTACCACAACTAATATGCAGAAAAGTTTTACAAGCCTATTTATATTATTATATACATAACCTAACAGATGCTCTCAAAATTTCAAGACTGATATTAGCTTGAAAAATATTTTTTTTAACAAAAGATTGATTTGAGCCAATCGTTAAAATTTTTGTCTCTCTAAAGGAAAGAAGCATATTAACAAATTAATTAATTAATAATGTTTACTATTCATCTATGGGAGTTCATGTATTTTTTTTTAGCACTTACAAGTAATTATAGCTTTTTATGAAATAAATTTTTACATTATTATTTACTTAGTATAAATATAAATTTTAAAATTTCATTTACTTGACAAATTTTTCTAAAATATATCTCACAATTCATCAATTCCTTAAAAACTGAAATTCTAAAGATAGAAAATAAAAGCAGAACATTCTAAGAAATGTATTTTTTGTATTTTCGGCAGGTCGAAGACAACCCTGAGTGTATCACATTCTAAGGAGTCGTAATTTTCTGATTCGAAACGGCAGGCATTCGGCGGCAAGAACCGACGACGAAGAAGGGTAGGAACGTGAAGAAAAGCAAACTAAGCCGCGCTTTATGGCTTCCTTTGGCAGCCGGTCGAATTCCACCCCATTCCGGCCATCGTATTAGTCATTAGAACCCTGCGAGATCTGGCATGAGCGCACAGCCTCCAACATCCACCCACCCTCCGAATAACCCCGTGCGCCCCTCCTCTCCAACCAGACCGGCTAGAATTGATAGCACCATCAAAACTTCACAAGCAATCTACTAAAATTGAGATACCATCAGCGTAAAAATAAAACTGACATGATGGACATGGGAAAACATGAACCAGAAGCCCTACGGGGGAAACGAGAAGATGAAATAAAAACCAAAAATAAAGAAATAAATAAAATAAAATAAAGCAAATATAAGCAGAAACCACAATATCCGTGTAGTGTATCAGGGGACGTGCTGTGTTTTTTGAATAGAGTAGCTGGAAACCCTTGAGATATAACGTCGTACTTGCTACACAGCAGGTGTCCTGTTAAATATTAAATCAGGTCGTAAAAGGGGAGAAAAATTCTTATGGAATATCAGTGCATTTCACTTACCTATACATAAATAAAAGTGCCTGCCGCGTTTGTATGACGTAATAAATTAGGCAACAGTATTGTAAAGTTGTTGAAAGATTACCTGTGGACCAATTATTAAACGACATACGTCACATCAATCTTCGGTATTCACAGTAAAACTCGGATATAACATAGTAGAAGGGGCCGCAATAATCGGTACATTATATCAAAATTTTGGTAAAACAGAATTACAGAAATTTGGTTACAGTCTGTTTTTATTTCTTTCAGTATACCGGACACTGTTGTCATTTTTAAACACTTACCTAATATAGAGTAACAGCTGTGGGTCTTTCAGTTTTTTAAAAGGAAAAAAGGGAAATACACCCTACAATACACACAGGTTACCAATGCTAAAATAAAAAATATATTTAGAAATAAAAAATTCTTTAGGGTATATTTCAGTTTTTGGAAGCTGAAGTTCGGACCTGGATATTAGGTACTTTATATGTTTAAGAAGTAACCACTTAATCAAATTAATAATAAAAATGTTATCAATAAAAATTTCCTATTGATTGATTCGGTACGTTAAAAGTATGTAATAAGCGAGTCTGTTATAAGTGAGTTTTATTATACAGGGTTATTCACGCTATACGTCACGGAATATTATGGCCAAAATATGAAAATTTCAAAAACTTTAACTTTTGGGTTATATAGGGGTCTATTATGGTTACCTTTTAAAATTATTTTCGTATTATACAGGGTGTTCCAAATGCCCTAAAAGTATCAAACTTATGTTTTTTTTTAATGGAACCCTCTGTTATTATTGCATTTTTGGATTCTTCGATCAAAACAAGTGATTGTTTTGATAAGGATTATAACACCTAAACCTTAAGGTTTTTCAAATAATGTGAATTTTAGCATAATTTAACCTAATTTTCACGTTTCAAATACTTAAGAAGTATTTAAGTTATGTAAGCGAAATTTACAATGAAGTGTAACAATAGATCATATTTTATATCCCAATTATAATAAACTCGTCATCTTATACAGGGTGTCCAAAAATGAATACTACTTAAGTATGAACTTTAAGGGGTTGTAACTTGATTAATTTAAATTGAACGCCATATTTTTTAACATACCAGAAGATGTATTTTTTAATTGCCTATCGATTGGTATTAGGGTGTTCATAAGCTAAGTCTTCGCGTTTTTTTAGGAAACTCTAAATAATTGTTTTATGCGCCATTTGGAGTTTTTTTAAATAAAAGTTCCAATGTATCTAGTTGCCTTTGGTGTTTATTGTCAGATGTTATTATTTATTATTAAGGTGTTGCTTATTCATAATGAAAATTGATTCAAAAGAGGAGCGCATTGATACGATTTTTATCCTTAACCCAAAAGTTAAAGTTTTTGAAATTTTCATATTTTGGCCATAATATTCCGTGCCGTATAGCGTTAATAACCCTGTATATAGGTATTGGTTATAATTTTATGCTGTACCTCATGTACTTGCCTAATATAAAAATTTAAACAATAGTTCTTGGCGGTAATTTACATATGAGAGCATTTTTGTATATCACAATACTGAGTTCAATTGTCTTTTTACTTTGAGGTAGTATAAATACTTCTAGTCTTCAGTAGAAACATTTGAATGGTCACAAAGAATTTTCCCTTTAATATAAACGTTCAAGCTCATACAGAATTTAATGGTGAATTAATTTAAAAAACTGTGGCAATTTCAATGTCCTTCATGTGTACATTTTTTATTTTCGGTATTTTTGCCTATTGAAATGTTAATTGTAAAGTTGTAAATATTCTGTATAATTCCACCTTCAAACAACTATTCCTCTTTGTAAATAGCTTTATTACTCTTTCCAGTAACCTCCTTTAACATTTCAACCCTGAGTTAACAAAGCTTAAACTGTTAACGTTTTAATAAAATGCGTGCCTTATCGGCAGTTGACGATGGATTTCGCCAACGCCACCCGTCTCAAAGTTTCATCACCGAATTCTTTAATTTTCTTCTGTTCAATATTCTTTTATAAAATTGGTTACTAACAGTGGCGGTTTTACTGTAGGTGCATTTGTTCAGTGAACCCCCTTAAAAATTTAACTAGTTACACCATATAATTTTATCCTTTAAATATTTATTATATTATTGATGATTATCGTATAATATACATCTCTTTTACCATTTCATAGTTCATAGTTACAAAACACCAACCCGTAACCCATAGAAAATATTTAAATTTTTGTTGTGTCGCTGACGACTTCACCTAACTTTTTTGGTTCAAGTTTTGATTCTGAACATATAACGTGAGCGATACTCCGTTTGATGTCCATGTGTTAGAGAGAGAGGTAGTCGGACGCGTGAAATGGAAGATAATATACACTCAACATACAGCGTTTAGGTGCACTGCACGAAAAGCCGAAATCAACCGGAAAATGTCGTGCTACGTCGGCACGGGTAATGCCCTACCTTGAAATCACAATGCCCTACTTTAAAAATACCAAAAACTAAGATAAATTATTATAATTAAATTGTTTGTGCATAGTTTGAGATAAAAAAAAATTGTAGCGATAGGTAGATATCTGAACTTTTCCGAACATACCACACTTTGTGACATTTATTTCATATTAAAATAATTCTTTGTTCTGTGTATAGACGGCAATTAAAGCGCCATCACATAAAGCGATTGGTCTATTTAATTATATCTGTAATGCAGAGAATATTCCCCGTAGCATATATTGCAATATGGGCTATATTGCAATCTATGGTACGGGGAATCCCTTTTTAAACTAAAATAAACATAAACTAGAGATTTTTTATGATTGTTTGTAGTTTGGTTAAGTGAAGTGTACGGTAGTGTTTTAGTCAAAAATCGATACAATTGGTATTTTTATTGCTATAAATTGAAGATTCATTGATTTCGCGATGTATACCTACACGGGCTTTCTTTGGAGAAAAACGAGGAATTGAAGAGCAAACTGACCATGAAGAACCTCAATGCTCAAAACAGGTGGAAGCACAAAATACAGTCGCTACTCCTAGTTCCATAGCAGCAGGTCGGTCAACACATGTTGATAATGTTGGCTATGGTATTCCTTCTGATATTGCACAAAGTTTGCAGAAAAAATATGATCTAAATTGTATTTTCGGTCGTATCTATTTACTCGTATCACCCCATATAACAATTAATTATTACCTCACTCTCACTCAGACGTGGATCTCTGCATCCAAGTTTGGAAGTTCAACCATCTTGTTCATTTGCTCTTCATCATTGAGGATTTAATAGTTCTTAGATACATGCTCATGCTCTGTCACAGAAATTATTTGTCTACGAATAGCTATTGAATTTACATCACTGACCTAGAGGTCAGTGATATACATGCTGATTGATTTAGGAGCCCGTGCTTCAAGGGCAGATCAATTATGATCAATTTTTTACTTCTGCCCTGACGGGTACCCGACAATCTGCCAGGGTTTTGCAACTTCGGTTAGCCACCTGGTGAAAATGTCCAGTACGAGTCATTTTTAAAGGCTCTGGAAGCTAGTGTTGGTAGGAACCGATAGTAAAAAAATTATGTTCAGAAGCATGTTCAGTTTTCAGTGTTCAAAGTCCACTAATTGTAAATGACGCACAATTTATTGCACAATACGTGTTAATTAAAATATTACGTAAATGATGGAGTCGTGTTCGGTAAAATATATTAAAGAAAATTCAAATAATTTTCAAAATCGTTTCGAAATAAAGAAAAGGGGTCCACCTCACCCAAAACTACATCAGCTGACACAAGAGTGTATCTTAAAAAATAAAAAGTTCAAACGTGTGTTTAAAGTAGAACAGTATAAAAAAACTTCGTGGTTGTGTGGGTGTAATAAATTAAACGCATTATTTTGCTTTCCGTGCCTGATTTTTGCCGGTAATCCTAATGAAAGTGTTGAGTGGACAAAGACAGGGGTTACGGATTTGTCACATTTGTCGGCAAAACATAGACGAATGGATTTCCTGTATAAGTAAACGTAAGGTTTTTATTTATTGTGTTATTAAATGCCATAAGTATTTGTTTCTCCTAAAAATATTAAAAATCTTCGCCTACGGTGCATTTACAACATCGTGAAATACGCTTCATGTTCTGATATTACATACATGTTATTAACTTTGTGAACCCCCTTCGTATTCGACCACGAGCCGCCACTGGTTACTAAATAAACTTCCAATTGCTCAGACCGACTGGTCTAAATTGCTATTTTTGACGGGTTTCTTCGGTGTGGTGGTGTCTAATTCTTGGTATTTCCTAATTTTGATATTTCCAGATTATTTTACTTCCTCTTGATTCTCTACTTTAATTTTCATGCTTTTAGCTCCTCCTCAACAATATTCTTAATACAGTAGTTTTGATCCGACCTTTGCCTTCTTAATATTCTACGTTCTATTTTAATTCTTCATTCATTTCGACACCTTTTTTCAATGCAATTTTGTTAATTAAATATTTTGTTTACGGTTTACATAATATTATTCATCGTACCCCTGCAAACAGAACACATAGAGTCCAACAAAACTATTATAACCTGTTTATGATTGGGATATTTTTTAGCAATGAATATTTAAACGCCAAGTAAAAACTAACAATTATATAAGATATTATGAATTTAATACCTACTTCTTCAATAAATGACATTGCGAATTCATAAATTAGTTAGTTCAACTTATATAATGCGTTATGTAAAATTCTCATCTTAAACTTCAAATGACTCAACGCTAACAAAGACAAAATCGATATAGGGGGTGGAAAGGCAGATTTTACAGATAAGAGGGAAACGTAAATAAAATCCTTTCATCCCCGCATTGGTTTTGATTTTGAACATTTTAGAATTAGATAAAGAAATGGTAACTGTTTGAGCTTAATCCCCTGTCATTATACAATCTATTATTCTATTTTAGTAAATGCCTATTTTATGCATTAGTAATCGATAAGAAAAATAGTACCTAACTACAGTCTAGAAGTCTAGATACAAAGCAGCAGTTGCGGTTATAATAATCACTTATCAGCGTTGTTTGTCTTTTTAAAGAATGAATATCCCCACTAGCAAACAACCCGTAAACGAGCTGGACATTATTTCATTACAATATTAAGGGATTATAATCCATAGTGAGCCTATGACCTAGTTTGTTTATTTTGCGACCTAGACAATATAATAAAGCTTTCAAGAACTCGGTTCGAATATATTTTATAGTGAGAATATTAGGGACAATAATCTTCACTGAATCTATCTTTGCAGCTCAGATTCTCCAAATGTTTATTATTTACTTGCAAAATAAAAGCTTTTAAACTATTTTTGATTTTGCAGGCACAAGCAGTTAATAGAATCCAAAACATGTTTCATTTGTGTGGTACCATAAAAATTAAATACCTATTTCAGGTAAGGCGGCGTTGACTTGGTGGCAGTTTTAATGCCTGCGCCTCCACTTTGCAAGAACATTAGACAATAGCTCTTCTTATGCCTCGCTTGACTCCTGGTTCTAGTTCTAATATGTCTCTAGCTAACCCTTTACAATTAAGACGATGTATTTTTATATACATGTACCTATTACATCTCCTATTGCCTATTTTATTTGTTTTCCCAAACTAGTACACGGTCTCCTCAAAACAGTTTTAATTGTCTTTGCATTTACCTATATCTGTTGAATAACTTCAGTATTTCTCATACATTTTATAAACTACTACGTTTATTAGAATATTCTTCGCTCTTTCAAAATTCCCTTGGGTTACGATAAGTATTGGAACTCTCGGTTCGTAGGCATTATATTAAATGTGAGTTATCTTCTCTTTGCGCGCCATTCGGTTCTTCGCATTTCCCATTCTCATACTTTATGGAAATCACACGTCTCCATTCCATGTTCGAATTTAACGATTATTCGAAAGTTGAAATTCACACAGAGAATGCGACGCTAGTCGAAAAATCTAATGTGCCCTGGAAAATTTATAGTTGAAACAGCAGTTACGTGCGCGATTTTATTTATTTTTTAGAGCCCCTTATCTCTATGCAAGCAGACGTGAAGACAATATAAATCTTAGGTATATGTAGAAATAAATCTACGCCGTGTTGTCGTTACGACCAAACTTCGCTTATACTCCTACTACGTGTCTCGAAATTATTACGAGTACCTTCGACAGCAAATCTAAATCTTCATGTATCCGAATGAGCTACATTGTTAAATACGTTTCCTATTTTATTAAAAATTGTATTGGATAATTTTAAAAGAACTAATTTAATTTAATTAAAGGACATGAAAAGTATTGTACAAAGAACAAACAATGACTTTATACAAATTTTAAAAGGAAGTAGAAGACATCGAAAAAAATTAGATAGCAAGGTAATATGTACCTACAATGTTGAGTCATGTAAAATGGTAGTTAAGGCAATAAAACCACCAAAAACTGACTGTTATTATTTATTATGTATAGTTTTGTTAATGCAACCATGGCTTTATATGATCCAAATTTTAAGTTGTAGATTACAATTACTTACTGACTACTCTTGTGTAAAATAAGCATTGCTCTACGGTGCAATGCCGAAGGCCGAAGGTAAGGGCGGAAAATTCTCTTCATCCATCTCCCCTTTTATATCGAAACCATATTAAGGAGAGATAGGTATATAAAACGAACGAAAAGTGAACGATTTTATCTCAACTATCATCGCCCCAATATTTGCCTAATAGACCAGTGCTGAAGCCTTCAAAAATAGTAAAAAGTGAAAAAAATTATAGTAGGATGAAAGCCATTGGAAAAGGAAGAGAATATAAGAGAAATGAAGGGAAAAATAATTTACGGACGATCTTTCATTTCCTGAGAAAACTTAACATAGTAATGTATATTTTTTTCATACTATCAGAAAGTAGAGATTTCAACGAAGAAAAAGCCCACCAACGTTTTTAAAAAAGCAGATATTTGGACGTGAGAATTTTAGATTGAAAATTAGGGTGCTTTTTAGATAATAAGTAAAAATAAGGTGAAAAAATAAATATCTCAAATCAAAAAAATTACAGCGTGTTTGGAACATAAACAGGTAAGTTTTCACCAAATTTCGTGAAAAACTAATTTTTTTTGTAAAAGAAAAATAAAGAATCAAAAACTTGGTTATTTGAATTTTTCACATAAATTTTGAGGTTATGTGAAAAAAGTGTAAATACAAAAGTTGTAGATCTTTTTCTAACCTACAACTTTGCCATTAAACTTTTTTCCATAAAACTTGTAGTTTTCCCGGAAATCAAGGAAAGCCGTTTTTTACCCTTAAAAACTCACCCCCTTCCCCTTCCCGACCTCAGATCGCCCGTAAATTATTTTTCCTTTTATTTCTGTTATATTCTTTTTCTTTTCCAATGGGTTTTATCCTACTATAATTTTTTTTGGTTTAAAAAATTATCGACCCTGGTCTATAAATTATTAATGATGATTAAAAATAACAGAAAGGCTTGGATCAGACGGACATGTATCGAATTTGTCTTCTCGAGAATTCTAAAGAGAAACTTCTGCAATCCAACTCTCATTACTATCTTTTTAAAAATTCAAAAAGTCCATTTTCAAAATGTAAAAAGTTCTAGAATATTCTAATTTGGCCAAATTTTCGAATTTCTGTATGTAACTTTATATCGGGTATATTTAAGTCTTTTATGACCTTGCATTTCTATTTTGATAAGGTATGTTCCAGTAAAACAAAAATTTGATTTTGCTTCTTTAAAATTTTCTTAAATTTTGTAATGCGATAGAATTTTCCAAAATCATGGTAAAAATGTAAAATCACATCAGGTAATTTAAATAAATCCTGCAAGGAGTAGGGTAGTGGCATCTTTGAAGCTTCGTTGCAATAAAAGCTTGTGTTTGCGCAAAATTATAATTCCACCCCCCTTTTTTATGATTTATTTGGATTCATCCTGTTTTGTTCACTTATGTCTGATGCGAAAAGAAGAAAAACAAGGCAATGAAAGGATTTTATTCGCCAAGTCCTAGATAAGAAAGCATCCAGTGGCTTTTTTGGCTTCGGATGAAACTTCGTCCATTACGAAAATATATTATCCGGAATAGAGGAACGTTATTGACCAATAAACTTGTCTTATATCCCATTAAAACTTTAAATGATCTCGTAAACTTGAAGGGATAAACTCGCGATTTGCATTTAATGCGTTTCACTTTTGTTTCCAAACTTTGGCAATAAAAAAATTTAATAAGACGGTAATGGCGACTGCAACTTATCACTGTTAATCTTTAATTAAAATCGGCTCCTGTGTTCCCCAAACTGAAAGAACATAAATGACTTGGTGGTAAATGGCTTCTCCACGTTTATTGTCAACAGTTATTCATTTATCATAAAAAGAGCGAAGGGTATACCGCTTCTTAAAAACCACCTGCAATACCAACATCCTACCTCATCCGTTGAAAATGAAGTAAGTAAGTAAAAAGAACAGTAATTTTTCAAACTAAAATTTAAAAATTAATTACACAGTTGATAGAGTAGAGTCTAGATTTTGACAAAAGAGGCAATTCATACAATATAAACTGCACCCCGGACAAAAGGATCCGGGGATCGAAACGGTGTTCTCCCGGATGTTTAAAGTTATGATCTCATTGTTTTTGGAATATTCCAGTGTAATGATTTAATATTTTTACATCTCAACGAAATGCTGAGTCTAAACCAAAGGGGGGGAGGGGTCCTCTAGAATTCAAATCTAAATATTCTATAATATTCTTGAAGTTCCATATCCACAATGCGGAAAGTTCTCGAAGCAATTTCAATTTTTTCCAATAAATTTTCAAAAATTTTTTGTTTACCTACTTTTTCTTATGTAGTATAGTTTGTGGTATAATTTAGTTTAGAAAAGGAAAATAGCAATCGCAACTTAAACTAAAGAAAATCATAACTTTCAGTTTTAATAGTAAGTAGAGTATGTCATATATGACTAACATCGTATTAAAATACAGTACGTTATGAAAAAGAAGTTTAAATAGAAACTTCAAATATGAATAACTTTTTTGTTTCGATTAACATCTACCATATTTAATTTTATCACTTAATTTCTCTTCATTCTTTTTCAATCCATATGAACGTCTCCTATTGCTTTATTTGGAAAAAATTGAATAATTTTGGATTCTTACTTAAAACAGTTACTTTTATTAATGATGATGGCATAACAATTTTTTTAAATGAAGCAGTGAGAAACATCGATATAGATAAAAAAGGTAAAAGAAAAGAGTTAACGAATAACAAAATAAAATATAATGTTTAATGTTTCCAAATTTTGGATTTTTTCTCAAATTATGAAGCTGAATTTTGGTATGATGTTGGCTATATAGCTGGATCATGATTGATAAAAATTTCTATTCTCGTAAAAAATTTTTGTGGAGTTCTGATTTCTGATAGTTTGGATTACAATAACGATTTTTTTCTATCAATTAAATTATCTCTGAAACTAATTATTAGGTACAGCTGTATACGTATCGATTGTTATCAAACTTACTTCAAAGTTCAGTCTCTTATACGAATTCGTCGTTAAAAATATACCTAGTATTCCATTTAATATAGCAAAGTTCTAGCTCTTCACACTTCTCTTTAATCGACTGTTTTTTAAATTCCCTGATTTCTAATCTTAAACTTTCTTTGTATTTAATGCTTTTACAGTTTGCAGTTTTCCATCATAAGAAGGATATTCTGTCATCCATGGTTTTTTGGTAGTTGAAGTGACCCATTCCATCTCTTCCTTTTTATTATAGTCAAAGCTCACACATCTTTAATTCCATTCTTAAGATTGTTTTTAATAGTTCCTATTCTCGAATTTTCAAATCTCTAACACCTTTTATTTCCCTAAAATGTCTGCTCTACTGTAACGAATAAGCGGAATTTTTATGGTGTTTTTAATGATTTAATGAATTAAAAATACTTATAAAACAAATAACACTTAAAAACCAATTATAAATATATCTTAAAACTACTTGCCTAAATAATTACCAACTAGGGGCGTTGGTAATGGGAGGGACTCTTAACGGGCATTAGGGTGAGTGATAGCGGCAACCCGCTACACCATCCTAACCCTGCTGACTCGCTGGCTCGATCTTCACCTCTACTGTATTCTTTATTATTTATTATCAAAACTAATTCTTTTATACTGACCCACCCAAAAGGAAATTAGCAAGTTGGTCACGGCCCACATTTGCCGTGCAATCATGTCGCATTTCCGTGTGGCGATTCCTTGTTTCGTAAAATCAATACGTTGCATATTTAAATTAAAACAAATGTAATTAATGAAATGAAAAACAATAAAAAGGAAATATTATTTTGGAAAAATATGAGCACTATGTGACACTACTACATAGTTTGAAGAACCCTGCATGTAGCTCCTAAAACAACAATAACGAAATAATGAGTTACATGCCTATAGCAAAAGCTTCCTGCAATAGTCCCACTTACTGCAGAATAATTTCATCTTTTTTTAGATTCCTCCAAAGACTAATGTATTACCAGTTCTTTTAAAGTGGCGGTTAAGGCAATAAAACTGCCACCAAATGACTGTCCTTGTTAACGTTGAGCTAAAATTATTAATTATCTATAACACTTAGAGGTAAATCTGAACAATCATCTTGTTTGTACTGACTTAAAAGCTTTTA
The DNA here is from genome assembly GCA_029378335.1 of Agrilus mali. Classification (NCBI taxonomy): domain Eukaryota; kingdom Metazoa; phylum Arthropoda; class Insecta; order Coleoptera; family Buprestidae; genus Agrilus; species Agrilus mali. The sequence continues at coordinate 10,417,641 of CM055660.1, forward strand.
ATGTGACAAAAGTGAACAATATGTTTTCAAATGTGAATTTCAATGAAAATTATATTTATAAAGCCATGTTCACAATTACCCCAAAAATTATATATTATATAAAAATATTTTCACTGTTTAACATAAAATATTGCGACACTCTTCCTCTACTTTTTAGAGCCTTAAAGCATCCAACCGTCAAAAGTCAACACCACAGTCTATAATTCCCATTAGTTGAAATAATCAAGGGTCCTATTTCATCTAAATAAAGAGCCTGTTTACAATTACCGCTCTTTTACAATTACCCCATCTGACTCTATGTATCCTAAACAGTATGAGACTATTGGAATAAAAAAAATTGTATTTTCGGTAGGTAATGAATAATTATAAGGATAGTTTTTATTCTTGCAATTGACTTAGACCTTACCTTTTAGGAGTCACTTGCGCCAAAATTAATAATATGAATAATTCATTATTATACCATTAAAAAGAAAAAGAAAAACAAAACAGAATTCTAAACAACATTCAAACATATAACGGAGGAATGTAATAAGTAAGTAATAAGAATATGTTATAGGAGCATCTCTGCTTACGTTTTGTATGCCATAAATTCTCGTTGTTTTTCTACGGTTATCCCTCCGATGCGACGCGGATTTTGTCAAAAGTGAAAATTCATGTTTAAAGCAGACCATTTTCTATTCATAGGGATCCGATGGTAACGGCATACGGCGCTATAACAAGCGTGATATAAAAAGGTCGTAAATTTTCGACAGAGAATGCATTCTCATGTTAATTTGCTGAAATTTTTGTTGGTGCGATATGTGCGCATCTGGCCGTGCTCTCACCTCCGCACAATCGCGCTCTTCGCTATAAAATATTTTCAACCAATCTGATTTCCATGTTGGATAACAACCAGATTTATATTACCATAGTGCCTTCACATATTTCATTTCTACCTGCCCACACGTACGAATATATTCATTCCTATTTGTTAAAAAAACTAGTTTTTTTACCATTGGTGCTATAAAATACGAATTAACAAAACAATTTTAGGAAATTTTTGCATTTGCCAAAACAAAAGAACATAGTGTAATATAATATTCAAACGAAATCAATAGAAGATTGTTAATTTTAATTTGTCAGATGAATTGAATTTGTTAAATTTTGAAAAAAAAAAATAAGTACTTCAGTAGCTAGGTACGTTAGCTATTGTCGAAATGTTCTAATTTACAACTTAATCGTCTTGTCGTATTGTTGTTATCGCTCATTCTTTAGTTTCTTTTCTGTTTACGACTACTAAAAGGAAATGGAGTCTTATTCTAATGTTCCATATCTACAAACAAAGATTTTCCTAAAGCTTCCCATCTTCGGTTTACTGCCCAGTTTCTCGGAATTGGCGAAATTTTACGGGACTTTTATGTCCAATTTCAATAAAATTTAATACAAATGTAACATATTCAGTAACGAATCGTTCCAGATTTAGGTACTATGTTCTACGTTTAATTGGGTTACTGTTTCAGCTGATAAAATAAATGTTCTTAAATATTATTAAACCTAATCTAATGGAATCTGTTGTTTTAAAAAGTCTTATTTTTTTAGAAAGTGTAGTGTCTGATTTTTACAACAGTTAATTTATTTATTTATAGAATTTCCAATTTTTATAACATTTAATAGGTTCTAACTTTCGAAAATTATGATTGATCGTTTTCTTATCTTCTCTTTTATACCTAATAGATTTACATCGTTTCGGATTCCATATTCTATAGAGCTACCGTAATATGATCTTTTCAAAATATCGAAATCCTATTCCCGCAATCTTGATTTATTTCAGACTTGCTTTTTGATTTTGAATGCGTACTCATCTCAAATATCATAGCTTTAAGTGTATATAAATACAAAAAATCTTACCTATAGAGCTAACTATTATTATTCCACGCGAAAAAGCCACTGTATAGCGAAAAAGTATTAAGTATTGTGGATTTTTACTACATATAAAATAAACTTATGGAATTCTGAAAACCTTGAGCTTCTTTATTCTACTTAATATAGCAAACCGTTCATAAGACGTATGGAATTTTAAAAGGATCATTATTTAAGAGTTAGGATACACTGAAGGTAAAAGTAAAATTTAGTGTTGTACCTACTAAATTGTTAAAATAAATAATTCATTAAATTCGATTTTATACCTTTAGATAGAATATAGATATTATTTTCTTCAAATTTCAAAGTTAAAATTTAAAAAAATAAACTAAAATTTTTAATTTTCTAAAATTACAAACATTTTTTTACATTTAAACCCTTCAGTCCTTTTCTTTCAAAATTATTAAAAGGTAGGTATGTGACTAAGGAACTATTGGTAATTTTAATTATTTCGATAGTATGTTAATATCTTTGTTATGAGTTATCAAGGAAAAAAAGTAATAAACAATAAATTATAAAAAAAGAACATTAGGATTTTGTTCAATATTGATTTTATTTAAAGAATATCGATACGATATTTTAATATAAACATTAGATACAAACACAGTGGGTTTCATTTATAACGATTTCGGTTGTAACGACCTTTTGGTTATAACGACATAACCGTATTAAAGTAGAAAATTTTAAAAAAAATTTGGTTGTAACGCCCTTCGGATGTAACGTCGATTTCGGTTTTAGCGACTAATTTTAATGAATTATTAATTACAAGATGCTAGAAATCTCATACTCTCATATTGCGACCGAGTCTAAACACAAAACTTTTTTATCTTTTGTTTACATTCACAGATAGTCAGCAGTTGTAGTAATTGTTAATAAATGTTAAGGTTGATTAAGTTAAATCTAAGAATCATTTACTTTTTTCTTGCCTGATTTCCTTCTTTCATTCTTTCTCTCTTCCTTTTTATATAGCGACTTCCGGATACAGCGACGGAATTTAATGGTCGTTTCATCGTCGTTATAAACGAAATATGTAAGTACCTACATACAGTGGTGGATGTAGACATTTATCGTCAGCAGGCTTCAAATTTTGCCGCTCCTACCGACTTCTACAATTCATTGCCTACTGCACAATCAAATTAATTACATTGTTTTTTTATCAATGAAATTGTAACTTTATTGTTTGTGAACTGTTATCCTTTTGACCGTAATTAGTACCTATAACTGTAAACGAAGGGATCGATGTGTCAGTTAGTAAACTATTTTTATTTTACAACACGACGATTTAGTTAATTTTGTAACAGAACCAGTTTTTGGATATACTTTTGAGCAAATGAAAGCTTAATTATATACTACAAATATCCTTCTACAGGAAACTACTGGGACTTTCCAGAAGGACGCCGGCCTATCTTATCCGACTTGAAGTTGGCTGTTATAAGCTTGAAGTGGAAGTAGTTCGAAGGATGTTGGTATACTGGCGCAAGATTTTGGGAATGGCAAACAATCGATTCCCTAAGGTAGAGTACAATAGGTTAATAGAACTAGACGCTCTACCAAAGAAAGACCAAAGGTACAACTGGGTTTCGAATTTGAAAGGTATTTTAGTAAAATATGGTTTTGAATACCTATGGAAGGAACAAAGCGAGGCAACAATTAAGATAGCTATGCTGCTTATAGAGGGGGGCTATGAAGAGAATCTTGTGGCAACAAGATGTTGAAAGAGTCCAGAACTCCTCGTATAGTACAATATATAAATCCCTGAAGGAATTACGAAATATCAACTGCGAGAAATATTTACAATTTAACATCTCATTAAATTTTATTAGGACAACTGCACAATTAAGACTTACCGGAAAAGATGAAGTCTCATTGGTCTACAAAGGAATATGGTATAAAATATCAGCAAATGATAAATGTCTGCTCTGTAACATGGATTTCCCCGAAACATGTCAACATATCTTTACAGAGTGCCCTATATATGACGCCTACAGAAAAAACTATATGCTATCACATCCGGATTGCCTGAAAATTACTAGTGTTGAACAAATAAAGAAATTATACTACTTTGTTACCAGTTGCATGAAACTAAGAAGTTTTGCATTGTGTGAATAGACCCTCTTTTGCAAATAACAATTTAAATGTTAATTGAGTTAAATACAAAATAGTAGTCTGTACCGTAAGTTCTTTTGTCTTTTCTTTTGTATTGGATAATTCCACAAACAAATAAAGCATTATTATTATTATATGTACTACAAAAAAGGTAGTAGGTATAAGACATGTCTTAATACTAATTACACAATAATATTCATTCGGTAAATGTAATTATATTAAATAATTTTTATCGTGCCTACAGTTTAAAAACAAATATATTCAATTATCTAGCAAAAATCCGATTGAATCAATTAATTAACTTTTGAATGTTTTACAATACCGTTTTGCGTGATTTTCTTTTCCCTCAAAATCATAAATTATATCGTTGTATGAAATCTTCTTTAATAATTCTGATTCTATGAACAAAAAAGCTGAAGCGTTTAGCTTTTCCAGACTTAAGGTAGATTTAGACAATTTTCACCCGTTTGAAGCAAAAACAGCTTCCTTAACCCGACAATTTTGAACATAATTAGTAAAATATATTGCACGTTTAATTGTTTGCATGGCGCTAATATCTAAAATGTAGGTTCATATATAAATATGAATCTTATTAAATTCTATAGGAAAATTTTGGCCCCAAATTTGCCGCCCTAGGCTCCAGCCTACTCAGCCTGCTGATAAATCCGCCACTGAGTTTCATTTCTTAAATAAAGGGTTGCTTCATAAAAATAAATTTCTAAAATCAAATAATGATGTAGCATACAGCGCCACCTTCATAGTAACAGCTAAAGTATATTACTGGCAGAACGACCAAAGCGTTTAGATTTCTTTACAGTACACCCTTTGAAGCATAGACCCAGAAGTCTGTACCCACTTCACTTATTCGTTTTATAAAGTCAAGGCGCGTAACCAGAATCCTTATAAAAAAAACTTTGTATTTGTTACCTACATACAAAAAAAAACATGAATTAAAATAAAACAAATATACATAAATACTCTATAGAGATGTATCAATAGGTAGATTGTGATTTCAAAGGGTTTCGTATTTCGAACGTTATCACAAGGACTACCTATTTGAAATCTATAGAGAATCATATTTTTGAAATACTTTACTTCTCAAATTTCCATCCATCATGTTTGCCTTTTGCTTCAAAATGGACTCTAGTTTGCTATCCACACAAATTTTAAATTTAATGTTGAATTGAGAAAGCTTTTATTTATTGTATCTAGCTCTATATAACAAGTAAAACAGTATTTAATTACAAGTAGTGATCATTGTGCTCTCCAATAAATTATTTTGTAATCAAAATATTGTTAAAATTTAATGACAGATTATCAAACTATAGTACAGCAAATTTTTTATTGGGTATCAAAATTCTTTTCAGGAAACTCAACTTATTGCCCAAAACTTCAAAGTGCAAAGTGAATTTGAGATTTAATTATAAGTTATCGAGATGTGATATTGAAAGGTTGTCTGCTTTTTATAAATTAGTGATGAGCAAAATTGATCTTGGTATTGGTCTTGCGAAATAGCAGATCAAGACCAAAACTATCTTTATTTATTTATTTATTTATTTACTGAAATTACGGGCAGAGCCCAATTACATAGTTAAGTACTAAATTATTACATTAGAAAAAAGATACAAAACTGTTATATAAGACACAATTGAGCACTCTAAAAATAAAAAAAATAAAAAGAAAAACAATATGAGATAAATAAATTAAAGGAAATTAATGACAGTGTTAAATAGGTTTTTTTTTAAATCAGCTTTGGACATAAAGCCTGCATCAGGTGGAAGTTGGTTCCAGGAACGGATCATGCGCGGTATAGGAGAAAAAAAGAGTGCGTTAGAGTTGCAAGATGGTTCCACAAAAGAGCGAGCACTCCGAATTTCATAAGGAATAGAGCGGGCAGTAAAAAGTTGTAATAAATAAGGGCAATCGATTTTGTTGTTAAGAAGGCTATGAATAAACATGTTGTCAGCAATATGATGTCTAGAAGCAATAGAAGGTAAAGAGAAACGTTGAGCAACGAAAGAATAGTCATGACAAAATGGATGAATAGGAGTGCCAGTTTTAAATGATAAGATGCGAAGAAAACGATGTTGAATTCTTTCTAGAATGAGAGTGTCAGAAACTGAATATGGACGCCATATAATAGAACCGTATGTGATGATTGAAAGAACGAGTGATGAATACAGGTAAGTGAGAGAAGAGATATTAGAAAAATCTTTAGTCATGCGATAAATAAATCCTATGCGAGAATGAGCCAATGAGCAGACATGATTCAAATGATTATGAAAGGTTAAGCGTGAGTCAAAAATAATGCCTTAGTCTTTTATGGAATCGGTTCTATCAAGCAAATAGCCCGATATAGAGTAAGAGTAGATAGAAGTGTCACGGTTACGTGAATAGGACATTACATGACATTTATTTGCGTTTATTTGCAAACCGTTTTGGCGGCACCATTCGACAACAATATTAAGGTTCTTCTGCAGCACAAGATAATCACGATCAGAGGTAATGGTTTTAAAAATTTTTAGATCATCGGCATACAGGAGAACATTCACATTGCTAAGTTTTGTGACGATGTCATTGATATAAGTATTAAAGAGGAGTGGGCCAAGATGTGAGCCCTGAGGAACACCAGATGTGACAAAAATGGGATCAGATAAGCAATTATTATACCGAACTCTCTGAGTTCTTCCAGATAGATACGAAAGCAACCATGAAAGCAGAGGTCCCTTTATGCCCATTGAAGATAGTTTTGAAATTGTGACCATATGGTTAATTGAATCGAAGGCACGAGAAAAGTCAGTGTAGATAGTATCTACTTGTTTATGTGCTGACATATTACTAGTAATATAATTAGTAAAACAGAGCAAGTTGGATAGAGTAGATCGGCCTGAAGTAAAGCCATGTTGTGCCAAAGTGATGTATTGAGAAATATGGTTACTCAAAGAAGCAGAAACAAGAGAATCAAATATTTTTGGAATGGCACTAATAACAGAGATAGGTCTTTAATTGACGACATCAGACTTACTACCTTTTTTAAAAATTGGAGTGATGAAGCTGGATTTCCATCTGTCAGGGAATGAGCCCGAGGCTAGAGACATTGAGAAAAGACGGTGAATTGGATCAGCTAAGGAAGAAGCACATTCGCGTAGAATATAAGAACACACACCATCAGGTCCAGGATCGCATGAAGGCTTTACACTCTGTAACGATTTAAGCACTATTGAGACAGGTATCTCAATGTTAAAAACAGGTGAGGTGCAATCGTAATCTGGTGTAGGAGGTGTTATTGATGAAGGCGAGTAAAAACTTTGAAAATATTTACAAAATAGATTTGAAATATCATAGGGGTTGGTGGCTACAGCTTGATCAAAGCACATAACAGATGGCTGTTGTTGTGATTTCTTACTAGAATTAACGAAACTCCAGAACGATTTTAAATCTGATTTAAGGGAATTTTCGACCTTAGAGACGTAATTAGCATAGCATGACCTACGAAGCTTAATACAGCAAGCCCTTAGGCGCTTAAATTCAATATAGTGATTTGCATTACCAGAGCTACGGAAAAGTGAATAGGCCTGCTTTTTTTTATAAATAGTGTCGATTAGCTCAGAAGAGAACCATGGAGGGAAATCATGATTGAACCGTTTCCTGAGAGGGGTGTGTTCATGAATTATGGAGATAACTTTGTTATAAAAAAAATCAACTGATTCGTTAAGAGTTAATAAATCAAAATTTTCGTTCCATGAGATTTGGTCAAGACACTGGGAGATGAGCGCAAAATTTGAATGCCGATAATCATAGAAACGATGAGGGGGCGATTGCAATAAATTTTTGGGTAAGGATATTGTGATGGCGACTGGAGGGTGATGTTGATCAATTTTAGATAGAACATCTGCTGGAGAAGATATTTGAAAGTTAGGGATGTTTGTAAAAGCTAGGTCCAAAGTGTAAGATTTAAATAAAGAAAGAACGGGATGACGTTGGTCAAGACCAAGGTATGAGAAGGAGTCTCTGATTATCGACGCCTTACGATATTGAGATGGAGATACATAACCATGTGCGTTGAACTGTAGAGGGTTATTAAACCATTTAATATTTGGTAAGTTGAAGTCACCAAGTATAAGGTAGTAATCCTCAGAATGCCTATGTAAGATGGATTCGATAGATGTGGTAAGTTCGATGTAGTCGTCGACAGAAGCGGAGGGGGGGATGTAAACTCCTACTATCAAATAGCGAGACGAACCAAGCGAGACACGTACTGCAAGTAGTTGGAAAGCAGATGATTTATTCGATGTAGTGATGTTTGCACAGTTGTGAGATACAGCTATTAGGACACCTCCACCTCGATCTATGACACCAGGTACGTAACAGCGGTCAGCACGATGAACATTGTAGCCAGGCAAGTTATAATCGGTATGTAGATCAGTTGATAACCATGTTTCAGTCAAAACAATGATGTCAGGACGAATCGTGGCTGTAAGAAGACTATGCTGGAAGTCAAGGAATTTAGTGCGTAAGCCACGAACATTTTGATAATACACGTGACAAGATGACAGCGAACAGATATTTAGTTTTTTTGATATCGAGGACGACCTTTCGAATCAGTGAGAGTGGGAATATCATTAATAAATTTTATGGAGAGCAAATCATTAGGATGATGTTGGTTGTGTTCATCGGCCATTGTACGTACTTTTTTAAAATACTCTTGTTGTTGACGTGTACGATCGGTATGGGCTCTGACATCCTTGGGAAGATATTTGCAGATTCGTAAAGCAGCAAACATTTCACTTCGAGATTCAAATTTTACTTTTAAAGGCCTAGTTTTTCCTTTAATGAATCGCCCTATTCTACTCATACTAACAACCTGAGGTGTATTGGACACCTTAGCACGATTAGCAGCTTCTTTAAACAATAAGGAGAATTTATCAGTGTCACTATCAGTGGCAGGTGTAGATGTAGAGGGATCAGATGCTATGGAAGTCAGCTCATTGGGATTAACGCTCGATGCAGATATAGAGGTAGCAAGCGGTGGATTAGTTGCAGGTGATTCCGAAATACCAATTATGATAAGGTTAGCTGCCCTACTCTCCATATCTTTAATTTCAGCAATGACTCTATGCGAGATAGAGTCAAGGTTAGATTGTGACGAAAGATCTTCAATTCGAGAAGAGACATTATCCATATCTGAGTACAAGCTATTTATACGGGATTCGTTATCACTAATCCTGGTATCGTGGTTGTCGAGACGACTAACTAATTTCGAGATGTCAGAGGATAACGAAGATGACAAAGCAGATAACTGGTTTTGGATAGATGCTTCAATGGATCGTGTAGCGTCTAATATAGTATCTTTTATCAACTTGGATATGTCTACTTGACCAGAGGATGGTGATGTAGGAAGGCTCGAAACGTCTCGTTCTGCATGTTTCTGAAGGTTGAGTGTCGCGAGGTCACCAAAAGAATTGGATTGAGCGAACGAGACCTCAGCAGAGTTTGAGGGGATGATACCATGGGAGCCGGTGACGGAATTGGCCGCGTCATTAGCACCAGAAAAACTGTTCTCAATCATTGCTCTGGAGCACTTGGAGCAAACGATGGATGATTTATTTAGGTTTGTAAAGGCACAACCTGCAGCATCTGCACATTTCTGATGATATTTATCTTTGCAGTCGGAACAGGAAAGCAATTTTGCTTTACCGACGACGACACAACCACGATAACAACAGCGTAAAGGTAGAAGTAGCTTGATGTTGTCTTTGATAGCAGAATCTTTGTAGATGGACATTGTATATGAATATGCAGTAATCGCGAACGAAGCAGTCTTTTTATTGTATCAATTTATATAAATATTATGATTGTAAGTTGTTTTTCTTTTTCGTTTGTAGTATTGTGGCAGAAAAAAAGGTTTTTATACTAATATCACTAAAAAAGTTATCACGTTATCAGTGTCAAAATTTTAAAAACTTCTAAGGACAAACTGCTCGAGAGCACGTGTAACTGAATGAAAAATGTTTCACACTCAAAAACTCACGGATTGCAGCAGACGATATGTAAAAAAATCGCACCTTTTTGAAGAAAACTCTTGGGACTATAAGTCACAAAGAACTCAATAAAAACTGGATATCACTTCCGCAGTAAAACGACAAAAAACACTGAGCAAGTTAAACACGACTTAATTGTGTTAATATAAAAAGAAATTATACTAACAGGATCAAGAACAAGATCAAAAACAACACCGAATACGAAAAACTAAACTAATAATTATAACTTTTGGTGGATATACGACTTAAAATATTTGTACCAACTTTAATATATTATATTTCGGGTATTAGTGAGTTGGCCACTGCCAAATATCGCATACCAGCAGGGGTTCATTTAAGCTTACCTTCGAATTTGGTACCGGGAGCTCATTGACTACACTGCGGGAGGCACATTTTATATAGTTGTTGTTATTATTTTAGGATAATTAAAATATCGAAATTTTGTTTTTGCGTTTTCAATCGTAAGTAAACAAAACATGTAGAGTCAATTTATTATATTTCGTCAAATACATATTATGTACACATTACACACCTATACATAATACAATAATTACCTACAAGATAATGTTTACGAACAAATTATTATGCTGTAGGTGAACATTTGTAACAAATTGCCATAAGAAATGTGATTCTACTTATTATTCCATTGTTTAATTGGTTTATCTTATTTTTCAAAATATCTTGTTTTTCTTTTATATTTCGTCGAACGGTTTTATTAAACTTATTTGTGGTATCTATTTTTATATACACTTCTGTTTGATAGTTATTTAAAATTTCAATAAAGTGAAATATGTTGGGGTGAGTGTGGTAAAAATTGTCGTTAAACTTGGAGTGAAACGACCCGCAAGCATTTGTCGTCCTATGCAAAGAAGCTGTACCTATCTACAACTTGCCCAAATGTCTGTGGGAATGCAAAATCATCACTTATGTAATAATCCACTAAATAGTCACAAAATTCTTGGACTCTTTCATCAGTAGGCATTACAGACATTAAATAATCAATAAAACAGTCGCTAACAGAAGATGGTTCTAAATACATTAATCCAAAACAATATTTCGAAAATTTTCCTATTTCAGTTTGTTCTCTATACTCTGATGTTAATCCTAAAGACTGTAACTTTCTAAACCAAGCTTGTGATAGATGGAATCTGCACCCTATAATAGAAGTAGTTTCCCAAATATATGTAACAGCTTTATGTATTGCTATTTCAAAGTCAATGACCACGTTCTGGGGATAGAAAACTAAACCATATTCTGTACATTTATTAGTAATCATTTTAAATAAACACTGATAAGTCGATTGACTCTCGTTAGGAAGCAAGCAAAATACAAGTGGGACATAATGTCCGTTTTTATAACCATGAATGGTAAATAGCTGTGTAAAAAATTTGTACAAAATTCAAAAATACCATCCATGTAAACAGTATTTACTGAACATAAAAAAAAAAACAAATTGGTATAACAAGAGAACACAATAATTTCATTTTCTACACTACTGATTTGTAGGAACCGTTCTTCTTTGCATGTTTTGGGTTCTAAAGTTTCTACCGCAGAAAACACTTCAGCTTTATTCCGTGGTAGAACAGGCACTAACTTTCTTCTTGCCACGTACATATTCTTCCTTATATAGCCCAAATCAATGGTTGTTAAGTTTCCCAAATTATGAGAAGAGTCTTTTAATTCACTGTGAATTACTTTTGATGGTTTAGTATACATGTCTGTTGTAGCTTTTCTTTTAGCGGAATTGCTCACTATTTGTCTATTTTATTATCTTCTGCTGGGTGGTTGTGCTCCAATTCACTTTGTAAAACTATTTCGTAGTTTTGAGAAGGAGTGTGAAGTTTTGCCTTACATTTGCTGCTTTTTTTGGAACACCTCCACAAAATATCGCCGTTTTTTAATTGTTTTCCGAAACAAAACTTATAGTGGTTAACAACTAACATTTTATTTCCTTTTTCACTTAATATCACTTGATTTGCCATTGTTGATACACGCTCAAATTTTAAATCAGAATAAAGTACTATAATGCTAATTGCTCTATTTATCTACTTTAATTACCGCGTTGGTTGTCATCGCTGTATACCTATCTGCAGCGCTGTAGGGGGTGGTTAATCCTCCCGTTCTTCGTTCGGTGCCCAATTCAAAGGTATTTTGAAAGAATACCTGTATTCGGTGCCCAACTCACCTACGCCCTCTTTTCCTGTTACAAAAGATTGTTTGTTTTTAAAATTGATTGAATGACGATTGGACAATATGGTTATTATATACCGGGTGGCCAACCAAGAATGGATACTTGCTGTACCTTAGAAACTACTTATAATCCTAACAAATAAGTAAGTCAAAAAAATTGCTGGAAGTAATTTTTAAGTTCGTGGGATGATCGCAATAATTAAAAATTGTTATGACTAGTTAGAAAAAAATATTTTTCTCAAAAATGTGCGAAATTGAGAGGTATTTTAAATAATGGAATTGTTATTTATATTAAATTTGTAATCGTTTTTTAATGCACTTTTTTCTATCTTTGCAAGAGGATGGGGGAAGATTAAACATTCTCTTACTCAAATAAAAATAGCTTCGGTTTTGGGATAACAGAATTAAACAAACTAATGCTCGTTTGAAAGAACTTTTCTTACTGAATTATTTCTAATATGTACCGTAGCAGTTATTGCGCGTTTCCATAAAATAATTAAATGGCATACTATAGGTATTTCTTTTTACATAAATTACAAAGATGTCACAACTTTATTTATTGAATAGAGGTTAGACTAAGAAGTTGAACTAGTAACACGTGTTTTAACGGGCTCTCAGAAATTTAGTATGTATTTTAAAGTGATATTCTGATGTGAAAAATAAACGCTGGTAGGGAATGGTCTCTAATTAATATATGACTTCAAATAATAATTGGAGAAACATAAAAGAAGTCATCAAAGTGAAAAATCAAGAAAAAGTAAAGCTAGTTAAAAGAGGTTAACTTTGGATCGCATTCAATTGATAAGTACCATAGAATGAGTAATATTACTACCAAGATGGGGACCAGGGGTAGGCCACCAAAACTACACAAAAGACGAAAAACGAAAACCGGGAAATAGAAAGATAACCAGCATGTTAGGTATCAATTCGGACAATAATGATTGTACAGAACGCTTGAATAAACCATTTAGCAGTGACACAGGGGATAATACAGCAATTGGTAATCATCTGAACGAAATATTTAAAATAGTAAATCTTCTGTCAAACGAAATCAAGGAAATTAATAAGGAAAGAAGAGAAACTAACTCAGAACTAATAAACGAGATCAAAGGCTGTAGGAAAGAAGTAAAGGGCGACATTAAACAAATCCAATGTTGGGTAGGTGAAAAGGAAGAAACCTGCTTCAAAGAAAAAGACCAACTGAACAAAAGAATCGATGACCTAGAAAAAAAAGAAAAACTCAGAGATAAAAGGGAAAGAAAAAATAACACCCTAGTCCATGGTTTGGAACTCAGAGAACATGACAATTTAAAACAAGTATCTAGTAAATAAATTCTTCAAAGACAAACTTCAAATAGATAGCGAGGTGGAAGATGTATTCAAAATAAAACCATGAAATGGGCCAGTTATCCTTAAAGCTAAACTAAGAAATTGGAATGATAAGGTAGAAATTTTGGCCAAAACATCTACATCAATGAAGATCCCACAAAACACGAATACAAAATACAACATATAAAATCTATAGCAGAGGACAAAAAACGTACAGGGAAGAGAGTCAACATAGGATACAAGCGACTATATGTAGAAAATGAAAGATGGACATGGGACCATAAAAGCAACACGTTAACTAAGGAAAATAATCGAGACGTACGGACACATGTGACCCAAGTAAGCCCACACGAAGCCGATCACAGAAGTCAAAGGGGTTTCTCCCAATGCAACTTTATTCGTCCCCAATCATACCAATAACGACAGTCCAACCCCCAAAAACAAAATTTTACACTGGAATATTGATGACATCAAAAACTTGTACAATTTAAATTCAGAATAAATTCAATACCTAATACTAACAGGTTGTGGCATAATCTGATTAAAGGAAACCTGGCACTGGTCAGATGTAATAAAACTGTGCTGATTTTTGTGACTACGAAAGTTTGTGTGAAAAAGCAAAATTATTGTTATATTATATTAAATCACTAGTTAAGTTAAGAGCATTCTGTCTATGTGTATGGCGGTTAAGCTCCTATTGACTCCTCTTAACTATGATTAGTTATATATATATATTTCTGAAGTATGAAATCAATGCTAGTTATGTTCAACTTATTCATTTTATTTTAGAATATCTGTATCTTATTTACTATTTTATTTTATAATAACCCTAACGTGTTGTAAACCCATCAGTTAAACTAATATGTAACCTTTTCTCAACCTCCTTGTAATAGACGTAGCCTTTAAACAAGTATACTATAATAAATAATAATAATTATAACTTTATTTATTGAATAAGAATTATTAAACAACTTTTCCAACAGTCCGAATAACGTGCTAGTTAATTAATAATTCTAATCTGAATTCAATATTGCAAAATAAGGGTGTTGTATTTACAATTAATAAAAGAGAAACATGGCTTCCTGACACAAAATACAACGAAAAGTCCAATAACATTTTACAATCCAATGATAATTGAATGCATTAATCGTCTTCATAAATTTGAACTTAAAACATGTTTGAATACGATCTTATATGGTAACTAACCTAATTGTGGGTGGAATTCGATTGGTATATTGACTAACATACTTACTCATATTATTTCCGCCAGGGCCGGCCTCAGAATTATCATAATTGAAAAAAAAATGCCTCAAAATTCAGAAGTGATAACATTTTATGTTCTAAATGCTACCAAGAATCCATGATTTCAAAGTGCTACAACTCTACAACTAATACATTTTTACAATACAAAGTTAGGCCTGTATATTTTAAAACCGTACAGATTCGTATTTTCGAACTACTTTTTACTTTTTTTTTTGAAATCCATTATATCTAGCGTTGGCTTCAAAATGCGCTCTTTCTAGCTATCCCAATTAATTTGAAATTTATTAATGTATTGATAATTTTTATATACAATTTGTGCAGAATATGTGTATCAAAAACCTATAAGTTATGGAAAATAAACATAGCCCAATTACTATTCTGAATTTTTTATTTACACACGAGTTTCTATTCTAAAGTTATTTAAAAACGTATTGATACAATTTATTTACAAGTTTATGTTCACTTGCAGCTATGCAGGGTGTCGTCCCATTTCGTACCGTCGCATTTCGTACCGCGAAAATATTCTACCTGCTTTATTCCCATTTCGTACCGTCGCCCATAAAATAATTATTAATATTCCCATTTCGTACCGCGAAAATATTCTACCTGTTTTTTTTTTATTTTGGACCGTCGCCCTGTAGAGTATTCACGGTAATTAAGTAAATTGTTTTTGTAAGACTGTACACTCCAGGAGATTTAATAAAGTCGTCTTAATTAAATTATGCTATAGCTTATCTCGAAATACGTATTTATTACAAAATAGAGATTATTAGATATATTATAACAAATTAGGTACCAATTAGTGGCAAAACCAAGATTTGCTAATTTTCCAAATTAGGGTGTATTTGAAAGGGTGGATAGTGGGAGATTTGAAATAAAAATTCTGTAAGTTAGTTTCATTTTGTAACCGGCAGCAACTAAGTATGGAAAACGTGATTGAAATAGTGCAAAGTTCGAGGGGTGGTGAAATAGCTGTTTATTCGGGGTATCAACACTATTTAAAGCGCAAAAACAAAAACGGATCGAAAAATTGGTCCTGTGTAAATCGAAACAAGTGTGGTGGTAGTTTGACAACAGTTAATAACAATATTATTAGCAAAAATAAAGAACATACGTGCACACCCGATGAACCTCGAACGGAAGTTTTAAAGTGCTTAGAAAAATGCAAGAAAAGAGCTAGGGAAGAATTGAATCCAATACCAAAGATTTTTAACGAAGAATTCTCTGAACTGAAGGATGCTGGTTTAGATTTCGTCACGGAAGTACCCTTATTTTCGAACAAGAGGAGTGCCTTATATAGAAATCGCCAGCGAGCACGAGGCTTCACAAGTTTTTCAAGCAGAAAGGAAATAGTACTTCCACCAAATTTAAAAGAAGATTTTTTATTGGTTGATGATGGGGATGAAGATCGTATATTAGCATTCTGCAGTAAGTTCGGCGTTCAATGTTTACAAGAGTCTAGCTACTTTTTTGCGGATGGAACTTTCAAAAGCTGCAATAAACTCTTTAGTCAATTGTATACTATACATGCAGACTTAGGTAGCTCGCTTGATACAACAAACATAATACCAGTTGTTTATGCTTTAATGCCCGATAAAAAACGAGCTACGTACGAGAGACTATTTTCGTGTATCAAATCAAAGATACCCCAATGGCAGCCGCAACAATTCAAGACGGATTTTGAAATTGGTGCTATGCAAGCAATCAGAAAAGTATTCCCAACCGCTGTAGTTACGGGATGTAACTTTCATTTTAATCAATCCCTTTGGAGGAAGGTTCAAGAAGAGGGTATGTAAATTAAATGATTTTTTATTACATTTTTATAATTTAAATATTTTGTTATCGGGTCAGGTCTTTCGGTTTCATACCGTGAAAATGCGGAAATTCGTAGGCATGTACGGTTATGTGCAGCATTATCCCACCTACCACCAACCGCGACCGAAGATGGATTCTTGTACATCATGCAATACTGTCCAGAAAATGCAGCTTTGCAACGATTCACCGATTATTTTGTTGATCAGTGGTTGGAGAATGAGACGATCGGAGAAAGCTGGATTTGTTTTGAAGAAAAACACCGAACGACAAACAGCCTAGAAGCATGGCACAGTAAATTAAACAGAGCAATTGGGAAGCATAATCCTAATTTACTAGAACTCGTCAAGGGGCTGAAAGACGATTCTGTTAACGCAGGATTTGTAAAAAAACGAACCGATCTATATCTATTGACGCCCTCAAAAAGAAGAAAGCTATACATAAATAAAGATATGTCAATACAACAAATTGTTGAAGATTTTTTAAAAGAAAAAACAACAATCGGCACATGCCTAGAAAAACTACAATATATAATATGTTTTAACCGCTAATTTCCAAATATTACTTTATTTTGTAATAAATATATATTTTTTTAAATTTACAAAGTTGTGTTTTATTTACATATTGCTTACTGTTAGTTAATTAAACATCCGATTATTATTATAATTCTAACTGCACGACTATTCGCAGAACGCGGTACGAAATGGGAATGACCACAGGTATATATTTGGGACGCGGTACGAAATGGGAATATTAGGGGTAACGGTACGAAATGCGACGGTACGAAATGGGAATAAGCCCTATGCAGCAACCTAAGAATAATTGTTGCTCTAAGAAACACTAAATCCCTTTTTCGGTTTTATATTTTTGCTTAAGATATATTTACGATTGCAATGACCTCGAATATTTACTTTGAAGCAAATTCTTTTGTTAAAAAGTATTTAAATTCACACAGTTCCTACTTTTATGTCCTTTATATGGCCCTTTTTACACCTTCTTTCTGCGGATGTTTAGCACCATTTGCAACCTTGGATTTTATAGGACGACGAAGAATCTAATCCTTTACTCGTCTTATACGCAAGTTAGTTTAAAATGTAACGTTTTGGTTAAAAGTTCAAGCGGTTTCTAGCAGATATTGTAAGGTAAGAAATAACCTTTATTTTTATGTTTAAATAAAAAAACAAATATTCTAAATAAATATATACATACCTATATACCTTACTAACAAACTATTTGAAAATAAATACATATTTATCAAATACATAAGTAATAGGTATTAAGAAAGTACAAATCGTAACTACTTGAAAATGATCTTTTAGAGATCGAAGCAATATTGTCGAGCAATAAACAATTTTGTTGAAGCATTCTTTCTTAATATTAAAAATGCTCCATCTACAATACACCCACGAAAGCTTAAGTATTAAGTAGTAGGTACATACAGGTGATTCATTATAATGTCGCCCCCTTTAACTTTGTTTTTTGGAGTGTCCCAAAAAAATTAAAAGTGTGGTTATGTAGGTGTTAAAAAATACTTTTTTTTTATTTATAACAAAAATTTGAAAAATGATCAGTATACAGGGAAAACAAAAAAGTTCAAGTAAAATTCTAAGCATAATTTATATAACATACCGTATACCTAAATTCAATAGTTTCTGAAATATTCGCATTTGAAACGTTATCATCAAATATTTTATTAAACAACAACAAACCAAGAAATCTAACAATAAATGATATAACAAAAACAATTTTTAGTTAAATATAAAGATGCTCTACCGGGCCTCCATTTTTTTCAACACATTGTATAAGGGTTCTTCGCACTTTCTTTAATCAATCTGTTATGAATGCTGGGTTATTTTCATTTAAATTATTAATTTCATTCCGTATCAAATCTTAAAGATGATTGAAGTTTTCAATTTGGTGGTCGTATACACGGTTTTTTATATAATGTCAGTGTTAGTTATTTGTTTTCAATAAAAAGCGTGGTATCCTAGGACTTCTTGATTTGTAACAATTTTTTAATAAAATATTTAATGATAACGTTTCAAATGCGAATATTTCAGAAACTATTGAATTTAGGTATACGGTATGTTACATAAATTATGCTTAGAATTTTACGAGGAATCGAAAAATTAATTCATATACCTATAGGGTGATCCATAAAAAAAATGAACTTTTTGGTTTTCCCTGTATACTGATCATTTTTCAAATTTTTGTTATAAATAGAAAAAAAGTATTTTTAAGCACCTACATAACCATACTTTTAATTTTTTTGGGACACTAGAAATAACAAAGTTAAAGAGGGGCGACATTGTAATGAATCACCCTGTACATCATGTTACGTATTTAATTGTTAGGAGTTGATAATTCTTTCTTTAAAGACTTGTAGGGATATGTTATATTTGGGAAGGATTGAAATATTACCATATTTGTAGTTAAAAAACTTTTCTATTTTAATTGTTCTCCTGTCCCAAAAGTGTAAATATCGTTGATGAATTAAGACATTCATTCACAAGCCCCAAAACATACAATAAAAAAGAAATGGAAGTATAGTAAGCCTATAAGATACTACAGAGAAAAACAGCTTTCTACACTATTTTAATCTGTAATTTAATATTCGCTATTTTGATTTTGATTCTGTTTAATTTAATTTTCGTGGCGTTATGTGTAAAAACTACAGATTTCAACTGAAGTATATACGTATTTATCTTTATATACAGGGCGATCGTCTTTAGCCTACCCCCTAGATTAAATCGGAATATCGTTCTGAAATTTTGGTCGAATGATTTTTCAGAAGAGGTCCATCGTTTTGAAATATTTCCGATTTTTTATCACTTCCGGTTATATTGAAAATTAACATCAACTTTGTTATTTTAAACGGAATTTCCCCATTTTATTTACATTTTCGGATTTACTCTTTATCAAAACTAAGGGTAACCTTGATAATGCAGTAGTACCTTGACTATCAACAGTTTTTGAAATTTTTCAAAATGTTTTCCGTTTGCAGAACCACGAGGTTCTCGAAAAAGATGGAGTTGAAATATGTTTTGAATATCATAAATTAAAAACCAAAAAACTTCTTTTTTTAAGTAGCAACCCATATTTTCTTTACACTTAATCCTCAGAAAAAAAAATGTATCTCAAATTGATATTTCCTGAGAAAAAAATTATTCTATTCATTTCATTTTTGTTTAGTAGGTAACTATTGACAAGCACTAACGTTTTCAATAAAAACATTTAGGAAATTTCTTTCTTTAAACCGATTTTTATGGGCGAATAGTTGTAATCAATAATTCGAGAGGTGTGTGGTCTCTTCAATGTATTTTCAAATTAAAAATTCTATAAAATTTTCTATTGGAACGAATTTTAATATTTTTTATACAGTTGCAACAAATTGTACTATTTGTAATTTATATGGTATAAAATTGAAATAAGATGTAGAATAGTAATGATAACAAAACATTTATTTTAGTATAGTGTAATTAAAAAGGAACTGGAGATATATTAAATACCTGATGCCCCTATGATGAAAAAAACTTTTTATTTTTATCTACAAATCAATACGGCCCATAAAGGAACAGAACCTGTACAAGATCACTTCTTTATCAAGAAAATCTGAATATTATACCTAAATTTTGAATTTATCAAAATTGTGTTATACTGAATAATGTATTCTATTCGAATTAAATTTGACTATTTTTATTTTATACCGATTTAGACGTAATTCTTGTTGGTTCTAATTTACAATCGTAATTTTAAAATAATACAAAAAGGTACTACCATAAATATGAAGTAATAATACCAAAAAGACGGGTTCAGGTTTAAGAATGTTACCATTGTATTGTCTGTTCTAATTTTTGAAATCAATTTTTTTGCCTTTTTCAAAATTCTCTATTGTTATTTCTTTTTAATATTCTTCTTAACTTCTTATAAAGAAAAACAAAACAAAATGTCCTGCGCAAATCTGGTGATCAATAAGTTAGAACGCCCTTTTCGACATGGTTTCCAGGGCGATTTCATATCATTGGATGATGTACTTAACCGTCGCCAGAGGGTGAACTACCCTCAAATGAAATCTATGGAATATGCGTGCGTCAGTCAAAATTTAAACGACGAAGAAACTTAAAAAAAATGGTATTCATTCTCCAATTTGTAGCATATTTTTCTTGCAACTTAATTGTAGAAATGTTCCCATTTTATCATTATTTTATTTAAGTAGCTATTATTATTCTTTAACTATAAGGTATTTTTTACCTACTAAATTTTAATCTGATAGAATTTCTTAGGGCTTCGGTTTTCAAGATGTTTTCACCTAAAAGTGCAAATGGTTTTTTGAGATATTGTCCAGTGATAATGCGTGAATTGCAACAAATTCATTTCAAATTCAGATGATAATTTTTTTGAAAAACACATCGATCTTTATTTTCGACTACGGGGTTTTTCATCATGGTAAAAACAAGCTACTACCTTCAACTTTTCAAACAGAAATATCTATTTCCTTTATTGAATTTTTGAATTCTAC
This sequence comes from Agrilus mali, assembly GCA_029378335.1. Taxonomy (NCBI): domain Eukaryota; kingdom Metazoa; phylum Arthropoda; class Insecta; order Coleoptera; family Buprestidae; genus Agrilus; species Agrilus mali. Next base: position 10,438,800 of record CM055660.1, read on the forward strand.
ATCGAATTTTAACTGTTTTTGTACCGTATCCTACGCCTTAGATCAAAACGCATGGGTTGGAGCAAACACATTTGTTTTTTTAAAATTAATTAAACGACAGAAAAACAAATTATTTAATTAAATGTTTAAATTGTTCAACAAACCGGAAAATATTGAAGAATTGAAGAACAGATTTACAGCTAAAATAAAGAGGAAATAAACCTTCATTAGGAGAACTCTAATTCATCAACCTACCCTCTAACTTTTTTTCTTATCAGATGCGTTTATATTCCTAAAGTTTTATTTACACTTATCGACTTTTTCTCCATTTTAAAATGACTTTTGCCTTTTACTAATATTATTTTATCACTACGCTACGCCCATTTTAATTTAAAAACAAAGCGATTTAAGGAGATGAAGAAATAAAAATACGATAATAAACAGCAAATATTGTTGATAATAATAATACTTTTGTTTACATACCTACTTACTTAATATAATGTTATAAATTAATGTATTTTATAAGCGAAATATGTAACGCTTATAAGTAAAAATCATACTAAGAAATATACATTTCTTTATCATGACAGTAGAATTAAAGATACATGCCTTTTTGTGTACTACAATAGTATAATAGTAATTGAAATTTATAATAACAAAGATGTTTCAAAATAACAATAATTGATTACCTATGTACGACACAAAAACTTTAGATTAAGTGTCAATATGATGTCATTTAAAATAAATTGATGGATAATTAAAGTGTTACTAGAGGATGGTCTCATCAGATTCAAACTTTTTTTCAGTGTAATGATAAACTCTAACAAATGATGTGGATAACTTTCTAAATTATTCAGAAGTTTTTCATTTTACAAATGTTTTAGGTACTTCTATAAATCTGGTCTTATCGTTAATATTTCAGATGACTTTGTTCTTAACATTCCAGTACAAATTGAGTTATTTACACTCTTATATATTTATTTATTATAAATTCATATACTTAACTTAATCTGTTCATTCTACATAAACATTCACATTTTTTGTTTGCGTCCATTGTACGTATACATATAATAATTTATAATTTTTTCTCATTAAACCGAACTGTTTGCTCTTCTCACCAGTTCATATTTAGAATATTTTTCATTTAGTTCGTCAAATCGTTCTGACAGGTCTGAGTTCAAGTAATTGATCCAATCGCCAACCTTGCCTTTTCTTAAAAAGTCCGTTGAATGGTCATTATGCATTTTCGAAATATTCTCCAAAACAGGCGCCAGATTGACTGCTTTGTTATCCTTCATGTTTTCAAAACATAAAAAGTCGGATAAATCATCAATTTGTTTTTCCGATATTTCCTTTTCAAGAAACTTTGCGGTCTTCTTAATCATTCCCTTGAAGTCTTTCTTCATTTCTTCGTAACTTAAAATGAGAACATTCGGATCTCCTGCTATTTTTGAATAATTCGCTAAATACTCCCAATAAGATCCTGGGGGGTAAGTACCGTCCAAAAATGTTTCCACGTAATTTTGGAAGGGAGTATTCATTCGATGAAGGTTACACATGTGATGATAAAATGATACAGCGACATCTTTTGTGTTTCTTATGGAAAATACAATCTGAAAAATAATAGAAAACAAAACATTTGAACGATTAATTCCAAGAAAGTTAAACGGTAGAGAAAGAAAATTCTGTATACCTACAGTGTGTCCAAGATAAGGATGGGATAACATTGGAATCTCGTAAACGGTAAAAGATAAGGAGTCGATTAAATTAGAGAAAAGTAGCGTGTTTTTGGGCCTAACATTATGCCGCGTAGAATGTTTTATAATTCCAAGAAGTTCCGGAAATATCCGGAAAACCCGAATTTTTTCAAAATCGTTTTACATTTTTCTGGCTTTATTTGTGAAGGGATGTCAAAATAAATTGCACTTTTGCACTGCTACTTTTTCCGAATTATCCAATGGTGGCAATATTTTTGAAGTCCGCCGTTTCGTTTACGAGAAGCCATCATCAGTTTCATTTTTTCTAATACGGCTCTGTTATATTTCTACTTCAAAATATAAAGCCATTTTAAATTCTCAATTAGATGATATTACACTTTTAATAGTTTAAACACGTTTTTAGTATGTTTTAGGCCTTATTTAAAATTTCTCCTGAGTACGACTATGAACACTACCAAAATTTTCTTTTGGGAGAAGCTATAACAATATAAAAGTCAATAAAACACAAAATATCCACATCCCGTCCGTATGTTGGACACGCTGTATATTTTAAAAAATTGTGATGTGAAATATTTTTAGCGTTCCTTGGAGGGTAAAAGTAAGTTAAGTATGGTACTATGTACAGAAAGACAATGCAACATTTTGCGTGGTGAGAAATTTTTAAAATAAAGTTCCAGATGCCACTGCTTTGAATTATTTTTAAGAACATAACCTTAATACCTACTGGCATGCTAATTGTAGAAATTATTTAAACTAAACAATAATTTGCATTAATCAATAGAGTTTGAAATTGAAAGACTTAGTGTTTTAGGTACCTAACTAGCAAAGTCCTCTACATACATGTCTCCGAAAAAACTTTTCCAATTTATGATTAACTAAAAACACAAATTAGGTATTAATCGACTTTAGAAAAAAAATACATATATTAATAATAGCAATGGTTCTCTAGCTTTTTACATTTTTGTTTTAAGGACTACTTTAAATAAATTATATTTTCATGAAAGTTCTTTTTGATATTGTATTATATTTTATAGTGATCAATATTTAATTTTCTTTGATTATGCCCTTTGGAGATTTGATTGATGGGTGCGTATAGAAAGAAATTTTTCATTTAAGTTTTTGCTTCCCTTTTCGTTGTAAATGAAACAAAGGGGAAGAATTTAAAGTTTTTCTATGAAAGATTTATATTTGAAAGTGCTACAAATCTATTCAGTAAAAATTAGTTATGATTGTGGTTTTTAAGAAGAAATTTCTATCGATTTGAATTTTAATATACACACAAGTACATTGATGAAAATCGTCTACCTATCAACGTTGAAAATAATAATAAACAAAATATTTCACTAAATTTTTAGAAGTACCAATAAGCAGAGTTAAGTTAAAAGTATTTGCCATTATTTCATCGTTAAACATTAAAACAATATGTAAAACTTAAGAATTTGTGGTGCACTCGTTGTGAAGCATTTTATTAAATCAATAAAATTCGAAAGGTGAATACAAAAATAATAAGTAATAGACCTAATGTATTCAAATTATAATTACTTAAATTCATTTAGCAGATGAGTTTTCGTTATTAGATAATTACGAAAATATCTTAATTGTAAATTACCTTTGGTTTTACGGTGTGTATTTGATTCGGAAGGAAATCTATCCCAAGGTGAGTTTTAATGAAACGTGGACGTGACTGATTTCGAGCCCACTCTAACGAATTTTCTATATCTTCCGAAAAGGCATTTTTGGCATCATCCGGAAAGAAGGCGAGCATCCTACAAAAGAAAATGTAAAAAGCAAAATGAATTACCTAATTCATTTTCAATTCTTTTTTTGTTATTTATGTCTATTTCATTAATAATAAAACTCATTTTTATCATTACACTTAAAATATATAAACAGAGTAAATAAGAAAGTCGGGCAAAGTTTGAAAATCTAGTTTAAAAAAAGTTAACAACAAAATAAAACGTCATATTTTAATATGAAAATCGCTTTAATCTATACAAAATATGTATCTTATTATTTAAAATAATCATATCGAAAAATGTATTGTTATATGTTAATCTTTCAATAAATACGTTTAGGATAGTAAAAATGAAAATTAAAAAGTAACAATATAATAAGAGAAAACTTCAATTACTTTCTTTTTTCGATAGTTTAGCAGTAATAAATGATTGATTGTTTATGAATTCAATAATTTTGTTTAAAATCTTTTAATATCTAAATATGCTACATTGTAATAAATATTACAACTGAAAATGAGAATATATAAATCATACTAAATATACTCTAATAGCTTTTAAAAGAAAATGAAGCAAAGTTAATTAGATAGATAAGCTGAACTAAATAACACAGTACAAACCAAAACTCAACATAACACATTTAAAAGCCCCAAAACACGTTCTCCTTCCCTTCTATTCTTCTATTATTGTAACCTTGCACCAAAACTTTATTTTCTTTTGCTATGTAAAATGACCTTAATTTTTAAATAAAAAAGATACTAAAGGATAATTTTTACTTGAACTACCCATGCAAATACTTTTTGTAACATTGAGAAAGTTTTTTCTTACTCTAACACTGGGGCTCTAACATATTGAGGAACTGCTTTTGCTTTTTCATAGTTTAAATCATTTCCAATCAGCCACACCATCTCTTGACACCATGTTGAACCTAAAAATTTATTTAACAATGTTGTATACAAGTCAAATTAGCATCTTAAAGGGAAATAATTTCGACTCTTTACTATTGTTTGAAAGGCTTAGGTATAGAAATAGTTTTTTTTTTCAATTTTAGGCTTTCTATAAATCCTAAAGCAACTTTTTTATTAAACAAGTTTTATTGTAAAATTTGAGAATTGATAAATAATAAAGAAAAAAGCCTAAATTTAAAGTTAATACTTTTAATGATCAAATGATATGGATGTAAAAAAGATTTAATATTGGCCAGCTACTTTCTCTTGCTTATTTCAAAAAAACTACAATCACAATAACAATAGGTATAGATGCAATGGTTTATAATAAATTAAATTTTCATTTCAATGTTAAATTATAATGTTTTGTTAAATTAATACCTACGAATACCGAACAATTAGTTCAATCATATAAATAATTAAACAAACCTGTTTTTGGATAACTTATGAACCACACGTCGTCCTTATGAACGTCAAATTTCAAAATTTCCGATGCCAAATCCTTAAATTGCCTGGTCATAATGCACTTTCCTGGATTAAATTCCATAAATAAATCTTGTTTCTTAAACATTCCCGAAAGTCTCTCATTGAGAGCCTTGGGTAATTCACGCCACGATATACTCATTTTTCTATTTCTTCTTTTCTAAACTAATACGAATGATACGAGCTAGGTGCGATCGAATTTGATACTGAAATATAATTGTTAATTAATTCCAAACGAAAGTTCTGTTATTTAGGAGTCGGATTCTTGTTTATAGCGTGAAAGTTTTTTCCACAAAGTAGATTTCCGTTGGGAACTTTCTCTAGAAGACGGCTGCACACGAATTCGGCCGCTGTACCATCAAATGTAAAAGAAGACACCAACTTATTATTGTTATATTAGTGGCGGATTTCATTTCAGATGAAACCACGTTTTAGGAATTTGCGTTACCTACTCTTTATTATTAAATCCGATTAGGTGTAACTCTATACAAAGTGTCCCGTTTTAAATTATCCACTTGAACATATCGTCAGAGAAGCTACCAGTCGAAAAATAATCTCTACAAAAGTTGAAGAGTTCGGAGAGGGACATCGGGTGATGACCTTTAGATCACCTTTAGTGTAATGGTCAAGGTCCCCTTTTCGATCCTAACAACTTCTGCAAAATTTACTATTGGATTGATGGCAAACTTTAGTAATTTATAATGTTTTAAGAAGTTTTTCATTAAATACAAATTCGCTATATAGAGTTTACACTGTAAATAGATATATGTCTAATAAGTTTTTATAAGTAGTCAATTATACATTTATCTTCTTCTATAGGGGTTTCTAAATCGAAAGAATACTAACACCACACACTTCAAGGACTTTTAAATTCAAACGGAAGGTGGATCTGTTGATACACATGTAGAAAAAAGATCTGCAAACTATTTAACGTAATCTATTTTTAATATAATTACTGATCGCCTCTTTTACAAAAACGTAAATCAAATGATTTGAGTGGTCGCCTGATGACATCGATGGCTCAGGTTCGATTTACCTACAGCTAGTGCAGAGCCTTTTTCCTTTTTTTGTTTATTGCTATGTTTTTATAAAATTTTATACTGAAAAATGTTGTTTACTACTTGGCTCGTTTATATGGGACAAAGAAGCAGCATAGGCGACAAATCTGTCGGTCAGTGTAGGGAATAGGACAGAAATTATGTAAAGAAGATTGGAGAAGGTGAATAATGTTGTTTACGGTTGTAGTGACGGGTATAGTATTTTATGGGGTAGAGATTTGGTGATGGGAAGAAAACATACAGGTGGAAACTATATACAGAAAGTACATAAAATGGATTTTACAATTAGTAAATGTGAAATAAATATGAAGAAAGGTTGAAAAAATTAGTAGAGGGGGACATTAGAAGAGAAATATGGAGGAGGAGGAAGATATTATAAATAGGAAAAAACAACAAGTATGACTGAGAGAGATTTAAAGTTACGCAGGATTTAAAAACTAACCAAGAACAAGTGGTAGAGAGGAGAAGGGAGGGTAAATATATTTGGGAATTGGTGAGAAAAGAATATAACCAAATAATAAGAGATGTATTAAAAATAATTTGGGAGTCAAGATATGCAGCAGAACTAAGAAAAATCATGTGGAGGGACTGGCAACGGAAATAAATGCCAAAATTTATGTTACAGAAGAGCCATTTATTAACTCATGAACTCAGACAACTCATATTTTGTCAAATAAGTAATTAACAACATCACAAATACACAAACAGCACAAAACCACCACAAACAACAAAAAAAACAACAAATATCTTAGAAAAACTATAAAAAACAATCAAAGATAATAATTCACGTAAAAGCAAAAATAAGTAATGCATACATAAAAGAACCGTGTTAAATAAATAATAAAGAATATGTATTTTTTAGCGATTATAATTTGAGAGACAGATAACTAAAATTAGGGCCGATACCCGATACTCAGTATACAAATGTATCTGAAATGAGATACTTGTGTTTTTGTTTCGTCTCGTGGAAAAATGAAGTTAAATATCCAAAACTAAAAACATTGGCAGTTCGTTACTTAGCAATACCAGGTGGATCAGTTTTTTCAGAGCAAACCTTTTCTGAAACGGGACATATATAATAGGTGAAGCCAACTCGAACTTCGCTTACTTACATCGGAACACGTTCAAAAATTAATATTCGTCAAAAATTTTTTTATTTGTTAAATATATAAATTTAAATTGAATAAAGAATGTTAAAAATAAAACAATATTTTATCTTAATTTTCGATACTTTCAGATATTGTATCGGTATCGGTCAAGAAGTATCGGAAGTATCGGTATCGGTATCTGAAAGATGGTATCGGCTCAGCCCCCAGTTGACAAAATAAGTTTCCCGACTTATTGTTCTTAATATTGTATTCATTTCTACGCAACAAAATAAGCCGTCAGAAAAATGGATGAATTATGGTATTGGTTGTACTAAGTGGCTGCGCTAACTATTTAGGATTTCCATTTTTTCCTTTTTTATTTGTTCTTTCACAATCTATTGTTGTAGTTAAACTATAATATGCTTTTGTAAAGCTGCAGAACTTCTTAAAACAATGAATCGTTAATATAATAATTTTGTGAATCTACAAAATTTCCTGAGCAACTGTGTATTTTGTTTTAATTTTTCCACTTTTGTTATCCATTGCATTTCCTCTCCGATTCCTGCTATCAACTTCTCCGCTCCTGATACGTAATCTGCACAGCCTTACAATATCTTTTGCCCCCATACATTTCCTATTTTATATCTTGCTAACCTTTGCATGTTTTCTATTTTTCTTATCTTTTTTTCTGCATTTTCTATTTTCCTCCTTCTCATTTCTTTACTTGTTTTATCCTCTTTCATCTCTCATTTTTATTCCCCATATATCTCCCAATCCTGCATATAGATCCGCGTTCCGCTCACTCTTTTCCCCATATTGCCCTTTTCCACTCTTTAGTCTCCATTATTTTTATACATTTTTTCAGAATTGCATTGTTTTTACGTTTCTTATTTTCTCTTCATATTTTAAAAATCTTACTGCTGCTTCTATATGTATCTTCTCCACTATTATTTCTTCTCTGGAGTGTACCTGTTCAGTCCTAGAATATCTTTCAAATATCGTTCTTGAACTGCCGCTGTCTCTTTTCTTTCCGTATATTTTTATCACATAGAGCATTATACTTTTCACCACGATAATAAACATTAACATTTTCTTATTAAAATCTCCGATTTTTTTTTCCTCAATACTCCATACTTCTGTCATGGCTGCGACTGCTTTTTTGCATACCTATTTAATATGGACTTCTTCTCCATTATTTCTTTTGAATGTACCTCCGAGTTATTTAAATTCGTGTACCTCTTCTATATTGTTGTTTTCGTCCCACACCCTTTTTTGTGTTCTCTTTTTTAATTTATTTAGGTTTAATTCTACATGTACTTCTTTTAAGTAGAAATACATTTAGACTTTAGTTCGGTCTGCAGGCTTCCGTGTTTAACGTCGTTTGTCGAATGGTTCCCACGTTGGTGATTTATTATTTTTAACGTTTCGAGAGTAATATCGCTCTCTTCTTCAGAATGTCAGATATTTAGACTTTATATCATATTTTTTTCCTTACCTGTTTTTGCTAATAATACTTTCATCTGCATATGCTACTTTTCTTTTGTTTAATACTATTCCTACTACCTGTCTTTTTCTTAGAAATTCTTCCAAATCCACAATAAACAGTATGAATAATAAGGGGCTTAGTGGGGATCCTTGCCTTAATCCATTTTTTGTCCAGAATATTTCAGACTTTCCTTTTTCTTCTTGTACTCTGTCCTTTGTTTCTGAGTATATTTCTTTTAATTTTCTGATCAGTTTCCGATGTATTAATTTATTTTTTAGCCGACTTCAAAAAGGAGGAGGTTCTATGTTCTTTTTATGTATTTTCGCAGATTTCTTCGTTAATCGTGAACCGATTTTGAAAAAAAATTTTGTTTGAAAAGAAGTAGGTACCTACTCTTGAAGTGATCACATTGTCACCAAGTCAGGGTCTGATAAAGAGACCTGATCGAAATCGAGGGAATTTTTTTTATTTAATATTTATTTCACTTTTATTTCTTATTTCTTTGATTCTTCTTCTTTTAATTCCTTTTATATTTTATACCCTGACTGTCCATCTTTTCTTTTAATGCTACATGTTTTTTTAATCTTATTTTATTTACTGACAATCAGTGTTGCTTACAAAATCACTTTTTGTAATTCTATTATTAGAAACTTTCGACAAAGTGTGAAATCGTTGGTAATGGTCTACCACATTCGTGGTTTGATCATTTTTATAGATTCTGTTATGGGTTACTTATTAGGTTATAATACTGTACTTTTTAATGCTTCAGATATTGCTTTCGTATTATGATGTAGAGTATGACGGGTTTAAGCGCGTTTGGAAATGATGTGTACCGTCTAGGCTAGGCAAATAACATCGTGAAAATGAAATAAAATTAAATGAAAAGAAGGCTCGCTATCATTACAAAATACATCATCGTACCAAGACTTTATAGCAAAGTAATTGATGTAACCTACTCTTATTAAGCGCTTCGGTAATAGCACAATGAAAGTGAGAAATGAATAAAAGAGTGCGTATAAAATTGGCTTGTAAGCGATTACTTAACATGCGGTTGTGCTACACATATAAAATTAAACCAAGTCAAGTATACATAGGTACCTATAATAATTACAGTCTTTGAGATGTAAACGCCAGTCATTCAGTAAAGTGAAATTTTAAGTCAAAGATACATCTGCTTGGATGTTTACGTTCAGCAAAGAACGTATAACTGTCTTGTTTTTGTTTTTTTATTATCTTACTTATGCATAATAATAACAGTATAACATTTGAAAACACATCTCTACTATTACCTAAGTAGACAAGGGCACTAATATCTACCTTTTCTCGAAACGTTTCGTCGTTTTTTTGAACTCATAACTTTGGTTTGGATGATGCTAAATAGTTTAAAATTGAAAGATATAATGACACCAGTACAATCATTAAACATACAAAGTTTAAATGTCGTAGCTTTTATACTTTAGATATTATTAATGTCTAAAACCCCCCGATTTTGTCACTGATTCACTCACTGATCAGCAAAATTCTTAAAGTACTTCCTGAAGTCCTAGAACGCTAAAATTTGGTATGTAAGCTAATATTACTACAAAGACAACAAAAAAAAAATAAAAACCAAACCTAACCTAACCTAACCTATCCTCTCGGAATAGGAGGTGGAAGTTTGTATGAAACTTGCACTACATTAATCTTTGACCAAATTTCGCTGAGGGGATAAAGTAATACAAAATGGAAGAAAAGCTATTCACATTCTTAATACAGTGAGTTTTCAAAAATAATAAACTTTAACAGCCTTTACTGTAACTCTAATTTTATTACGTTTCAAAATTGATTAATGTAATCTTGCAGTAACTTTTTACATTAAAAATAAGGTGTATAATAAAAATCTGTAAATAACTGGTTGTAGGAAACATTTGTACAAAATTTAATTTGGTTAATATGTTAAAAATTAATACTGAAACTCCAATATTAAAAACCAGACGAAAACATTAAGAGTGCGTGAAGTTAAACATCCATACTTCCATACTAATGTGAAAGTAAGTTTGTCTGTTACGTTTTCACGCTTAAACCGCTGAACCAATTTTGATTAATTTTGGCATAGACATAGATGGGACCTAGAGGAAACATATAGGCTACTGTTTGTGGCGAAAATAAAATTTGAAGGCATAAAGTAGGTGATGAAAATTTGTATATCTTTACACCCAATTGAGAGCTCGAGCTGCGAAAGTATCCTATCCTTTTCTGACACACTGTACGGCTCATATGAATTCGAGATTGTGCTGAATGGTCTTAACTGCGTTTGTGAGGAACAATACTGAAAAATTTTCTAGAATAGTCCACATTTTCCAGATTATTAATTTATTATATTAAGGATTATTTATTAAAGGAAGTTACTGCAACGAATAAAGAAATGTTTAGGTAGATGAGGTAATACATAGATGTGTTTCTCAGAAGCCAGGCGGTGGCATGACAGGCCAGCGATTTGGTTACGAATATATAGTCCAATCAAAAATTATCGCTAACAAAATGATTAAACATAATTTTTATCGGCCTAGAATGTTCCATATTATGCTAAAGATTTCGAGATTGATGAGGAAAGCTTAAAAACATGTTTAAATGTTTAAAATCAATTGGAAATGACTTTAATCAATCTAGAATGTTCTAGATTGTCAACAAGTCAGAAATTTCAATCGTTAACAATATATAGGGGGACATTTAATGCTTTTTTGTCAATCAGATTTTAGCTACGATCACGTGATAATCAATAATCGAAGTAATTATTTTAATAAGTTAATTAATATAAAAATTTCATACACACTATATACAACGTACGTTTAATGGTACAAAGATTTGTATGTACGATAACCCAGGCCCGTTATTAATTTTTAATTTTTTTTTATTCTTACTTTTTTATTTTAGTTCTTTTTATATGATTTCGATTTTATATTTTTATTTCTGTTTTTTACTCTATTTTGTTTTATTGTCAAATTTTTAAAATTTCTATAGTTTTAGATTTTTCTGGTAATATCCCGCGCAATTAGTTCTTTCCGGAGTAACAGTAGTGCAAACAAATTAGTTTAGAAAACTAATTGTGCAAGACATCTGCAAAATTTTATTTAGTGAAGCAATAGCAATAAAATATTAAAAGAGCTTTTATAAAGCAGTGAAGGTCTAGCTTTAGAACAAAAATAAAAAGAATATAACAAAATAAGTTATGTATTTGCTATTTTTTATTTTATTTTATATATAAAGTTTTTCTAACAACTTCCGAATCTCATTAAGTCCATTGTATATTCAAGTAAATTTTTTACAGAAATAATTTTTCTTTCTACTACCTACACGGAAAAAAAAGTATATTTAATGTGAATAAAATACACTTCATTCAAGAAAATCTTTGTTTCATATATACGCAAATAAATATTTTCTTGAATAAAGAGTTTAAAAGTTTTAATGGTAATCAAATGCTGCGTTTCATTTAAAAATATATACTTTCAGTTAAATACAGCAATGTTTGAAGCGAAAAAAGAGTTTACTTACGAAAACCATAATATTTCTTCGTTAGAATAATGTATTCCTTTAAACAGAATATTTATCTACTGATTTCAACAATTTCGTTTTCTTAAAATAAGATTTGCGGGCTTGGAAAAAATAATATTTTTCTTCAACACAAGAAACGGATGTTTTCATTTAAAATGGTATTTCTTCATAATAAACTCGATTAATATTTTATTTTTAATAATAAAGCAATTTTACAAATCAATGGAATGGTATATAAATAAGATGTGATTATTGTAACATATCTTTATTGAACATAAAATAATAAAAAGGACAACGATACACACATGAACAATAGTATGAAAGGAACTAAAAAAATTGCTTAAGACATTTTAGTGTTACGTATGATTCACCAGTAGGGAGTGTATGCATCATGACTGGAAAATGCGTCTTTTTATTTTTATCCATGATAAGAACTTTACTTCCATTTACTGATTCGACCTTATATAAGCTCTTTAATGTAACGTAGTGATTGCTCAAGTTTGCCATTTTGATAAGAAGTTGTTTAGTCCAAATGATTCCAGTAGCTGTAATATAAATTATTGTTTTTAATTTAAAATCAAAACTAGAATTCTTGGTTTATCGATCAAACGATTCTCATCATAAAACAATCAATAAACGATTTTCAAATAGCAGTAGGTAGTAGCCATTTTTTCTTTATCGAGAGAAAGCGCGCTTACAAATTTTGCTAAACTGTAGATACCTACTGCTATTTAAAAAACAGTTTTATTTTACTACTACTTCGTTGAGGATTCGTTGTGGTTAAAATTGATTTGTAGATATTTATGTACCTATATACAGCAGATAACGTGATACAGAATGAATTAAAAACTTAATTCTAATATTGCGGCTCTATAACATATTTACCATGAAAAATTTTGCATTATTTCATACTTCTATTTTAAATATAATTAATAAATAAATTCGTAAAAATTAAGTATTTTAATGGGTACTTACTTGCAAATGCTTCATCAAATTCTCCAAAGCCAATTTTATTTAAAAATTCTTCCATTTTATTTTAAAAATAAAATAACCCCTGCTTTTTCAGAAAAATTTTATTGTGCACCAACAACTCACTTTACACTGATAGTTCATTAACGTATGACGCAATATATTGAAAATCTAAACGGGAGACAAATATGGAGCTCATCAAAGCGTCATATATTTGTACTAAATAAAATGTTCTTTAAAATGAAATGATAATGCTTTATCGAAAGCAGAACTGTTTTGTTTCGAAGAAGTGCTTTATCCAATCCAGTTTTCGGCTACTTGAATAGAATTAATATTTTATTGTTTCAAAACAGAAATGTTTTAAAATTAAGAAATTACTTTTTGTTTAAACCATTCAAAAAGTTGTAGCAAAAGAAACAGTTTCATTCCAAGTAGTTCCTTGACTTGTTTTAAGAACAGAGTTAGTCTTCGATCGAAACCTGTATAAATTTGTTTCAAAACAAAAATTCTTTCTTTAAATTAATTGCAGTAAGTAAATAAAAGCGTTGAAGGAAATATTCTTGTTTTCTTAAAACAAAGCAAAATACTAAAAAGAAGTATTTATTTATTTAAAATGAGTAAATATCTTCAAAGCAATATATTTTCTTGTTTTAAAATAGTTTTTTTTTCTGTGTATAGGTACTTATTATTAACTAATATAAACAGACTTTTTTTTCTCATGAGAGGTGCATCTGAGCCCTGCACTGTGTTTTCACCCCCTCAATAAATTCTCTTCGCATACCTAAACAAAATTTATGCACCCTACTGGGTGGAATCTCGGAGTCAAAAAATTCCCGAATTGCTTTCGGATTCATATCATGCCGTGCGTATAATTTGTTTCCAAACTCCATCATGGCTTCTCCTTGGTCCTTTCATCGTTCGCCCCATTGTCCATTGTACGTACGTCAAGCAACCCCCGAGGGGATGATTTATACGATCCGTTTTTACCCTCGACATCCCTTCGTATGTACTCCATTACCGGAGTAAAGCTTCCCTAGACCAATCGCGAACCAGTATGGTAATAAAACCTTTATTTACAACCCCGGTCGCAGTCAAAAGCCACATGGCGGTGCTTTATGCCGTTCTGCAACGACATCTTAAGAATTTTCATATATCTTTCATTAATTTTACGATCTACTCTCTTACCACCCCGAGATAAGGCACTGGTAGTAAATCTAAGCCCTTTATGATGGACTTTGTGTGCTCCGAGGTCATAAAAGAAGGGTGGTTGGATAATTATACGCCGAAAGCTATTGCTTTTTTGACAATATTAACAATAGAATCCTTTCACTCCAAGTTTGGCACGAACATTGTGTGTGTGACGTATTCAAATCCTATTTTTACCCTTGCTTTTCTCATTGTACCATCAAAAAGACGTTAGATTTGCCAACCTTGAAAAACTAACGCTATCAATTTGCAGTAAAACTTGTAACTTAATGTAATTACCAACAACAATATGTTTAATCTTGGTTTAGAAAATAAGAAAATAAGACTTGATTGAAACTAAATTAGTTGGGAAATGGGAATTGTATAGAAAACTGTGAAGGAAGAGCTAGAAGTGGATCTAAGGAAGGAGAGTAAACAAAATAAAATTTAGAAATAATCAAGATAAGGGATGCATTCTGTACCCAAATCACTGAAGGAAGTCGTCGTAAAAATGTAATTAGTAAACATTATGAGCCTTTATAGTATAGTTACAATAAGTAATAGGTAGGTAAAGTTGTGTACAAAAAGTAGAAATAGCGTTATAAGGAGGAATTTTTTTAAAAAATTTTTATTTTTATCTACCTATCGAAACTATTAATTTTATTGTTTTCTGTATATCATTATGAATCAGTTTCAACAGGTTAAGGCATTCACCCAATAAGAATTTTTTTATGTGTAAATTAAACTCCACATTATAAATATTTTCATCTAATTAAGCTGACAAAAATACATTTAAAGAAAAGTTCGTTTACCAATTTAAATTTTTAATAATTTTAAAAAGTAGAGTCTTAGGCATATATTACCCTTTTGGTAAAAATCTACATCTTTTCTCTTAAAACTTTCATCTACTCACGAATATTATCCTTTATTTAGAAGTTGCTTTTGTACATCAGCTTTCTTGTCTATTTTTTATTGTTTTTTTTCTGATGCTCTTTTTTAGTAATGATACTTGCATATTCTTTATATTTTTCTTCTCTCTATGATTTATAAATAATTCCAAAATAATGACATGAAAGGCTTCGTTTCATCTCATAATGGTTCATATTCCGTACTTAATTTTCAAATGCAATGTAAACTCTATATACAATGAAATTCAAGGAATCGGGTAATTTATTGCTGTATAAAAAGTGCAGTAATAAAGAAAACACAAACACACACAAGTTACAAAAATTTTACTGCACCACAATGTACATTTCGCCACACAGTGGCTTCTTCAGGTGGAAGAAGATAATAATAAAAAAAAAAAAAGTATTCTCTTCCTTATTACTGAATATGGAGTCACAATATTTAAACGCTTCTTTGATTCAATTATAAAAAGTTTTCATTAAACGGAAAGTAAAGTAAAACCATAAAATTTTACGAAAAAGTGATCTTCAAAATAGAAATTAAGTCTCGCCATGTTTACAATTCTTGAAATTAACTAAGGATATAACATAATATAATAACGTAATCTATACCAGTAAGTATGATCAGTGAAAATAGTGTTCATTTTGTTATTAGATAAATAAGAGTAGTTGTACCGCTATAGGGTATTTCAATATTTGAGAATATATTGTTACGTAATTCACAATATGACGTATTTTTCTCTCAACACTTTTTATTAAATTTACTCTATAACAACAACGATTCAATATCTATTTCTATAACAACAACAACTCTATAACTATTTCGCTTGTCAATCGCTTTTCTTCTCTTCTCGCTTATATCTGTCGCTCTCTTCTATCAAAATACTGTCAAACTGTCCAACGCTGTTCCATATATAGTATTATGGACGTTTCTAGGCAACTCTCGAAACGTCCAGCAACTCTCGGACTTTCTGGAACGCGTCATAGATTACTTCCACACAATTTTCGCAGTCGGCGCTTGTCAACGTCAGAATGACACATCTGTCACAATATGTAAACTAAATATATCTACAAATTTCTATGATTTAAGGAGTTTTTAGTTAATTAAATAAGAGTTCTCTATATGGAGTTTACATTATATTTTCAAATCTGAGAAATTATTTTACATTCGAATGGTCAGTAAAACAAAACTACAAGTAATACTGAGTATGAGTAGTTTCTTACAATTCTTGAAATCGAACTCGATCGATGGATCAATGAAAAGCGAATAACTAACGACCAACAGATGGCAAGCTGTTATCCATTAATGAAACTAATTTCTCTTTGCAACCCCAAGCCCCTAGATTTTTAGTTTTTTTTTAATCATAAATAATCTCGAATCATATGTATTTAAGTTATCCAATATTAATTAGTTAATTTTTCAAAATTGGCACAAAATTTACTGTATATTTGGTAGTATCTAATTATCTATTAATGAGGTATATAAAAAAAATTTTAAAAATGTCAAAAATTTCTTGTAAATTAGGCAGTATTAATTCTTCCCTTCCCCAACTGCTGTAATGAAACAAATATATAAACTCAACCCTCAGAATATTGTACCATTATCTGAAGAAGCTACTGTGACAGCGAAACAATTGTCGTTCATTAAATAATTTTGTGAAAGTATTATTGTTGTTTAATTTCTACCCTTAGAGGACCTTGTAGTATGACCCTGTGAACAGTAAAATACAAAGAATACTGATAATTACGCCTCTAAACTCGGTTGACGTTAAGAGACATCCATTAATAACATGAATTTAAAATGGAGGGAATGGATCTGGCAAAATCTCATTGAAAGGAATAAGATCATTGAAAATCTCTAATCAGCTTTTTAATTGAAAGAGCTGTCATAATTTTCTCATAATAGGGTAAATCTCACCAAGAAGGTTGGTCTTCCCAAATCTCACTTAAAAGGAGAAATGAACCCAAAGCAGAAGAAAAACACCTCACGTTCTATTAAGTCGGCCCCATACATTGGATGTTTTGTAAGTTTCTGAGGGTGGCATTGAGTACGACGTTTTGGCTTCTGTTGGAACACCTTCAACGGCTGTAAGGCTAGTCTATCTAAAATGCTCAGAATTATTACAATATAATTAAGATAGAACATTTAATTTTTATTGCCAGATCCTTAAAGTAGGTATCCAAAACATTCTAAAATTTTAAAATTCACTCTTCAAACTTTTCCGAAGGAAACCTATGAATGAACAAAAAATGATTTAAATATGTGTAGTATGACTGTGTTGTGTGAAGGTATATATATAAAAATATATGTACCTACTGTATTTTTTTTACAATACTCATTAAAAAGGTATAGGCTTCTAAATACATTACCGGAAACTTCAGTAGCAGATTAAGACACAAACCTTTTCTTTATAGTGCATGGCTGTATGTTGGGTTGCATATGCTACAGTAACGTTGTCCATCAAAAAACTTGAACGAGGAACCAGTGGTTGTCACAATTACCAGTATACAATTTAATAATTACAAATGTATGAAATAAGTAGTTTAATAATCAAGTTAAAATTATTAGTTGACAGATAAAAAACCTACAAACAATCTTAAATTGAAAGCGTATAAAACAAATTGCCATCATTAGCATTAATCTCACAGTAAATTAATTTGAGTTTTATAGAAAACTGAAAACGACATAATACAACATTATTTTTTATTGACGAATCTACCCATAACATATTGTATTAATAGGTTTGAACAGCCTTAGTCGATAATATAGGTACATTACATTTGGAATTTGGGATTTTGTCCCTTAAAAAGGAAAAAAGAACCCTACAGGATCATTTTGTTATACGTCGATTTTTGTGTTGTGTGTCTGTTCATTAAAAGTATATATTGATTATTTAAACCTATAGGATACTTCAAGTTGAAGTAAAATCTTCAAAGAAAATGTCCAAAAAAGGCTTAATCCCATTTCCAATTGTTTCACCAAAAACTAATCCATAGTTCCAATTAATGACAAAAACAATTAACTTTTGTTAGTATCTTCCTACAAATATAGTAAAGGGTCATAACTAAGAAACAAATGGATGACCAAGAAGCTTAAGATACTTATGAAGTCTTCTGAATTTCTTCTGATTAAGCAGTGTTTTCTTAATGGCATTTAAGTCATTTGTATACTGTACGAATTCTCGCCGTTAGCTGTACTCCGTTTGATCAGGAACTACAGGTCAAATTGGACCTTGTACACTAGCTGGTCCAGGTGAAACGCCGTGAGGACAGAATTACCCCCAAATAAACCTAAACACGGACTACCTGCTATGAATAATGCTTTGTATAGGACAGGGCTAATTGAAACAAGAGTGACGTTGCCAATATACCACTTTCTTGGCCAAAACACCAAAAATGTTGTAATAAAAAATATACACAGCTATGCGAAGAGCACTTAATTGTAGGATATAAGCTTTTTACAGTAAAGTTACCTGTAAGATAGTTCGGTCTTAAAATTTATCATTTCTTTTATTTTTCATTTAGCGTCAATTTTTTTAATTAGTTATTTTGAACAACTTCACTAAATCAATGAAAAATTAAAATAAAATTTCAATTCTTACATTAAAAAACTTTTGTTTTTTGTTCTCTATTTCTGCCACATTGGCAGTATTTTCAAAAATAAATTTCAAATGGTGAGATGTAAAAACCGGGCTAAGTTCTTTTTCGTTAAAAATGAACTGGTGATTTATATTAATTTCAATAATAGAATGTGGTGAAGCTTGTGACATATTTATTCTAGATATAAAATTATTAAGAAATACAAGTTCAAAAAAACAGTTTTTACAAAAATAAATAAATAAGAAACATACTTTTGTCTGTGGTACACTGTTTAATATAATACTATATTTTTTGAGATGTGTAGATACCTACTATGGTATATTTTTTATGGATTAATATGTGAATTGTTATAGGTAATTAGCTAAAAAAAATTTTGGCAGCCCTATTATAATTCCGATGTTCTTGGAATTTATTCAGATACCGAGACTATTCTGAAATAAATCACAATAATATTTGACAAATATGTCTCTGTTATCGCCATTTTTCATTTGACAAACGGGGGTAAACGGTTAGAATTCGTATCGTGTACATACAAGGGCTATGAGGGTCTACTACCGAGAAAATCTGAAGACGAAGGAAGGAGTTTTATGTCACTACCATATACTCAGTACGGACATCTGACAATATACATCAATTTTCAAGAAAAAAAATATAATGTTAAAAAATATACACTACAATATTTTTTTACCACACAGTGGCATCATCAGGTGATGATTTGACAAATTACATCTTATAACTAGTATATATATACTTATCTATAGTAGCGAAGGGTAGGGGTTAAATATTAAGATCATTTAAAGAGTTTAAAAGTTAAAAGTGGGGAATTATTCACCTCTATTTGGTCGTTTAATTTATTGTATCTATTAATTTCAAGGGTCTCAAGCAAATTTAATTTATAGCCTTTATTTTGTATATGCAAAATTTGAAAATTTGGATCAAAGTTATGTTTATGTTATGTTAATTTCCAAATTTTGCATATACAAAATAAGGGCTATAAATTAAATTTGCTTGAATAAATTAATAGATACAATAAATTAAACGACCAAATAGAGGTGAATAATTCCCCACTTTTAACTATAAACTTTAAGTGATCTTAATTTTAACCCCTACCCTTCGCTACTATAGATAAGTATATATACTAGTTATAAGATGTAATTTGTCAAATCATCACCTGATGATGCCACTGTGTAAAAGTAAAATTTTTTTTGTGTTTTATTCAAATTTATGGATGTTTCAACGACTAGAAGCTTGTATTCTAATAATAGTTAAATCTGAGAGGGATGACACTTCGCTGTTTTAGAAATCTGCTTTCGACTGTGAAAATCATCAATTTCGAATTTTCAAAAAAATTTAAATGAAGTTTCCTCAATTATGTTTTAAAATTTAGAAACGAAATTGTATTTTTTTGAGTACATTCCATGAAGTATTTAAGATTGTCTTTTGATCACTTTCGATACTTCATGCAGCCCCATTGTACACTCTAATGTAGAAAAAATAATATTTCGATAATATTCATGGTCGTACCTACAGTTTTTTAACTGGAAGTTTGAGGAGTATATGGGAAGCATCAATATGTAGGAAGATTAAAGGAACCCCCCCCACCATTAAACTGTTACTTTTATAAACATGTTGTTACTATTTTGCTTCAAATTTTTAAAATGTCAAAATACCGGGTTGTGGTAACAGCCGCCATCCCTTTCCCCCTGAATTACTCCACTATAGTTATATTAACATATTAATTACTTATTCTCCCCTTAATTTGCCAATATGGAATCAAACGCAAAGTTGTTAAGGGATTAAATATCTTTAATTATTCAAAACAATTTATTCATAATGTATGTTATGCAACTAATTATTAATTTTGTGACAAGTTATTAGTAATTGTATATTTGTTTAACCTTAAAAAAGCCTTACACCACAAGGCGAAACGTTTGATGTTGATTTTGAATCAAAATTTTTAACCCCTTAACAGCTTTAAGTTTGATTCCATATTAAAATAAAATTTTTAAAATCCCTATGACTTGATTGATGAACTAAGCTCCTAGTTAAAGGTGTACCACATTTTATTTTCTAAAGTAGATGATAGTTCTTCTCAAGTACCCTCCTTCCCCCTAACACTTCCCCTGATGGATTTAATGTTTCCATAAAAACAGTGTTTATTTATTGAAACCTTTACAATGGTTTCGCTACTTTGTAGCTTCTTCAGAACAGTGAATGAATTCTGAAGAAGCTACAAAGTAGCGAAAAAATTGTAAAGGTTTCCATAAATAAGTGTGGAAATTAAACAGTGATTTTATTTATCTACTAAAGTCATGAACTTCCATCAAGTAAATGTAGAATCTATTAATTATATTAATATTTCCACTTTAATTGTTTTCAAAACAGCCCCTACTGAACAATTTTATTTCATGATTGCAATAAATTAAATGAAAAAAATGTTATTAACAAAAACCACAAACAATATAATTACAAATTCGTTCGCATACTTAATCGTAAGTTAAAAATCAGGTCGTAGTCGTGGGTTAATTTAGTCTGGCATATTTAAACAATCTAATAATTCATATATTAGTACGGGGTGAACTGGGTTCCGCTTCTCTACCCAAGGCCCTAAATAGTTGTTAATTGTGCAGACGGAAGTGGCCAACTATGTTTGAGTACATAATTATTTTTCATTCATTCACTTGTTCAGTCGTTACAGTAATGGTGGGGAAGTCGCCTACTCCTTTCAAACAACAAACCCCAACTTACTTACATTAGTACAAGCTCACATGTGGCTTAGCAGGTTGCGCAGAAGTGTTGCTTGCCTTATTACACACGTTTCTCTGTTTTGTTTTGAAATTTCGCGGTTATTTTCAAATACTTTTGACTCGTATGCTTATAGGGATTGTCGAATGGGTGTACTTATAAGTGAACGGGTAATTTATTGATTATTTGTAAACGATTTATCGGTTGGCTCTAAATTATCGATTATGAATGGATTTTTCGGTGTTATTGATAATGATTCGAGTGCTAGTTATATTGTGCTGTTTTGGAGTGGACTTTTTGGTCAATGCCGAAAATCTAGAAGAAGGAGTCGCCGGTCATTGTATCGAACAGTGTCCCTTACAGGTAAATATAACACACCTACAATAATTTTGTTATCATTAATTAGTATCTATACATATAAAAGGGTCATAGTAAATGACTTTAACACATGACAATTTTATTTTATTCCTTTTTGTTTGTAACGTGACGCAACATTTAAAGAAAATAAAATTTGAAAAGCTATACATATCTTCCCATTTTTATAATTCATGCAGTATATAGGTACTTTTTAACGATAATGTTTTTTGTGTTTACCTACTAAAAACTTTATACCGTATATACGTAAGTACGTTGTAAAAAATTTACGCGAATATAAAAAAAATGTACAAATTTTTATGGACACGTAAATAAGTTGTACGTCTTTATTTCATTCTGTGTGTTTTATTTAAATTTACAGAAATGTTGTTTTCTTGTCTGCCGTTATGATTTTATACTATAAACTTCAACGATGTAACTGATAAAAAACCGGATTTACAGAACGATGCAAAAAACGATTGTTTGACGATCATTCCATTTCGTGTCTCGTGTGTCACCTATAATTGCACACAAAAAATTGAAAGTGATGAGGTTTTTTATACTATCTACTGTCTACCTTTCTAAACATTTATTAATTATGGCCCAAGCAGTATTAAATAAGCACTGTGTAGTGTCTGTTATTTTGTAAGAACTACAATCACTGTTTCATCTAATAATATACTCACATGGATAATAAACTGTAGGTACACTGAGTGTTCCATCGTTATTATTACCAAAAAATAGGTAATATGTGTCAATATTATTCATTAATATTATAAAATTTATATGAATTTAGATGTTAGTAACTGGTATGCCTCAAAGCAGTAAAATAAAATTAAACAAATAAAAATTTAAGAAACCAGTATTTATAAAGAATGATATAAACGTACACGTGCATGTTTAGATATATTGTGTCACCTTAAAGATCTATGTATCTAATTATATATTTTGTTTTATGAAATGTTTGCCCTTGTAGTGTTTAACTTTATTTAAAAAAAAGTCCTACATGAAATCTTCAAACCGAATTTAACTCTGCTCAGAATAATTAACTATGTATTTACAGGGTCGTAATGTACTGTTTTGTTTGCTTAAGCTAGCGGTAAACTACATGTAAAGTTCAATAAAACCCAAATTATCTTGAATTCTGCAAAAATATCACAATAAACCCACAAATATATGTCAGATTATATATCTATTTCCTACTCTTATACAAGTATAGTTTTTTATTATCTACCCCTCGCCCAAGAAACTAAATTTCTGTTATATATTGTATGCGATCTCTAATTTCACTTGTATAGTGATCCTAAAGATTTACTGCGGTTATGGCTTAATTTTGGGAGACCCTAAATCGTAAAAATTGATTGATGTAACATTAAATGAAAACAATAAAATAGTACGACTCCATCTTAATAGAAATAATAAACAAATTTATTTCTCGACGGTATATAAATAACATTTTTATCTGAGGTATGACCACCCTCCAAATTATTATAAAACACATAATAAAATGGGGTTCTTTAAACCACTCAAATAGTTAAAGCAATAGCCCCACTATAAGTACATACATATCTTCTGATCAACTGTTATTTGTGTTATACGAAGCCAGGGCCGTAGCTAGTGGAAGGCATTGTGGGGCAACGTCTCACCTTAAAATACCAATGTCATACCCTAAAAAATACCATCAACTAAACTAATATTCCGAGCAAAATAATTATATACGTAATTTTTAAGAAAGAAGAAACTGTTAATTCTTAGTGAAACATTTTAATAATCATATAAACAATTAAAATAAAACACCTCGAAACACAAATTTTTAATGAACTACCCTATGTATGTGCATTTTTCCGTTAACGGAATCATGCAAGAAGGGGTTGTTTTCGAAATCAAGTTGATTATTGATTGTTACTTTTTTAAATAAATATACTTTTATAGCATCATCTATATATTTATACATTTGACTGTTAAAACCAGGTAAGCTCCCGGTTTACCTTATTCATCTAATCGAAAAAAATAACAATTTTTATTGTTTACCATTTATAGCCTTGCACTTTTCATATTAATAAAGAGTATTCACCCTGATTTGTTGAATTGTTCAAAATTATAAAGGGGAGAACTATTAATTACTAGTATACTAAAAATATGACCCATAACAATTGCAAAACGAGCAATCCTTCTGTTTTTCATTTGCCAATTGAATATCAAACAGCCAGAAAGCCTACATCAAATATTTTTTAGGACTAATTATTGATTAGTTTTTTGGCATAGATACGTGAACTTTATTATTGTTTATAGAACCCCTCAGATGATTAAATAAAGAAATATGATATGTATTTATATATAAACAATGAATAGCTGAAAAAAAGAACAGTCAGTTGTTTTGAGTGAAGTCTTTCGTACTTTATAGGTACAGCAAATAGAGAAAATCAATTGTTTTAAGGAAGCAGAAGGGCTTTTTATTATTATGTTGAATGAAATAAGGTGTTTGGGGAAATAATATGTACCTCAGTAAGTATTATATTTCCTCTTACCTATCTATTACACCCTCCTGCCAATTAAATACCACCTCACACACTCAGACACACAAGTTAAATGCGACGAATACCCACTAACCAAATAACCCTACATTAATTCAACTCTAACTACGATCCTGTGTGAACTTAAATTCTTGGGATTTTATATTTTATGTTTTATACTAATTAAGGAAATATTGCAGATAATGTGGCAAGCAAATGTTAAAAATTTGGAAGAGACTGAAATCGTATGTTGTGGTAATAAGGGTGTCTCGTCTAAATTTTTACTAACGTTCTTTATTATTTAATGCATAACTTAAATTATCTTTAGAACTTATAAAAAAATATTTTGAATAATAAAACGATATTTTAAAAAACATCATTCTTCTACATGTTTTGAGGGTACCAACCTGTACAAGAACATGCATAATAAACGTGCTTCGAAAAATTTAAAATAAATATTGTTTTCCTATTACGTATTCTTAGAAAATATTTTGTTATAGATATTACAATAAATATGTGAAATAGTTTGCAATAAATGCTTACGTCACCATTTTCCACGTTGGTGCCATTTTCTCCTACATTAAAGTAAAACGAACCAGTTTGTCGTGAATATCTATGACACTTAAACTATAAACAATTATAACACGGATATTGTTGTCTAATATATGTGTACATATCGTAGTATTACATACAAAATTTTAATATACAATGTGGCCTTCGGTTAAAAAGTCGTGAACTACAGCGCCATTTAGGGTTATCGCGAGGGGAGTGATTACATATTACAACGTTGCTCTTTACATTATTAAGAAACATTCGTTAGATTGTAATTTTTATCGGACATTGCACGTTGTTGCTCGGTAATTTTGCAAAGTAACTGCTAAACATAGAATAGGTAATACTATTACGTATATGCAGCACCGAGGAAAGAATTTAGGGCTCCAAGCTGCAAAATAACAAGCTCATAAGCCTACGTAAAACTTTGGAACTTTTGAAAGAGTCGTTTATCGGATCTTGTCTAATCTTGCCTTAAAAATCAAAACCCTATCAAGAAAAAGAGACACAATGCAATTTCAAGTCGAGAAACTTATCTTGTCAAGAAGGCACTTGCTTAAGATCTTCAATGAATCTCGTTTGTGGAATTATGATTACATCAAAAAGTGCCAACGTTTTAAAAATGTTTTGAGAAGATTTTTTAACACTCGTTTGGTTTTACGTGAATAAGCTTTTATTTTGACTTAACAGTTTCCGCTTTTACTTGATGGAAATTCATTATCACTCAGAAATAAAACACACTAATCAGTTTCCACACTTGTTATAAATTTTATTTATTGTATTAGTTTGTTTTATTTCTGAGTTTTCTTTTGAGGAATCAAGTTGTTAGATCTTGTATACCATTTACTGTATAGCAGGGATGGAAAAAATAAGTTTTTTATTAAATTTTTTAAACGAACAGTTCAAAATATTTAAAACATGTGTTCGAATATGTTTTATGTGTTTTAACCTTTCTTTTTCGTTTATTTTAAATACATGTTTTAAACTGACCATTCTTTATACAAAACGTTCAATGAACGTAAATTCTTCATAGGTATTTTGCTTATTAATATGATCATCAAAACATATCCCCTACTTCTTTGAAAATTGTTCTAAATTAACCGAATTCTAAAATGCTTTCGAACAAAGCATCGCACCTATCGAAAGCTTTAAATTGCATTTATTGGACTAAGATATTTGTAGGAATTTTCCTATACCACGCAGTATTTTTCAAGAAAACGTTAAAATGTTACGTTTTTATTTTGTTTTAAAAATAGTTTAAAATACTTTTATTTAAAACATGTTTTATTTAGATTGTGTTATAAAACACTTTGTTTTAAACATGCCAACCCTGCTGTATTTTTCACAGGTGCAAGAAAATTATTTGACAATAAAATTTTGAATGTTTGTTGTTGTTTTATATAAAGGATTAAAATTATTGATGTGTTTATAATTTGCATTTAAAATATTTTTGCGATTAGTATTATTAAAGCATATTTTCAAAATTTCAATGTTATGTGAATTTAACTTTAGATATTCACGGACAATATGAAGATTTCTTGAGATAAGGGTAAAATTAGTCTATAATAACACTATTTTTATTATTTTTCGTTAGCAGAATGGATACCTATATTAAAAAACTTCGTCTTACGACAGCTCCATTGTGGATTGGTTGTTCGCACTTACTAATTATTGTGGAAAGTAACCTATTTGATACAAAACAAGATGTTTTCATTCAACTTTTGCATTTTTTTATGACAAAAAGTTAGAAAATTTCCTCCCTTAAGAAACCAGGGCTCAGTAAGATTCACCCTCTCCTTCCCTCTCTCGACAGTACTGAATAGAAGTAAAAACATTTTTTATGTTGTTTAGAGAGTAATATTTACTTCAGGTTGTAGAAATTACTTTACAAATGAAAAAAAAAAAACAAGAAATTTAAATAAAATCTGTCTAAATAACCCAAATAATACAAAATTCCAAATACAAATAAACATAGTTACGTTAGTCCCATCATGCTCTCTAATATACAAATTTCTCTAAAGTATATTAAGAAATAAAATAAAAATTAAATAAGAGATGTTATTTTGTCTATGAATTTGTGTTGAATGTATTTAATACTTAACCATATAAAAATACTAAAGTTTGCCAAAATCTCTCTAGTGTGTCTAAACAAAATTGGCAAATGCTATGTTGTATAAATTTTAAATATGATCAGGAAAGGCGCCGAAACTTCATCACAAAAAAAAAACCAAAACAGTCAAACTCGATTGTAGGTGATTTGAATTTTTGATAAGTCGATCTAAATTGGTAGGAAATAGTATCAACTATTAGATATAAGTGAAGTTTTTACTTGATTGGTCGAACTCTTGAATTTCTATTGTTCGAATATCTTGATATATGAAGATATTTGGCGCAAACTTCGATAAATCAAATTTTCTGGGGGAGTCCCTTAAAAAATATTACTCATACAGATTTCTATCCATATATCTATCTATCTGTAATATGCAATAAATACTTCAAATGCTAATTTACAAAAGATAAGCAAATACATACGTATATGTATTATTAATCAATAATTTGAAGTCTCTATACCTCAAAGATTTTTAACGTCACATGGTGATTTGAGTTATCGGAGTTCGACTCTACTTTAAAAATTGCTTGAAAAGAGAGTAACAATTCGGAATAAATCAAATAAATATGTTAAAGGTATTAACGCAACCTGGATGTACTTAATTTTGTGATGGGTATACATATTTTGAATTAGAAGGTGCTTTTAGAATAAGTAACCCAATTTGACATCTAATTGTTTCGGCAAATTTTGGAACAAGATACGTTTTTTTGTCAAATGGAGATTATAGATTATATAAGTACAAAATTTATGATCCAGGACATGGGAGTGGATGATAATAAAAGCAGTGTCACACCTAACTGTGAGGAGGAGGGTGAATTCAAAATATCTCAACGACCTTCAAGTAGTAACTAAATTTAAATTTAGTTTATTACTGACCAGCATTTATTAGTTTTCGATTAAAATAATTAAAATGTTTTTGAGAGAAATTAATTGCAAGAGAAGGATTTGAATTAAAAATCCGAAGATTAGATTTGTAATGTGATACCGTAAAGTCAATCAAAATTCGTAAAAAGCTTTCACTTAAAAATGAAAATAGTCTACAAGAATTTGCAAGATCACTTTAAATAAAGAAAGATTGATAATATTTTACTTTTTTTATTCTAATATTTCAAAAGTAGTTTATTTTAAGGTACAATTAATAAATAAAAGTTTTTACTTGTCTCATATCCTTTTATACCCTTCATCTTATCATAAGTCACTAAGGATTAAGCGTATCTCAAAAACTTCAGTCAATTAAGCAAAACTAATAGCACTTTCAGTTTCAGGACCACAAAATCACTCAAAAACGGTAACAAAATAATTATTGCCATGAGTCATATCGTTCTTTTTCAATAAGTAGGATAATTTCTTTTCACATTTTAGCTTCTAAAAACAACAATCTATTTACTACAAGTGAAGTTAGGGATTTCTATGGTTAGTTATGTTGAAACAATTCGAGATAATGTTTAAAGTATAAGGTATCTGGCATAACGAATTAAAACACTCGCAAGAACAAAGGTCGAGCCATTACAGATCTGCTGTTATAATAAATAATAATTAATTTACACTTAAAGTCAGAGTAATCATTTGCAATGTATGTATTTGTTTTCTTTATTCCTAAGTAAGAGATTTAACCTTATACGTTTTTTTTGGTATCCCGGTGCTAATATTCATTAAAGAAACCGATGATATTTTTAAGAAATTATATTCAAAGTAAAATGTAACATAAATATTAGTTGTTTATTAATTACCTTAAAAAGTAACTATACAGAAATCAAGCAGAGAATTATTGATTTAATAAAGTTTTATGGGTTTTCAAATTCTATTTTATAGATAAACATTTCATCAACTTCTATATCTCTTCTGTGTAAATAAATAATACGATATAATTGCCCTTATTTACTGGCTACCTTTCTAAACGTCTCATAATGACTGGTTCAAATCTGATTTAAATAAAGGAATGAATTGACAGTGAATCCGTTAAACGTTTAAATCCTTTCCCTTACCTTTCAGAATGTCATGACATGCACGTTTTTAAACCACCAGAAACAACTTGCTCCTTCTTATTATAAGCTACGCTTGCTAGCCACCTGCTTTTAATTCCTTTACACCTCAGTGATCCCTGGACTAGAGCTTCCTTTTGCA
Organism: Agrilus mali; assembly: GCA_029378335.1. Taxonomy (NCBI): domain Eukaryota; kingdom Metazoa; phylum Arthropoda; class Insecta; order Coleoptera; family Buprestidae; genus Agrilus; species Agrilus mali. Next base: position 10,467,880 of record CM055660.1, read on the forward strand.
CCCCTTCCGGTTATCTAGAAATCACACCGTGAAATTAAAGCGTCTGTTTAAACTCACTCGTTTACCCGTTTTTCAAATGAAGAACCGGATGATGAAAATATTTATTTTTTCATTATTTATTTATATTTAGTATAGATAATACTTTTAAAATATTTTTCTTGTTGTTACAGAACCGAACAGAGTCCAACAATTTTAGTAACTTGGGATGTCAACACAATTGTAGTATAAAACAGGTAAATATTTTTCCAATATTATTGTGTATAACACGGTTACTTAAGCTATTATAGTACATAAAAATAAAATTTAACAAATTTTTAACCCTGATAATATATTCAAATAAACTTAATTTAAAAAGTATGTAGCAGTATATCACTATTTACTGATAGTAAATTTGCTGTTAACTCTAGTATTTTAGTTTTCAAAAGTTAATATTGTTTAACAACGAATGTATCAATATAAATATACTTTTATGCAAATATGAATAATGTAATCCTTTACTGTAGGTAGGTACCTCCCTGATGTTGTTTTGTTGTAACATTTCAAAATGTATAAAATAAAAATATGTATAAAATATATCTTGTAAAAGGTTGAACTTCTAAAGTCATTTCAATGACAATACCAAACCATCAAAAAATAATAAACAACGTCTTTGAGTTTATTTATTCACTTATTCATATTTAAATATTCACTATTTGACCTCTTTATAGATAGAAATGAGATATTGTGGTGGCATTACAATATAAGCAAGCACAAAACTACAATAGGTACCTACATGGTTAATAAATAGAAGTAGGCTTGTCTTGATAATGGTTTTCATGTTTCTGGTATATTAGATTTATAAAGCAGATTACATTTAGATAAAAAAGAAAAGTTTTCATTTTTTCAACCTCTCGTAACACTAAGATGAAAGCTGAAACAGATTTCTGAATAAATTGCATCTTTGGTTTAATTGGAAAATTTAAATTTGTTTAACTTTATATTTAACGACTCAAATCAGAAACTCCTCCTCTATCCAAATTAAAGATTTTGCGTAATTAAGTCTCAGAAATAGATTTATGATCAGCAATAAGGGGTTCAGATTTTCAGGTTTATGAAAATTATGACGATGTAGTCCATACAAGTTATAAAATTCTCATTCAAGATTGGACGAACTATACAATTGAATATTCTACTATTATACAATATTACTAGCAGCAATACCTGGCGTTGCCCGGGTAAGAATATATTACACGTTTGATGGAACATTCTAGAATATTCGCGAATTTAGAACTATCCAGAACATCCCATATTGATTCAAAACATTTTCTAACTTTTTTAACATTCTGAAACATTCTTGAATGATCTTCAAGATTCTGGAACATTCTTGAACATTGTCAAATCATTCTGAAATGTTATAATAAAATATTCTTTTACTTCTTAGAACATATTTGAACTCCCTGTAACATTCTAAAAAAATCTCCTTCATTCTCATCCCCACTCCGTGCTGTTTGCTGGGTGAGTAGTGACATCAGTAGACGCCTGGCGGGGATGACAAATATATTGATAATTATTGATAAGTTATCGACCACTGAGAGTTGAAGATTAACTATTACAGTACTAATATTGCTATTAAAAAATGGGGATTGGTGGTAGAAGGGTGACAATTAAGGGTTATTAGTACTTTTTAATGCCAAATCATTAAAAAAATTTGTCCAAAGAATTAAAAAAACGTTAGGGATGGACAACCCTTATAACTTAGGGGTATGAAAAATAGATAGTAGCCGATTCTCAGACCTACTGAATATGCATATAAAATTTCATAAAAATCGGTCAAGCCGTTTCGGAGGAGTATGGTAACTAACATCGTGACACGAGAATTGTATATATTAGGAAAAGTTATAGGTGTTAAAAGAACAACATTGCATATAGATTGTAGATTATACCCTTTTATAAGCAAAAATTGACATTTCCCTTAATACTTTAACCAATAAATGTTTCTTTAAGTATTCTCAGTGGGTACTAAGCTAATAAGCATCATTAATTCAAATACAATTTCTTAATTTCGAAAGAAAAATCCAAGCACTTTTGAAGAGGTTGTAAAGGATTTACTTTATTTCGTTAGATTATATTAGATTTACAATTTTGGATTTTTTTAACAATCGACAGTAGCATATCTACCAATAAAAGGGGAAGGTAATGTATGGATCCTACCCTTTTTCAGTTGATAAAATTGAAATTTTGATTTTTATTGTATTAATTAATATTTAATAAGAATACTTATTACTCTGGTATTTGAAAAAGGGCAGAATGTTCTTCTCTGGTTCCTTTTTAAGAAACGGTCTACTTCATTTCTGAAATTCTACCTTAACCTTCTGCGTCTCGGCTTCTTTTCTTGCCTTTGATCTATGTTGAAAGAATTAAAAAAATTAAACGTATTTATCTAGGATATTCAGACTTATTTCAATTTTAATGTGTTTTCTACAATTGTTGAAAATTAATTGTAGTCTGAAGATGGTTAATCAACCGAAACGTCGCTAAAGAAATAAACTTTGTTAGTGATTCAATTGACCGCAACCCTGGAGTGAAACAACTTAAACGATAAAAGTTTTATGAAAATAACTTTTTAATTGAAATTAATAATTTGTGTATATCTGTATGCGTCATATATTTTTTATAACCATTCCACAACTTCAAAATGGAATCAATGTAACTTTGATTGTAATGTTTTTTGTTTTACTTCTGCAGCAAGGATTTTGCACCCTAATTGTCCTAATTACACTTTTATAAGCAAGGAATGCGAACAGTGTCCTTCAAATTATTTTAAATATAAACAACCAAATTGTTTCCATTACAGCGCTTATAATTTAGTTTCTTTTTTATGAAGGAATGACTAATGACTGTCCACAATTTCATATTTAATATGATGTAACTGTTTCCCTTTTCCTTTTCGTTCATGTTTTTAATACATAAATCAATCTAAAGTGTCATTGCCATAATTTTTGAGGATTAATACCCATCATTAAACACACACACAATGCTTGTAAAAAAGTTATAAAATATAATTTTAAATTAGGTACTTTGCCATAACATTTGAACCAATATTAGAATTATTACCTATTATTCAGAAAAAGTACTTGCATTGTTGTTTTCAATGTTGCCTTTTTTATTCAATTCAATATTACTTACAATAATCAATTTTTATTCTACTTCTGCTTAGTATTATTCTATATATATTACATTATGTACCTATGGAAATTTCGTGGATTTCATTTTACTTATTATTTCTATCTATTTTTTTACTTTTAGATATTAATTTATAGTAATTGCTTCAATGCCTGAGAAAAAGGTTTTATTCATCAAACAAATTAAAATGTCTAGATACCTATTAATTTTAATCTTTTCTTTTACTTTGCTAAATCAATTACGAACAAACGCCATTAATTGACTTGTTTGTCTACGAACTGCAGCCGTTCAATAAAAAAAAAAATATAAAGAGAATTGCTTCATAGCAACATTTGCCGTTTTTATTAGAGCACATATTTTCTGTTTCTGTCGCAGTGAGCCTTGATGACACGCAATTCTGCCAGATCATTACGCCAATTGAAGCGAAATAAGCCAATTTGCAGCATGTATTAAAATAGACTGTTAAAAGTCGACACGACAACGTCGAATTATAATTTATTTCGTTCATCTTCTTCAAATAAAATCATGCTATTATGACGTAGTTACTACCGATTCCCTTGTCCTAGGAAGGAAAGGTCTAATTCAAAAGACCACGTTAAGAAGTGAAGTGAAGTATTTTAGGCCAGGAAACAGAGTTGAAAAATTAGGTTAAAAAAAAGTAATTGGGGGCTGAGATTTTACAATTAGAATGTCTAGGGAAAGGCTATACAAAAGGCCCCTTATCTCGGACATCATAAAAAAATGATGGAATATTGTTTTTTATCAATAAATAAATTAAAAAATCAAATTTTTTAGATATCTTGGATTGTATAGGTCGTGGGAATTTTTTTTTCTTTAAATGGTGTGTTTTTTTACAAGCAATCAGATGGCATATTTCATTTTTAATTTAAGTAATAAACAACAGAGGTGTTTTAAATCTGTTGCTTTTTTGGAGTTAATTTTAACAAATAAAAATTTAAAAATTAATTGTTTTTTAACTATGTAAACTTTGAGTCTTTACGGAGAGAATGGCACCCAAAAAAAACCTTAAATCTTGTCCAAGCCGATGATTCTTCTCTTTAAAAATTGTTATTTTCTTCTAATCTCTAATAAACAAATGCAATTGTGCAAAAACTAATCATCCGTACGCCCCCAGTTTTCGCGTACTACTTATGCATATAGAAACCTTCAATTTACCTAGTTAGTCCAACATGAATTTTATAATTAATTAAAAAGGTATTAATAATCACAAAAAAATGCAATTTGGGACGTTCTTTTGTTTAAAAAGTAACACACACAGCTCATTTTGTAGGTATTTTTATTACGCACATTTTGTAGGTTTTTTTATTACGTACATTTTGTCTGTGAAGAGTTTTTCTCTATATTCCTTAGTTTTCCCGCTATAATTGAAAAACTACAAAAAAAATGATTTTTTTACCGTATTTGTTGATAGAAAACAATGTTTCACCATTTTTTTTATGATGCACGAGATGAGAGACCTTTTGTATGGCCTTTCCCTAGGCATTCTAATTGTAAAATCGCAGCCTCCCATTACTTTTTTAAAATGCCTATTTCCCTTTTTACATTTTTGGATTGTAGAATTTTGCTTGTATTTAATATTAATACACTTAACAATAATTTATTCAATACAAAATACAAATAATAAGTACCAAATAGCAAGTTGTATGCACAGAAGGTGGAAACGATATTTATAATTTCTATGTGATTTCTTCCCAAATTGTTTATTAGTATTCTTTAATTACAGAAAAAATGCCATTTATTTTATTTACGATCCATTTCCAAAGTATTAATTTTAAGATAGAAAATACTTTTAAATATTCGTATGTTACACCCAACGTATATACGTAGTAGCTTAGGTGGACTCTTCAAAAATTCATTTTTTACCTTTCAAGTTAATTATGTATTCTACATAAATGCTAATACATGTTAATAATTTGAATTATTAAAAATTTGTTATCAATGTGCTTCATAAGCATGGGCCATTAAAAATCATACACCCTTTCTTCATAAGAAAATATAGGGTTAAGACTGGTGGAGGGGAGGGGGATTACCAGCAAAATTATATAAAAGTTTCAGAACCAGAAAAAGTTAATTACACGAGACAAAAACCAATACCTGAAATTTTGGTGTTTCTGGGCTAAGGCTCATTAAGCCCCATACTTAGGACTACCCTAAACAACGAAAAGGATAACTTTTAGAAGACACTGTATTGCATTTTACATTAACTTTACAATAAATACTACATTTTATTGTTTGATAAAAAATGAACATTGGTCTTTATAATGATGAAAACTAAAATAAGAGAAGATTCTTTTTATACACAAGTCACTTAGTAGTAGTAAGTAGAAACTTAGAATATACTTTTTATTCAGAAGAAGGGAAACAAGCTTTAAGTAATTGTTTTGAATAAGTTCAAGGAAGGGTAAAAAATCAAGGAGAAGCTTACAATATCAACAAAATATTGGGGCCTAGCCCTTGATGGATATAGGATGTCAGTAGCAATGTTGTGCAATGCACAGGGTCTGACTAACAAGGGACCCTTTTAAGCAAGGACCAAAGTTCTGGGATTCTCTATTTGAAGGCCTTTCGAAATTTTTCGAACATTTTAGAAAGCGTTTAATAGTAGTAAAACAATAGCAGCAAGTTACAAAACAAAGATACTAGTATGTTTTCCTTTTCCATCATTTTTCCTATACGATTTGATTATCTGAAGCAGAGAATTATGTCATTTAGAAATTTTATTCATCTTTTATAAAATAATACTCGCTCTTTCAGGGTGATTATTGATAAGGTCATGCTGCTAATTTTTTGGGATGTAATTTTTAACGAATCGACAGACAGATCGTTTAACAAATTAAAATTTGTGAAAAATGATGGAAGGAATTTCATGTCGATTCTTTAAAAAATCTATAGCTAAAACTTAGTTAATTCCTTCGCAGAAGAGTTTCGAAAACCTCAATTATAATTTTCTTCCTTTAAAACTACATAGATAGTATAATGGAAGTTCTTTTATTTCATTTCCTTGTATTCGTATTTTTTAATGAATGTTTTGAAATAAAAAATTGGAACTTCTTGAAGGTTTACTAATGAATAATGAGAAATTTCGGTATTCCAGTGTGCCACGGTATGATGTAGGTGTTTATATGGGCTTTAATTATGAAAACTATCAGGAATTGAAGAACATCAACTACGTAAAGTTGATAACCAAATCTGATCCCCAAAAACCGCCCAATAAATATAAGTTTGTAAAGACCACCTAACAAAGTGGTCTTGTTCCCTTATAAATTTTCAACTTGTTTTAGTAATTATATCTAACATGCTTGGCCCAATTCGAGTACGTTAGGGCTTGTAGGTATATAGAAGTACATAAATTAAGCTCTGTAATAAACAGGTATAAGTCGTAGGTCCAGAACTGAGAATTAAAAAGGTACGAGTTAATGACAGTTAAGATGCAGGTCACAAAGTGGATATTACCAAAGTGGAAATAACCCTGTGAGAAGAATAATTATAAGTAAAATACGTAAACATATACAACGATGTCTACAACACTTTACACAGAGAATGTTTCTCACTCAAAGAAGTCAAGGAATCACTAAATTTTAATTAAAAACCGATAATATACATTTGCATCAACCTGATTACAGTAAAAATCGTTTAAAATTACATTATAATAATAACAATCATTATTTACGTTTATTAATAAAATTATTAATTAATTAAAAATAATATCGAATTGAATTTATGTTTTTAAAGTTCAGGTAATGTGTCTTAAATTTTTCACATATTGTTTTAACCAGCTGGCTCCTCTTTATCGCTCTTCTAATTTAATTTAGAAATTGTTATTTAATTTTTATAATGGGTCATCGTATGACTTGACCTAGAATTATCACAATCTTAACTTTAATAACAGTCAAAACGTTCATGTTGATATTTTTGAAAATATTAAGTACAAGCACATAATCTATGAAATTAATATATCTATACATATATACATAATACATACAATATTTGATATTATTTATATATAGTTTTATCATCATAGTAACAGTACAGAGCAATTATGTTCTGATTTATTTATTAGAATTTTTATCTATATGTCTCTATTGAGTCTTGTTCGTTTTTAATTTATTGTTAGTTGATATAATTTAAATCTATTAATTTTAAGTGATTTATAATTTGTTGAATAAAAAATGGGCAACATACGTATGTTGGTTAAATTAGACCGTTATAACCTTTAATTCTTGAACCTATAAGTATCTAAATAATGATTATTGGAGTAAAACTTTTTATAACACTGAAACTAGCAGCTATCTCTGAGCGATAGCTTAACATTTTTTAATGTAACGGTTGAGGCAGTAAAACTTTAAAGATATTTATTAACTTATTTGGTCTAATGACTGACATTGACACTCAGAATAATGACTGTTCAAACATCGCTGTTACAATGCTAAGGGACAGTAATCCTTATTAAGTAGTTGTCTAGATCATTGCTTAGCATTCGGGAGGTCACCAGTTGAATTCCGGTGGCGGGCTACTCTGGTCCATGTTTTTCTGTGGTTTCCTTGGATCATTAAGGCAAATGCTGGGGTAGTAATATTCCATAGATAGTCTTTCAATTCTCTTCTTTCTTTCTTCCCCCAATCACACTACTCCTAAAGAAGGCTGAAGAGGGCCTCTGCCTTACCGTCCGACTTTGCACTACTGTGTAGGCCGGAAAAACATCGCCCACCAACATTGGTGGAAATGAAACACCCAAAAATTTTACTTAAATTGTCATTACGGTAATTGCCCTCAAAATTTGCTACCATTTATTGCTTAACTACTACCCTGTAAAGCCTTTTAAACTATTTTGATGTTTACAGGCACAAGTTAACACAACAGAATGTAATACGTATTTCAGCTAAATGTTGACGTAATCAGTTGGTGACGATTTTATTGCCTGAGCAGTCACTTTAAGAAAATCAGTCAATAGTCATATAACCAAGATGTTCTCTTTCTTGTCTAATTCAGTCTTCTCTTAATGTATAAACAATAATTATAGTAAGAGAATAAAAAGCCTTCAACTCAAAAGTATGGTGAATGACATATTTAGTATTCATCAGTTGAGTATGATTACAGCAATAATTATTTTGACATGATAATCAGGGATCCATAGAAGCAAACAATGCAATAAAATCAGTTCAATGATTTCTGGTATTAGCTTTTTTGTTATGAATTAAAGGGTCAGACCACCACGGTGTAGATATTGTTGATTGATGATATCTAATAATAATAGTGATAATATAGTTCCAATGAAATGTTGAAAATACATAAAATTTCTTTCATTTATTGCAAGTTACAAATATTAGTCAACTCCATAATTAACTTATATTATCTTTTATGAAAAACATTGGTTTATTAAGAAACAAATTTTATCAAAACTACTTTAACGGTAAAATTCAGTATTTAGAATATAATAAGCCTCGTTTCGTGTTGACCTGCTGTTCTAGTTGATATAACGTATGTAGTACTCAAATCTGTGAATGGTCACTGATGCGATGTCAAGTGTCCACAGGAAGAGGATTTATGCCCAGCAGTTCAGGTTAATGAGTTCTGATTAATTCCACCTAAATTGTTGCACAGCAGGACGTCCGGATGCATTCAAACTGATTCATTCACTACATAAACATAACGTTGATACTTACAACCAAGACAATTAAATGTAAACTATATAAAATTAAAGTAAATTATCATTCCTTGTTTATTACTATTTTTGTAAATATTGTGCAGTAAGTCTTTTTTTCTTTCTCTTAAATTAATTTCTTCGAGGGATAAACAGAAGTTTTGGAACAGAAGGGTGCACATACAGAGTGCTTAATGCATAAATGTATAATTTCAAATTAGGAAGTGTAATAAGGCAGAAATGCTAACAAACACAAATTCTATTTACTTACCATTACGGTACAATTTTTTTTTTCAGAACACTAGAAATATGTATTACACTATGCCGGTAGTTGGTTTCCTATGTACACTTTACATTTTAATTATACTTAATGATTGTAGTCCATTTTATATGACAAAAAAACAAAACAAAAATCTTTAACGTCCTTTCCACATATCCATTTTTTTATAAATGGTTTATTACCATACAACTGCAAGTAGATCTGAGCAAACTTAGATTCTTGCTCAGTTGTTAGGTTTTATGCAATATTCAATATAGTGGAAACAAAATTTTTCCGTAACTGTAATTAATGTCAACAGCTGATCGGTGACACTCGAATTGAGTACAAAGCTTAAACAGGTAAACACGTAATTATTAAGGGTTTGTTTATCAGTAACGAAATTATTATCTGTAATATTGCTAAATAAAACGATATTGTCAAGGGGGGAGCAGTAAATAAAACAAAATTATTACCCATACTCCATTTAATTATTATTGTTTTCCGCCAAATGCATATACACAGTGTCGTAATGAAAACTTGTACATCCATAAAGCTCGACAAAATAAACGTTTTAAGAAAAATCCGAAAACGTCGATTTTTCATCAAAGGGGACCAATTTTTGTTTTTCTTTTCATGCACCCACACTTGTTTCAAGAAGGTGCAATTGCTCACTTACTCTTATTAAAAAGCCACTATAGGATACAAGTTTAAAGGTTTTGTTGTATATTTTGGAGAGTTACTCTTGCCCAACTGGTTTTTTACAAAATTTATGGATTTATGTTATAACTAGTAAATTCTTCCTTGAAAAATATGTTTCATTGTGAATCTCCCTGTAACCTGTACGTTGGTAACACATTTTTAGCTTCAAGGCGGATGTTTTGTACAATTTTTTAGTTTTTACTTTTAACTAAATACACGATCTTAACAACTGAAGTTAGCAGATCATTGCTTTGAAATCAATTAATAATGTACTGTTATGAAACGAATGATGGAATGTGTCATTTTAGGTGTTACGTATACAGTGACAATGACATTTCAGAGATAATTTTATCATTTCTTGTTAACAATTAAAAATGTCTTACGATCAGGGTATAAATCTGATGAGTTTAAGGAAATAAGAAAGGGAGTTATTCAGTTGCATCCAAAAGGGGGGAGGGTGTAAGTTACTTGCACGCCGGGGCCAGTTTACTTCCCTGCTGTGATCCAAATAACCCTAAAAGTGGTGAGACAGTTGCATGTGAACATGAAATTATTGCTCCCAGGGTACAACGAATTCCACTACCTTGAAACTAATCAATTTATTCATTAATAGTTAAGACTTATTAGAAATCGACAAGGATTTGAAATAAATGTATTTAGTTCGTGTGATATTTCCTTTTTCTATTCATCTTGACTTAGTAATACAAAAATTATTTTGTTTCATTCGGTAGGATTACAAGGTTATGGTAGGTAAAGGCAACACGAACGAAGTGACTGTTGTCGTGATCTTTTAATTACCTTATACATAAATAATGTTTTATTCTGTTTAGCTTACATAAGGTGTTCTTTTTTTATAAAAGGGAAGCCCAATCTAATCCAGAAATAATAGAGTACTTGTAATAAATTGTATTTACTGAGCCCTCTGCGTCCTTAAATATTCGACTACCTGAATTTTGTTTCTTTTTTACTTTAATATTTTGAATGTTAATAACCAATTATTATGAAACTATCAATCTTTTTAAAATTTCCTTGTAACATAAGAGATCAAAACAACGTAATTGAATCAACTTCATTAATAATAGGGTTGTAGATTCTTAAGCTATCCTGTGGTATGAGCTTGATTCTGACCAGTAGTGTCAGTTATCCTGTATTTTCTCTATTCTCTAACAAATCTTACTTCTTAATTTTATTTTATACTATGAAGAATTGTTATAGGTATTAAAGAAGGTGACACTTATTCTTTTTAAGAAGTGTTTAATATGACTTTTATATGTTAAAGCTCATTCATACATAATTAATTTTTTTATTTTTGAAAATTTACGTTTTCTCTCTAATAAGATTAGCAATCGCTCAATGTAATTCATGTATGTATGTGTATGTAGGTACCATTTAGAAATTAAGATAATCTGTAAACGTATTGAAATATTGTAGAACAATAAGTATTTTAAGTGGCTTTTGTATTGTTACGATTAATTTAGCACATTACAATAAAAAAATATTATTTGTAATAAAAGTAATAAGCTAATAAGTGTATAGAAATAGCAGCATATTTGTATACAGGGTGTTTCATCGGTTTTGCTCGGATTGGCGAAAGGGCAGTCGTGCCCCCAAATCCCTATCAGTTAATAATTATCTTTTCGATTATTAGCAATTAACTAATAACTGTTTACTGTTTTATGTTTTTCATAAATTTCTTTTATGTAGTTTTGTTGAATTCTTCTGAAATTATTAAAACATTTAGTTATTAGGTCTCGTATAGCAAAATTCCCAACAAGCAGCAAATAGCATTCACTACGCTGTCTGTAATTTTTTATTGAACGCTGTTTAATAACATCGGTATACCTTTACCCTTTAAGTCTTTAATATTTTCAGTATTCATATTTTCGTTTTAATCAAGCAGCCCGCAGCGCCAAATTATATTCTACATGAAAATGTGAAGAATAAATAATGTACAATAAGTGCTTACTTATTTAACTGCAAACATTAACCACTACACTAACGGCAGATGCAAAGTCCTGTCTAATTGAACATATTAAGTTGTTGCAGCAGCCGCGCGTACCATTCAAACATTAGTTACGACTGACCAACAGAAAAGGACATATGAAAACCAAATACGGGTGGTGTTTAAATAGAATCAAATGCTTCATCTTCATTGTTATACTACTTTTGTAATTAATAGAATATTGGTAAAAAGAAAAATAAAAAGTTAAAGAGGTTAAAGAAATTCGGTGATAGGATGAAAAAACGATAAAATTAAGAAAATATAAAACAAAGAAAATCATCTTGCCATGATGTTTTAATAGGAAGGTAATCGCAAATTTAGAGCGGAAAAGAAAAGGTTAAAAGCGTTAAAAAATGTTAAAAATGGGAATTGGAAGACATTAGAAAAATAAAAAGAAAACAGAGGAAATCATGGAAGATAATAAGGAAAACAAGAAGCAGGAATGTAAAATTCCTTCTGAGATATGAAATATAAACATATTATCAGAAACAGGCACAAAAATAAGTACGGATAAATTAACGCAATAATTAATGATGGGGAATGTTATAGTTTTTGCAAAATGTGAAAAGAAGTGGTCAACCCTATAATCATCAATATTCCCATATTGTACCGTGTAAAATTCTACCTAGTGGGTTACATTACCTTGAAGAAAATCTATTTATTTATAAATAGTTCAATATTATTAGAAGCCGGCAGAGTTTTGAAACAAATGTACTTAGTTCGGGTGATATTTCCTTTTTTAGGTCTCTTAACTTATTAATAAAAAAATCAAAAAATGATTTTGTTTTATCTCTTAGGCCGCTTTCTGACTTGTCGGTGTAGCAGCGGTGCGGTATCGGTATGCTCGGTATACGCGGTACCGAATGCTTACTGAGCACCTATATTTCAATACGGTCTTCCTGACTTGTGCGGCACGTGCGGTAGAGGAGTGATATCGGTTTGGTATACTGCATCGCGGTAGAAACGTCCAGTGGCCGCTCGGGATTACTGCATGAGACATCATACATTATCTTCATCACTCAAGGAGGACGACGTCTTCTTGTGACGGTACAAGCGGTTCTGCTCCGTTTTATGCCGAAAACATACCGATAGATGTGTAAATGCAAGCAACGCGGAATCGTTTCGGTACCAACCACTTCGGTACCGCACCGCTGCTACACCGACAAGTCAGAAAGCGGCCTTAGGATCACAGGGTTACCGTATGTATGTATAATCTTGTTATTACTTTATATATGAAGTTTCGTTGTGTTTAACTTTCTTTTTAGGTGTTTATTTTCATAGAATACATCTGATTATTATAATTTTATCTGTTTGATTACCCATACGATGAACACGATATGAAATGCACTGTCCTCAGGTATACATTTGAGTCGTAGTACGAAATGAAAAATTTAAGGGTAACGGTACGAAATGGGACCGTACGAAATGGAAATAAGCCGAAATAAATATTTTTAAAAATATGTATTTATTTATCGTATTTACCGACCATCTATTTTGTACAAATATGGTAATACTTACAATAGATATGAGTGAGTGATATCTTTTAAAAACAGTCTTCCTTTTCAATCATTTATAATAGTTTATACATACGAAATTAATAAATATGTATTACACTAATATTATAAAGGCGAAAGTTTGTGAGTGTGTGAGTGTGTATGTTTGTTACTTCTTCACATCTAAACGGCTGGAGCGATTTTAATAAAATGGTATGGAGTTAGCCAACATCCTGGATTAACACATAGGCTACGTTTTACTGCGGGAAAATATCTTATTCCCATGGGAAAATCTATGAAAATGAATTCGCGGATAATGTATAGGAAATTTTGTAGCTTTGTACATAACTTTTTTAAAAAATTTTTTGAAATAAAACACGATAGGTACTTAAAATCACGCCCAATTCCCATAAGGAGTGAGCAGAGAATAATGAAATGGAGATAGTACTTTGACCCACCAATTGTTGCTTTAATTTAGTAGATATAATTTATTTTACTGGAGATGCACAATACATATTTGGTGTGATAAGATACTTAAGGATTCAGCAAGCTTCGTTGTCTGTACCATGTCTATATGACTTCAATTATGTAAATTTACTATTACTTGACAGATTTTACATAAAGTATGAACGTACACTCTTCGACTAATATTGAAGAGTACAGTAGACATGTTTAGAGAAGAAGAAATCTTTTTATTTACGCAGAAAACAATAAGTCCCGCAATGTTATTTACCGGGATGTGCTGCAGTAAAATGATTTCTAGCTCTGTAATACGATCCGAGACAAAAAACAAATTTTGTAAATTGATCTTTCCGATGCTCAAATTTAAATTATTTTTACTGTTAATACACAATTTATTTTCCCTAATAAACCACGGATAACACCGCGGGGCACAACTAGTATATATATATATATATATATATATATATGCTGTAGGTGCACTAATTAAATGGTTCGATTCATCAATTATAATCTTAGTTTAAACTTTATTGGAATTCCCAATCACCCTCAACTTTCCTGTAAGTGGTACCTTTTACACAAACACCACTATTTTGTACTTTACTATTATTTTTTTAGAAGAGATATCTACAATAGTGCATTAAGAATACTGTACTAAAAATATGATAGATATAGGTGTATCTATGATTGTTTTTTTCAGAAGTTATACATATTTAGCAGTTCTTTCATTTAAACAGACATATACTTAACAATTGTATGAATATTTTCTTTCAACTGTTGCAAAAATAGTTCTGCCAAAAAGTGAGCCTTAATTTCAATTTTAAAAAGTTTTCCCATGTCTTTATCATTACAATTTCAATAATGTTAAAATAGAAGATTGAATATCAAAGACACTGAATACTTAAATGAAATTCCCAATAAGCTACTTAAAGAAGAAAAGTTCAGTACTTAACAATTATAATTATTTTAATTAATAATCAAAAATAATAAGGCATAAAAAAATAGCCACATTTTTATAATTACTGTATTTAGATAATTCATATTCATTAAATGTCTAAGATGTTAATTTGGGATCATGTGTTGGCAAACAATTAATCAGATAACGAAAAATTGTAAACACTACTAACTATCAATCATTTCAGATTAAACCACTAGTTCTCAGTTAAACTAAAAATATCAAACCTTCAAGAGTAATTTCTGCGGTCAGGTCACCATTAATTATTAATACAATGACAATAAGTTAATTCACAATTGAATACTCGCTATTTTTATTTGGACATTTATATTTTAAGAACTATAATTAATTAGTCTTTAATATCAGTCATCGGTTGCAATGAATTATAGAAAAAAGTATTTAGCAGAATTTAAATAAGACAAGTTCATCTAAAAAAAGGTAAATTTGTAGTATTTTCAGCTCCTTCCCTGCAACCCCTTAGGTAATGTGAAACTATTCCGACTTTTTTCAAATGGCAACCTAGGTTATGTAAGGGCTCTATGAGAAAGTTTTTCAAACCCATATTCGATAATATGAACAAAGTAGGGAACATTTCGAACATTTACACCAAGATGTTTTAATGTACGATCTTGTTGAAATCATATTCATTCATAAGTAATATCTAGATCACCCTCGTTAGGAAACATAAGGTTATTACGGTATTAAGTCGACTGAGAGGAAATATATGCAACGATCTGCAGCAAGACTTTTATCAAAGAAATACGGTTCTAAAGTTCTGTTATTTGTTATGTCAACCGACACGTTGACTTTTTGGGGATGTTGTGTATGTTTCATCTCTTCTTCTCAAAATAATTTAAATGAAATGAACTTGATAGCGGATTTGACGAAATAAACTGGCCCTTACTTTGTTGACATTATCGTATAGGGTTTTAAAAGACCTTCTCGTAGAGTCGTCACATGACCTAGGTTGCCATTTGAAGAAAAAGCTGGAATAGTTTTAAATTAAGGGGTTTCAGCGAGGGGGCTACAACTACTACAAAAAGGCTCGCAACAATTTAAATTAATTACAGTGTTTCAACATTTTTCTAAAAAATAACTCATACAGAAGATATGAATTTTATGCGTTTCTTTTAAACAGCCCTGCATAATTAAAATGAAGCAATTATAAAATACCTACTGTAACGAATAAGCGAAATTTTTATGGTGTTTTATAATGATTAAATGAATTAAATGAACAAATAATACTTTTAAACTAATTATAAATATATATCAATACTACTTGCCTAAATGATTATCAACTAAGGGCGTTGGTAATGGCAGGGGTTGAGTGATAGCGGGAACCCGCTACCAGCCCCTAACCCTTCTGACTCGCTTTCTTGATCTTTCTCACTTCTACTCTTATTACTGACTTACTCTCAAAACTATTTCTTTTATACTGACCCACATAGTGCTCTTTTACCCCCAAACGAAACTTTGCAAGTTGGTCACAGCCCACTTTTGCCGTGCAATTATGTCGCATTTGCGTGTGGCGGTTCCTTATTTCGTAAAATCAACAGGTTGCATATTTAAATTAAAACAAATAAAAGTAGTGAAATGAAAAACAATTAAAAGCAAATGTTATTGTGGAAAAATATAAGCACTACGTGACAAAAGTTGTAACTTATTTATTTTAAAACAGTAATGATAAAAACTAAAATATTGTCTAATTTTTTTAAAGTGACAGCTCAGGCAATAAAACTGCCCCAAAGCGATCACCGTTGTCAATGCCTAACTGAAATAATCTTAGCTACAAAGATAGATTCAATAAGAATTTTCTCTCTTAACATCGTCATTATAATATAAAATTCGAACCGTCCTCTTTTTGAGTGCCGATGTCAGGCATTCGACTTAATAAGCCAATAGATTTCTTGAAAATGTTATTGCTTAAACCGCCACTTAAAGAAAATTGACAGTACCTATTATTTCGTGCAAAAAATGATTGAATGTTTAGATGGAGCTAGTATTATTATGAACATTATATTTGAACTGCACTCGTAGTTATGTCCTAAGTGGGCGCTAGACTGAACACATCTCGTTCAGTTGAATTAAATTAGTGGCCACACAACGGTCACGAAGTGGCCTCAGTCACTCTGTTTACTGGCTATTGAGCCGCATCGCAATTATTACAGTTGACCTTTCTCGGAACGCTATTGTTTCCAGCATAAAGTGCAAAGAAAAACTGTGCAGATTTTTATTCGTTTATACGTATGTTTTATTCCTATACTATTACTTCACACCAACAACAAGTTGTTGCTTTTTTTATAAGTATTATATGTTTATGTATCTTATACTGTACAAAATTTCATCAAACTTGAATTTCTGAATAAGGCATTGCCAAGTATATTAAATTAATTCTACTTTTTGTTTTTTTATTTCAACTTCTTGAAATTCTACAATATTCAGGACTGTCTGAGGAAGTAAGAGTACGGAATTTCGTTCAATAATAATTAGATACTTCAAGAAGATTATTATTAAAACTAAAAAACTAAGCTTTTAAAGTATATCCCATCAAAAACATAAATGTGAAATGAGAGCCAAGTTCAATATATATGCCTTGGTTGTTGACTTCAACGACAAAAGAAGTGAGATCTAAATGGGTGCCAAGTTCAATGGTCAGTCCTGAAATTTATTTATAATAACATAAAATATATTTTCTTCTTATAACTTAGGATAATATATTGTAGCCTATGGTAGCCTGACTTAGGTAGCGCGAATCGTCCGTACAGACGCTTTGCTTAAAAATCGTATAAAAATATGTTTTCTAAAAATTTAAGTCATGGTATAAAATAAAATTATAAATTCTAGCCTACTAAAATACAATTTCTAGATCGTTGCATAATTTAATTTGTTTAAATATTCAAATATATTCTTAACATGAATCTCATTGGCAGTGTCCCAACGAAAATACTCAATAAGCCATCCGTTGTTTTAGTTAAAAACGTTTTTGAATATTATTTCGCATTCAATACTCAGAGGAATTTACCTTAAATTCCTAAATCCTACAGTAATTTACACAAAACCAAAACTCACAAGATTTTAATTCATTGAATATAAATAGTTACCGTGAATTGGAAGCAATTTTTTATAATGTTCATGTGATGCGATAAGTTAAATTGTTCTCACATTAATCGTTGCAAATTATTTTTCAATGTCATCAGTCAGGCACTTCAGTTATTTAAAAATAATTGTCTAAAAACTAATCATTATTAAGTATAAATTAATTCTATGAAAGGAGAGTAAAAA
Organism: Agrilus mali; assembly: GCA_029378335.1. Classification (NCBI taxonomy): domain Eukaryota; kingdom Metazoa; phylum Arthropoda; class Insecta; order Coleoptera; family Buprestidae; genus Agrilus; species Agrilus mali. Next base: position 10,485,853 of record CM055660.1, read on the forward strand.
AAAACAAACTGTTGTAACAGTAATTAATAAGTGTTTGTAAAATTGACAACCACGAAGGATTGGCCAATATTTTAACCGTTTATCAATAAAAATCTATTAATGTTGCTTATTTATCTTATTTCTATCTATTTTTTTAATTATACATTCAGGTAATACAGCATATTCTTATTTACAATAAATATATAAACATTAAACATTGATTTTATGGAAAAGAGTGCGTTAGATTCTTTTTTTATTTTCTTATTGATTCTTAAGAATACGTCAGAAATTGATCGGTGAAACCAAAATTTAAATATATATCTTGAAAGATAGCAAAGATCCGGAACAGGTTCTTTTTATTTTAAAGTGATTTAGAGCAAAAATGTCATTCAGAATATAGAATACATAATAAACAATGTACGTGCACAGACTTTATTATTAAAACTAAATACATAAATGGGGATTTAACAAAAATTTATAGACAATACAAACCTTCATTTTTGGCTTTAGAGTTTCACCAAGGCACAGTATAGTCTTAATCTCGACTCCAACTCTTGTCTTGACTTTAAAGTCAAATCAAGAAAGTAATTTTTCTTGTCTTGTGCAATTTGTTGGTCATAACTTTTTGTCTTGATTCAAGAGTCTCTATAGAGAGGAACATATCTTAAGCTGTAAAAAGATTTTGTAACCCTTAATATTTATACAAACAACATTGTTAATAACAGCTAGGAGCCTAATACTTTCATGTTTCATATACAGGGTTGCTCATTAGTGCGTCAAAGGTCAATATGGCCTTTATTAAATCAGATTGGAGACTTTTTTTTATGAGAATGATACAGTATCAAAAGACGCATATTTTAAAAATAGTTTGACATATACAGGGTGAATCACTAAATCGGAGCACATTCCAACATATTTTTTTTAAATGAAATACCCTGTATATTATTTGTTTTTCATAATCTACTTAAAATTGTCTTTACAATGATACAAAGATTTTTGGGTTTGGATGTTGCATTGTTGAATTAATAATGAAAATGTAAAAAAATTGGTTGCAACAGGGTTTGGCTTTTTAGTTCAATGCACGAGTATTACTATTAGTTGAGATGAAATATTTAGTAGTTATGCTACCAACGGATGTACTAAACCTAAAAAATAATAAAATCATTTTTTACGGTGCAGTCAATTGAGCAACCTTCAAAGAGCGATTTCTCAATTTTTTCAAATGGAATATTATTGAATTTTTGGAATGGTGCGTTAATTCTGCTTAATGTTCTTTATAATATTTTATACCTAAACCTCGTAATTTCAGAGATTTTTCACTTTTTTCATTACAGCACGCTTAACGTATTAAATTATTAGATGTATTAGACGCATTACGTATTCATTTACTATTTGCTTGTGCCAACTTGTCAAATCTTACCGATCAGCACACTAGATCAAATCAAAAACAAATAATCAGCTGGAAATAATATGAAACACCCTGTTCATTTAAAAAAAATATGTTGGAACGTGCTCCGATTTAGTGATTCACCCTGTATATGTCAAACTATTTTTAAAATATGCGTCTTTTGATACTGTATCATTCTCATAAAAAAAATTGTCCAATCTGATTTAATAAAGGCTATATTGACCTTTGACGCACTAATGAGCAACCCTGTATAATGATGAGTATCCAGTTAATGCCTAAAACGTTTATTTAATACGTTCATGAAGATTAAACTGGACCGAAAATTAAATAAATGTTTTAGGCTTTGATAAAAAAAAGCTTTTATAAGTGCTTTGCACCACGCTAGGCTTTTGTTAGATGTAGAATTCTTTGTTTACGTATATTAAAGTTTGATGGATCTTATTAGCTATTTATTAAACTGTATAAAAATAGACTTTCGAAAAAATTCTCACTTGATTTTGTTTCAGCTTTTGCATCGATGCTTTTGTCTTGATCGTCTCTTGTTTCAAAATAAGATCAAAACGATAATTTTTAAAAATCAAAAGTTCCATGACTACCCGGCTTAGCGAACAATAATTCAATAGTAGTTGATGATGGTGGGCTTTCACGGCCGGCGTTCGTATGGTAACCAAGTATTTTCCGGGTTGTTATGCCGTGGTCCTGTCTTCCTCCTTTTCTAAACGTTTCGCCAGTCTCGACTGTTGGCATCCTCAGTAGATTGTGGCTACTCCTGCTGCTTCTTCTGTTAAATCTCAGCCGCAATCTACTGAGGATACCAACAGTCGGGACTGGCGAAACGTTTAGAAAAGGAGGAAGACAGGACCACGGCATAACTACCCGGAAAATACTTGGATATCAATAGTAGTTGATAAAAATAAATTGACACTAAAATTAAGAGGTTCTGAATAAGGTTAGGTCCTTAAAAATTGTATCTTATACTTACACGATTTATGTCCTCACGCTCATAATCTAACCTGACCAAACCCAACTAAACCCCAAAGCCATTTATTTAGAAATTATAAGCCGCCAATTATATGGCAGTAAATTATCGACATTTCCCTTTTCTCTGTTAGTAAGATAGATTTACTAAAGATGACGATGCATTTCTTACGTTGTTATTGTTATTAACTTTTCACTTTTTTACGTAACCATCTAAATTGGATCACGCTTTGTATTCTGTCCCATTTTACACATAAGATACACGTAATATGTACATACTTACAGCGTACTCTTATTAAATTAATTCCAACAAGGATGTTTAAACCTACGCATTATTTGTACAAAGAAAAATCTTAACATAACCGCTTTCTAAGATGTTACCATTGTCCATACAATATGCTGTTACATAAATATCATGGTTAGGATAAGGGTTTAACTAATTCTGTTAAACGAGTGTCTCGTGCTTCTTCTGATCTGCTTCATCAAGTTATTTAGTGGAACTGGTGATAATTGAATGCTTTAAATGCAATTATACACGAAACAATAATAAAATAAATAAATAAATTACTATATGGAATATATATGAAAAAAAATATCTCAAATAACAATTTTAACTAATTTGCACCTGTCACTCTGTTAAGGTACAAACACCGTCCAAATTTTCAGTAGCCAACAAAAATTAACTTTCTGTAACATGAATGAAACAAGGTATTTCATATGTAAAAATTTACCCACAGTTTTTTACTACAAGACATTGTTTTTAACACAATATAACAATAGATGCATTATTATTAATCGTAAATGTGCTTCATTATGTTATTGTCATGTTTTATGACGATATTTTGTTTCTGTGGTATTCTTCGACATTTTTTAGTAATAATCAGCAAGCAAATTAGCACCTCTTTTACGTAGATATCCGTTTTTCATTGCAGAAATGTCTTCATTGGACCGTTTCTTACTACTGTTTCTTAATTTTCGGGAGAGAAATCGGTATTACTGATTTGACATTGTTTCAAACTCTCAATTAAGTTTCATTTAGCACTCACATATTTTATCTTTTGTAAGTTTTCCTATTACAGACCCACCAATACGCCCTCTTTAACTTTGCTTTGGATACAGGAACCCTCTTCCATCCAAATCATTACATTAACAAAATTCTTCATCAATCCAATAAAAAATTAACTACTGACCATTAGCAACATTTTTCCGAAAGAAATTACATTATTTGGTCTGCTGCTGAAAATTCTGACAATGATTTTGACGGATTTAAATCTTGAACTAGTTATTAAGTTCGCCCTGCGAAATCAGACAAGGGCCCGTGCATGTTACGGGGTGGTGGGTATTAGAAGAAATCTGTTTTCAGATTTGATTTCAGGACACCAAAATATGTTAAAAACCTCTAAAGAATGTCTTGTCACTAATCTTGTGTTTATCAGTATTAGTGTAGTATGTCACTTATTATTTAACAGTAATTAAACTTGCTGTGAGTTCTTTCCATCAATAAATAGTGAAACAATTTAGGACAAAAATGTTAATTTATTTCGATAGATTCAAAGTAGGTGTATTTTTCTGAATGAGTGTTTCAGGAGGAAACATGAAACTAATAATATATTTACAACATTAACAAAATTTTATACTTTTAAATATTAATATATCCAACATACCTATAGGGAAATTATGCCGGATTCTAATGGGGCAGAGTATTTGAATATCAAGTATAAAAAGAAATAGAATAACGACATATGGGCTAGAATTATATGTGGTAACGTATGGAGAGGACATAAAAAGGGTTTCAGAGATTGGGAATGTAGATTACGTGGACGTATTGAGGAAACATTACTGCAATTGTTTAGTTGTGGAACACCAATAAAGATTCAAAGAGAGGAAATAAGGGAATTTATAAAGGAATGGAAAGGTGATAGGATAGAGAATGATACGTGGGAGTTGAAAGTCGAAACATTAAAAGGCGAAGTATGTGACGAAATTTGCGAATATATTAGGATTATCACACTGTAACGAATTTTCTAGTCAAAGTATTTATTTAAACGATTATTTATTTAACACTATTTATAACACTTAAACACTAACTTAGAACTACCATTTATATCACAACAATTCACTTATTTATATTACAATTTATTTATATCACTTTGTCTATTATCGGTTTTAATTCGCGCACTGATGCTTTCTTCAACTAACTGTTCTCGGTCCAAAGATGATCACTATATATACACCTTTCGAACTTTCTGGACAATTCGAAAAGGAAATCCTGACGGTTCTCGAATGATGAGTAATAATTAGAAAGTCCTCGATTATTCCAGAATTGAACTTGTTACTTGTCGCCGGAGAATGATTTACATCTTGTAAATTGATAACACGAAAAGTACCGTGAGCGGTATTTACGCCGTAAGCATGTTAGTGATAACAGGTACATGCCACAAATTGTTATCGCACACACGTACTGTGTCACTGGTCGCTACAACACTAATATTATAAAGGCGAAAGTTTGTGAGTGTGTGAGTGTGTATGTTTGTTACTTCTTCACGTCTAAACGGCTGGAGCGATTTTAATAAAATTTGGTATGGAGTTAGCTGACACCCTGGATTAACACATAAGCTACGTTTTACTGCGGGAAAATATCTTATTCCAATTAGAAAATCGATGAAAATGAATTCGCGGAATATTATAAATGCGAAAGTAACTCTGTCTGTATGCTACACAATCTCGCCTAAAATTTACTCAACCGATTTAAATGAAATTCGGTACAGAGATAGTCTAGAGCCTGAGAAAGGACATAGACTACTTTTTAATGCAAAAAAGAGATGTAAGGGGTTTAAATAGGAAAGTTTGTGCGGAAATTCCGTAATTTTTAAAGATTTTTTAGGCTTTTGATTAGATATAAATAAATATGACATTCAATGTTTGTAAAAATTTTACCCTTAAGGGGATAAAATTAGCCGATGAAAGTTTTGTGTAATGGCGTCGTCCAAAAAGCTTACGGCCCAGAAAATTAAAATATTAAGTCTAAAAAGTTATGGAGGTTTTGTTTATTTGGATCAATAAAAGTAGTTGAATACTAAGCTATATAAACTATTTTAAACTATAATTAAACTATATTAATCTATAATATTATAAATGCGTAAGTAACTCTGTCTGTCTGTGTGTTACGCAATCACATCCAAACTACTGAACCGATTTAAATGAGAATTTGGTACAGAGATAGATAAGTAGATATAAAGCTAGAGGCTTGAAACTTATTTTTTAGGCTTTTGATTAGATATAAATACGACATTTTAAGTTTGTAAAAATTTTACCCTAAAGGGGGCAAAAATAAGGAATGAAAGTTTTTGTGTAATGACGTCGGCAAAAAGGCTTACGGCCCAGAAAATAAAAATATAGAAAAAAAATTTAAATGCTGCCGAAACGAAGTCGCGGGCATAGCTAGTAGAAGATAAGTTTAGAGGTAACAATAATTAGTATAGTGTAGGTAGTAAGTAGTGATTGTAAAAACGCGATTGTATGGTAGCAAAATGTAAATTCTCTTGAGGTATACCTACATGTGATTCTATAATAATAAAAATAAATATTAATATATCCATTCTTAAATTCTTCAGTAATTATGATCTTTGCAATGGTGACCATAAAGGGCAGGGTACTATTTTCATAGATACTAAAATTTCAAATTCTTCGTTATCTTCCAAGATACATACATAAAAGGAAAAAAGCAAATTTAATCTAATAAATGTTTCTTTTTGGACATAAAAAGTGTTCAGCAATTAGGACATGATGACATATATTATATATCAAATGTTCAGAATTTTTCCCAACTTGATTGTCAATGGTACCTACCCATAAAGACATCTTTTACAGGAACATCAAAATTTTTCTCTATTTATTAGCACTTCAGTATTATAGATATACAGATATATTCATATAAGCCTTAAAAATACCCTGTCAAAAATATTATACATACCTAGTGTTTTCTTCATAGGTTGTATCTATGAGTATTAGAATTCTTTTAAAAAAACATTTCCTCAAAAATTTCTGACTGAATAATTTTGTTTCATACGCATAAATACAGTAGTGTTCGCTTATGACGAACCCAGTTATAGGGAACTTTCGTTTATAACGAATCATATTGAAAAGTACGAACTAAAGGCCCATAAAACCCGTTTATAAGAATCTTTCGTATATAGCGAACCTGAATTGACATCTAAAGTACTGCAGATTTTCGGTTAGAGCAAACTCAACAATTAGGAGCCGACGAAGGTTGCTTCAGTTTATTTTTGCCGTTTTTGGATTATAAGGTCAATATTGTAAACCTTTTGTTTTATTATTTACGTCGTGAGCAACAGCAAATTGGTTATTTACTTCGTTTACACAGGTAAAATACTTTCAATAAGTTTGGATAATCTAATTCGTTAAAATATGGAGAATCCAGTTTTAAAGAAACACCGCGTAGATCATTTGCACTAAAAGATAAATATAACATTGTTAAGATGTCAAAAAAGTAAAATTTGTAGTGAAATGGGACGGAGCAAATCAACGAAAGGTTATAAGATGCTACAATTATCTATAAGCTAATAAATAGTTAGGTACTCCTAATTTAATTACATTATTATGCGTACTACTGAATGTATAACATAGGACGTATTATAGTTCGTTGTAAAATTTTCTAAACTGTTTTCTTTCAAACAGTATTGGGCTTATCAACAATACAAAAATGTTAATTAATTTATAAACATGACTTTATTAGCGCAAAAAAGTCCAAGACCGTTTGAGATAATAAAACAGTTTAACAGTGGACAATTTTAAAAATAAAAAATATATGTACCTTACAAAAGCTGTTATTAATAATTGTAAACAAAACGCATTATCTAAAAAACAAATAGGTTATCATATCATAAAACAGAAACATCATTATAATAGATAATTTTATTAAAATAGTAACATTAATGATGTAAAGAGAGACAGAGAAAAGAGAACTTTTAAGATCAAATTTTAAGGGTCAGATTATAATAAATAATAACAGAATTGTTTTTTTAACATTTACTTCAAAATTAGGGGTTCAAAAAATTAAATGTTGAAGTACTCAAATGAACTTAATAAATAATTGCTCTTTTGTTTTTACTAATTACCATATATATTAATTGAATTTCAATTAAAATTTGTCACTATTCAGAAATCCTCTTCAATTTATTTTGGAAAGAAACCAAACAAAATCGTTCAACATAAAATGTACGTAGAAGTAAAGTTTCCTGCCTAACCAAACTTCCTTTATTATTTCCTTGTTTATATCTTCCATATTTACTTTTTTCCGTCCAATAACCAATCAAAATAAAACTTCCTGTATTTCAACAGTCAGATAAAGTTTTAATGTAAATATAATATAATATATAATATGTACATGAATGAAGTCAAGAAAAATGTTAGATCAAGCATGTAACCTATGTAGTCTAATTGATGTAACTACGCACGGAATAAGGATCAATGACCAAAGAAGAACGCATTCCGTTCGTTGCGAGAATTAATGCAAAATTCCATACCAAGTTGAAATGGCAAACGTAGAAAAGCATTTTCTTTCTTTCCGACTTGTATCATGCCTAATAGTTAACAAGCAAGCCTGTTGCTCTGACAAAGGCAACAGTGCAAGTCGACTTACAACTTAATGTACTCGAGGTCAATGTAAAGTCGAGAGAAGCGGTTTTGGGCGAGGTTAAGGTATCACAATTACTTACCTTTTTTGTATTCCGTTTTATTTTTAACAATAAACTTGTTGTTACCATTCACCTCTTGATTGTTATAATTTTATCTGTTTGGCAATACATCATTTAAAAAGTATTCTTGAACTATACATATGTAGGTGAAATTTACATCAAAAATTAAGTATAACTTCTAATACAAAAAATACAACTTTCTGTAAATTTTTAAGTCTGTTCTTTCAAATATCTCAGCCCTCTGTACGCACAATTTTGGACTGGGTTTTTTATTTAAACAAAACTCAAGTTCTAAATTGCAGTATACATATGTAGATGCGTTTAATATTTAAATCATCCTGAAATCTTTTAGAGAGAAAGAAACAGCCCCGATAGCAACATTTTAATAATCCAACTAAAACAATCGAAAGAATTCATGATTCAGATATCAAAGTTTTCCATTATATGACGGATTAACGAAGAAAGTAGTAGAAGTTTGAGAAGGGGTGGAGGATAGAAGGTTCGAAGTGTGGAAATAACCAATCAAATAAATGAACCAAAGCAACCCTTTTATTTTATCTAATTAACATTCTATTCACTTTTAATATTATGTGGTTCAGATTATGTATGGACTGTGAAGTTTACCATTTTCCCCCTCTCCCATAATTAACGGGAAAAGGCACTTTCTTTTGACTGTGGACCAACTTTAACTAAACTCATTTTTGATCGTATTCTAGAAAACAAAACATTATTCAAAATACCATTGCTTCGGGGAACTGGACAGAAAGATAACCTTTACGTACCATAACCTGACTTTTTTAAATTTATTTCTAAAAATGTTTGTTTTCCTCTTAAATTACAAAAATCAAAATTAAGAAATCAATTGGGCGACATACAAAAAAGGATTATAGGGATGTACATGAAAAATGGATTATTTTAGCATTGAAGGTTATCAAACCAAAATTAGTGTTGGTTTTTTAACTTTCGTATGTTTTTTTCATAAATCTGCCGTCAAACCAATAATTTGATAAATAAATTGCAAGAAGGTTTGAATTTTCCGATTTTCTATAATTAAAAAATCGGGTGACCGTAAAAGTGTATAATTTTACCCTAGAAGACTTTTACATTTTCTTAGAGATAGTGGTAGGTAATAAAAATAACGAATATGCTCCTTTAAATTTATTTATTATTAGTTAAATTATGTAAGTATTATGTAACGGTGGATATCTGAAGAGTTTTGGGTAAACTTATTACGATAAACACATTGTAACATAAATTAGCTTAATTTGTACAACTTTTGCATTTACACATGTTTTTTGAATACGTAGACGACGCGACGTACTACAAATTTGATTGCATTATTTGTTTATGTAATAATTAAATTTAAATATAAATAAAACAATAATTATCAATCATAACAAGGCCCAATTATAAAATTGATCTCATAAAAAAAAACCTACCTAAATTTGATATGTATGTAAGTATAAAAGGAAGATGTTTTTAGTTAACTACTGCAGTGATTTTTCAACTGCAATCTTTTGTATTGAACACTTGAAGTGTGCTCGAGGCATAAAAAATACATTACAGTATAAAAATAAAGTAAATAAAGAAAGATTTAAAAGTGCGTGATTTTCTTTTATTTCGGTGTATTTTTTTGTTTCCTCATTGATAGTTGAACATTTCATAGAATGTTTTTTAATAGATACTTCTTCACAAATACAAATAAAAAATACAAAAATAATTTATTGACCACAATGATCATTTCGCCACACAGGGACTTCTTCAGGTCGAAAAAATACTAAACTAAAACTGATTATAAATTCACTTATATACTACCTAATGTCCTAATACAAAACAAAAGAGATGGAAACAATCATACATTATAAAAGGAATTTTTATAAACTTAATAAAGCTGAATTGTTGACATCAATCAATCATTAATGATTTAATCTAATTTCGTAAACTTATTGTTTTTTAAACATTCAAGTAGGTTTAATTTCGTACTTTTCTTTTCTAATTGTACTATTCTGAAATTATCATTAAATTGGTCAAATTCTAGCAATAAATGTTGTGCATAAGTTGAGTGGAATGTTTTTTTATGAAACTTCTTTGTGTTCAGTGATCCTATCCTTAAATACTCTACCACTCTGGCCTATGTAAGTTTTGTTACAAGTACCGCATTGTAGTTTATAAACGCCTGAATTTAAGTTTTTATTGGTGGAATCTTTTAATAAAGCTTTGTCTAGAGGTCTAGAGGGTTGCTAGTCTTTGTGAAATTTGATAAATGTTTGCCTATGTTGAGAGAAATATTTGCTAAGTAAATAACTGAATTGTATCAAGAGTTACTGTTACTACCAACGTAAGGAAAGACTAAATTACGAGTTTCTTGGCTAATTTTTATTTAACAAGTTTAAAACTAATGAAACATTATAACCGTTATTTCTTGTCTGACGCATAACTTTTTATCTCTGCTGATAATTACTTGAAATGTATACATTTTTTAAACTGTAAATTAATGATTATAATTTATAATTTTTGTTTACTCCAACTTGATCTTGTGAACTACAAAAAATGCTCTGTTCCACTATCATCTTATTCTTAGCGTAAGGAGCCACTAGAAATTATTTGCAATTTAAATACTCACTAATGCTACCTGGGGTTTCTCATGAAACGTTTCACTTCAATTATTCATTTAAAAAATCCATTTCGTACAATAGAATTAATGGATAATTAACAATAAAATAAATACTTAATTACAAAATAATAATAATAATTAGTATATATATCTTATGTAAAACGATATGCTTAATTATGCTTGTTTTTTAATACATTTCTTTTTATTATAAATTGTTTTATAAATTCGTTATCTTTACAATTATTATATTATCTTTTTCGTGCACATTGTTCTCAAAAATGCAATTAATTAATTAATTAATGATATGCACCTACATAAATATGTGGTCTTGAATTTTTCTCACTATTTACAGAGATACGAAATATCCATATACACGCATGCATACAATACATATGTGTATATATATTAAATCGTTTACTTTTAAAATAGAATCGAGAACAATTTTAGTGCTTAAGGCCTGACCTTAGCATGACCTCAAGAGATAGTGCTGGCTACAACGACAACAACCGACAACTGTTTTTGTTTACTATATTTTAGCTAGGTACCTCTTAATGGGTCGAATAATTCACGTTCAAACATCTTAAATGTAGGCACCTTGTTATCAGATTATGTAAAATATCACATAATAAGCAATAAAATTTGCTTACGCCTTCTAAAAAACGTACATCATAACTTATTTATTCTGGGACATCCCAAAAATGATGCTGTAATCTGTATTAAAAATGATTTTTTAATTAAACATACGTAAGTGTTAAAATATACCACCACCACGTAATTTCAGTTTCAAAAATTATTGCCAATGCTTATTATAGGGTTGTAACAACACAAGACAGTAGGATATTATCAGGAAATACGGATCTCGTTTTTAATATCTCAAGAATCATTTTTTAAATACATACCTATGCAAATAAACAAGGCTTATATTTTTATAGATGTTACGGTTAATGTTCTCGATTATTGTTTATCTGAACATACCATACGTACCATAGCTACACATTTTTGAAATCATCATAAGAAGGAAATATAAGTATTTGAAAAAATGCAATGTTCAATTTATAAAAAAATTGCACTCCATGTGCACTAACACAGAATTTTCATAAACAGTTTATGAAAATTCTGTAAAATATTTGAAATTACTACAAAATGTAAAAAGTACATAAAGTATCATTTTAATTTGAATAAATTATGTTATTTTTCAGTGACAACGATAAGAAATATGTTTTAGTATATATAAGTATAACTTGTTGTGTTTCTTTCAAGAGAGGGTAGTTTTATTATAGTCAGGTAGTTTTAGGGTAGTATAGCATAGTTACAGTCAGTTGTAGTAGAAAGCTTGTACAGAACGCATATTGTATCTTCATAGTTCATAATAATATTGACACTTATTCTTCGCATAAAATAATTAAAGTTTTATAACACTGTATCTTGATTATTCTTCCTAATACCACCTCGCTAACAAATTATTTTAAATCTTTAGAATGTACCTACTTATAAGAAGATAGAGAAAGAACTTCGAATTACAACATTCGCCTTATGAACAATTTATAAGTAATTGTTTACTCCGTGTTCAACATTCCATTGATCTTGAATATCAAGTAATTTAACCATTTATAGCCGAAAAGAATAAAGGGAATCGAAATATCAAAAAATAAGTTTCCATCCGTTTTAAAAATCTGCAAACTAGTAGAATATTTGAATTATTACAGACGGTTATAAATTTGAAAAGCAGTATTTTTAAATGTCTCTGCTTAAGAAGATAAAGAGCAAATTTCGAATTACAAAATTCGCCCTACAGGTAATTCATAATTTATGATTGCTCTACTTTCCATTGAAGTAATTTAAATATAGAAAATCGTCAAAAAATCTAGTTTTAAGTCATAAATTCTTACGGAAGCATCACGTATTCATCATCTAATATTAAAAAATATTTCCCAAAAAGCCGACCACCACAATAGCAAATAGGTTATAAAATATAATTGAGTGAGGTCACGTGACCGTCTAGATGTCTAAAAATTTAGCAAAATGCTTCTTTGATTAAGCAGAACAGGGTTGTAATCGATATCCAAGATGACGAACAGCACTTTTTACTCCTTTTGTGGATATTTTTCAAATTAGCCTAGAACATTGGTAGATCATTCTATTTCTTCTGAAATATGAAATCTTTTGAAAATTACTAAAAATTCTAAATTTTGAAATAGTTTACTTCAAATAATGGCAATTCTAATGTGGTGCTTATAACATTACTTTTAGAGTAAGTTTTTAAATTACGAAATAAAAAATTACTTTTGTATTAGGTACGCATATTACCAACTCTCGTCCAGAATTATTTTTCTAATAAAATCTAGAGAACTGCATGATTTCTAGAACATCAAATCTGACAATAAATACATTAAAACACTATACAGAAAATCTTTTTAGTCAGTTATACAACTTAAGGTCGGCCTCGTAAAAACGACAGAACAAAACAATCCACGTTAAAACGTAAATTGGTCTTTCATTTATCAACAATAGTTTTGTTATTTGACTGAATCACTTAAGTAAAGAAACTAGAAATCGTTCGTCTTTCTTTCCAGATGTTTTTTAACGACGACTCTACGCACTACGCTTGTATCTTTGGATTAGTTGCATTTCGTACATAAGTAAACTTGTGATGTAACTCATCGTTAAGCACCCTTTTAAGTGGTTGTCTTAGCTCCCTAAGCAGCGCTTATACCATACAGTAAACGCTTTAAAGGGGTTGATGATAAACAGTGTAGAGTATCATACAACCGAATTCTTGTAGTGGTTCTGTTTTTTATCGCCACTTACAAATTAACTAAAGAAAACAAAAACGGTAGAAACTGATCGTATCTTCAGTAAACAAGAAGAACATATAAATTACGGGAATCTACTTAAAATTTTACTTAAATGACTAAATATTTTTATTTGACGCTCAAAAAGAATTTTATTTATTTATTTTATTACTTAAACAAAATTAACCGTCCCATATAATACAAAAATATTGTTTCACATTACCTAAATGACTAGTATAACAAGAAAGTATACAGAATAATATAATAAATTAATTAAATAATACGTAAACAGGCTAAAAAATATAAAATTGCCACACAAATAGCTTTAAAGAATTGTCAGTGATTTTTTTAAATATTAATAATTAATGATAAAATTTAAAGGGATTTTTAACATTTGACACACGACTGAGCAGATTCTGTAGTAAACATGTGCCAGACATCTCACATAAAAAAATATTATTGCATTTCTGTTGTACGTTCTTCTAAGATTAATAAGTAAGTTATTTGCAATGATAACAAATGTCAGAATAACTTAAGAAAAATGTTTTTTTTGTCATACCAACGATTTAAAAATAACTTTAATCATATTCAGAACACCCATGGAGAAATATTTCTTTATCTTGCATAACGACGAAGGAGAATTTAAACAAAATTTCTAAAAATAAAAGAAATTCTATTTAAATTATAACAATCATCAACAGTTCATTAGTTATTTTATTTATTTATATATTTTAATTTCATTTTAAGATTGGTTAGAATATAACAACAAAATTTGATACTTTGGTTAGGTTATAAACAAGATTTTGCTTAATGTATCAATATATTTACTACCAAAGATTCGTTTTATTTATTTGGTAATAAAATTATGTTTTGTTTCTCCTTACTTGAAGTGATGAAATATCACCCTTTAAAACGTCTACGTGTTTACATGTTTATATGTTTACAGTAGCTCTGGTTAGTTGCACTACATTATATATTTACAAATAATCTTCAAGCATCAACTCAAAAATGAATTTTTTCCCACAGCCCTCACTAGAGACACAACATGAGTTGTATACAACTTTGGCGCCAGATGCTCTATCTATCAACGTTGGCAAAAACAAGAATATTGCAAAAACAAATTAAATACATACATATTTTGAATGGATTTTTCCTCTTTTAGATAAATATTTTGGGTTATCATTATTAAAGAACATTTTAATAAAACATACTTATTTCAATATTATTTTGATTTTTTCGTAATATTAAATAAAAAAAGGCATTAACGGTAATTTAAAATAAAAAAACGTTGAACACAAAAGAAGTATATATTAATTTCTGGTCTAAAATTAATACACATGTGCATAAACAAATATGAAATTGAACCGTTAAAATTTTAAATAATTTTAAAACTTCTATCATCCTTACCTCCTGCCAAAAATTTCCACTGCTTTCTTGACCAATTTATTTCTTTAACATTAGATCAGGAATCTTATCTTAGGGGCATCAGTAGAGCTATTTTTTTTTTATAATTACTTAACACGAGATTAAGATCTGTTCATTTGGACATTAGTAGAACTATCTGTGGTCGACACTAACCAGAAATCAATCTCCCATTATCGGCAGTTTTATTGAAAAATTAAAACGAATTGGTATGATTCCTTTTATAACTATTAAATGTTATAAAGCTGAAGTGATGTGCTCGTGACTGTAGAAGTATTAATGTCGGAGTACCGCTGGTATCTCTATTGTTTTTCGTGTAGATTAATGACGTTTTTGACCTGACCAAAGAATGCCATATCATCTCATATGTCGATGATACATACGGTCCTAATATACTCTGATATTGACTGGAATGAAATTATCAGGAGCAAAAATGCTTAAACATGGTGAATACTTGGCTGATGGAAAATAAACTTACAATAAATACCTACTGTAAAACAGTGTATATGGCATTTTCGATTTATATAGATAAACAGCCAGATTTACCTGTTCTAAATTATAAAATACCACAATTAAAAATGTACAAATAACTTGGAGTAGGTATCTGTTGATCGCCACATAAGGTGGTGTCAGCATGTTGTAATAAAAAAATTCAAACACCTAATTTTTGTATTGCTAGACTTTAAACCTTCAAAATTACATCGCTTATGGCATTATATTACATTACATATACGATCTATTCAACAGTATTGCAAATTATGAAATAGTGGCATGGGGTTCTGCGTATGAATCTGTGCTAAACCCTCTTATCAATATGCACAAAAGAATCTTTAAAATAATAGACGAAGATAAAACAAAGAAATATGAGCAACTAGCTATGCCCGCGACTTCGTCCGCGTGGAATAGTGACCTTCGGTAGCATTTAAAATTTTTTTCTTCTTTATTTTAACAAAAAACAAAAACTTTCATTCCTTATTTTTGCCCCCTTTGGGGTAAAATTTTAACAAACTTTAAATGTCGTATTTGTATCTAATCAAAAGCCTAAAAAATAAGTTTCAAGCTTTTATCTTTAAAAATTACGGAATTTCCGCAAAACCTTTCCTATTTCAACCCCTTACAACCCTGTTTTTCGCATTTAAAAGTAACCTATGTCCTTTCTCAGGCTCTAGACTATCTCTGTACCAAATTTCATTTAAATCGGTTCAGTAAATTTTAGGCGAGATTGTGTAGCATACAGACAGAGTTACTTTCGCATTTACAATATTCCGCGAATTCATTTTAATCAATTTTCCCATGATAATAAGATATTTTCCCGCAGTAAAACGTAGCTTATGTGTTAATCCAGAGCGTCAGCTAACTCCATACGAAATTTTATTAAAATCGCTCCAGCCATTTAGACGTGAAGAAGTAACAAACATACACACTCACACACTCACATACTCACACACTCACAAACTTTCGCCTTTATAATATCAGTGTGATTAATAAATTTTGGACACGTTATGCACTTTAGTTATTTAATATGTATTATAAGAACCTCAAAAACCTCTATATAAACTCAAAAAGCGTCACTAGGAGAAAATTAATCATTCTCCGGCAGTAAAGAAGTTGGACGCAGACGGTACTCTTATAACGCAATTTATTATTATATATTACTTCACAACCCTGAACGGAACCTTAAAGTATTGGATAATAAATTGCATTCGGATAAAGCAAAATTAAAGTTTTGGATGAAGCAAAGTATCTAAATAACCACATGATAAACAGCTTGACCTATGCTTTTTTGTGCTTTTGGTTAGTCATACAGCAATTGTTTTTATATTATGATTAGTTGTTGCTGGGTGTGTATGACTGCATGGTGAAGACTACTTTTGTATTATATTATATAAATCAAAATGGGATCACTTTTTTACATAACTATTAGTCATAAGACTTTCATTTAATTTCATCTTTGGAACATTAGAAGAACCATCTGCAGTCGATACTTTAACCAAAAAGCCAATAGAATTCGGGTGATTAGGTTTTTGTTATATCTATCTGTGATGGATACTTAAACACATAAAAACATTGGAAAATACATATCAAAAAATACAAAATCCAGAGGCTCATTTAAAACTAAATTCATAATAAACAACAAAAAACTGACAAAATAGAATTTTTAAATCAGGGATTTACAAAGTAAATTGTGGCTCCTCTAACAAAGCTTATATAGGACAGACAGGAAGAAGTTTCAAGGAGAGAATAAATGAACACAGGAAATGTCATAAAAATATAACTTATAATTCCTTCTATGCCTACCTATTACAATAAACACATATGTTTAATGACGAGTTTGAGATAATACATCTAGAAAACAAAGGTACTAAACTAAACTTATTAGAGTCACTAGAAATCAATAAATTAAATAAATTAGGATTAAAAATTAACGACCAACTTGATGTAAATAAGCTACCCGTTTTGAACCTTGTGGTAATGCAATTTAATCCCTCCATTTTAGATTTAAGTTAGTATACGAGTATAAGTGATTTTTTATTAGGCTAAGTTTAGTAGTATCTTCCACGTGAAGAAACCACTGTGTAGCAATATGATCACTGTGGTCTTCGATAGATCATTTTGTAACCAAAATACTGTGTTTTTTTTATTTGAAACAAACAAACCCCCTGTCACTATCGATACTTTAGACAAAAAACATTCCCCTATCAACATTAGATTAGAATCTCATCATTGAAACATTAATAAAACCGTCTGTTATATATCGTTTAACAAAAAATTGTCCCCCCCCTCTTGCACTATCAACAGTCTTACTAAAAAAAATAGAATTTTTGTAACTACTAAATATTAGATTAGGATAAAAATGCCCAAAATTTGCATGAAGGTTTATTTCAGTATATATGTATAAGTTATAGGATAGCATATTTTTAAATTCAACCGCTCAGGGAGTAAAGTTGGGCTGCTGTATTTTGCCTACTTTTGTCAACTGATTTTATAATTTTTATTGTTTAGTTGCTATTGAAAAACTTTAGTGTTTTTAAGAAAAAAAAAATAGGAAAGGTCCTTTTTAGACATATAGGTATAAGTAGACAAAATCGATTTTTCATGACTACATTTTTGTTGAACTTTAGACATTTTCTCATAGGTACTTAAAATATTTATTAATCTGTAGTTATTTACCAAAATTTGAAATTTGCTAAAATTAAGGAACACAGCTAATAAAGTGGCCTCTTTGCTGGCACAGGTCATTGGAATGTTTACTGATGTGTTCATATTTTAACCATTTTTAAACGCACCGCCACCCCCTATAAGCAGTACTCAGTAGTTAGCTTGCATTCGTCAAGACATTCGGTCATCATATCTCGTATTTTTTTGCTCTTTTTCTTTGTTGTATTTGTTACCGTTGTTCTTAGTATTTTTCATTGTTGTTTTTTTTTTGTGTGATTGTTTTACATTTAGGTTTTAAATAAACTGTTCCTACAGTGAATATTTTTATTCATTTAATTGTCCAGTAACGAATAATATTGAACTTCGTCGTATTAATTTAAGACGAAAAGTGATAACTGCTCCCTAAGTAACGTTAGGCCAGCAGCACGTTTTATCCAGATCTAAACAATTTTGACACAACTCTAGAATAGAGTTATTCTGTTTAAAAATAGTACTTATTTCATTTGCGTCACATCTATGACTTATTTTCTTCATCAACAGGTTGCACATGATATAAATGTTATAAAACCTATTATTATTATTTCATCTAACTTCGGTTTAAGAGATTATATTATCTGTGAAATATTAACAATTTGTGTAGTATTGAAGAATAAATTTTATATCTGTTCTCTTAAATATGTCGGTATAAGTATTAGATATAATCTCATTTTAGGTATATTATTAGAACCATCTGTGGTCAATACTTTTACCAAACATTATTATTTTTGTAACCACTAAGCATTGGATTAGAATTTTAATATTAGGACATTAGTAGAACTATCTGTGGTATACTTCACCCAACAGTTATAAAATCATAGCTTTAGTAACAAACTCATTTTTACCCATGAAGTAAAAAAAATATTACAAGTATATTAACCCCTATGAAAAGAAATTTACCTATCAAAATGTGCAGCACAATGAAAAACTGCTGTTAAGTCTTAAATTCCATGGAACTCTCGTGTATTTATAATTGAAATTCGTCATCTGTTTTTTTGTCTTTTTTGAACAAATATAGTTTAAAATATGTAATCTTCTACTACTTATATGTATTCTAACAGTAGTTACATCAACCTTAAATAAGTAAATTTATGTATTTACTTGTTTGTTCATGTATTTATGTATCATATTGTCATGGGTGTTATCAAAGAGGAGTCGCATTAAATTGTTAGTAAAAACGGTTAACGGTATTTTATTGATGTTTAGTGCACTTTATATGTATCAATGCAAAACAACGGATAATATGAATGGAAAACAAACACAATTCAAAGAGACAATACCATTTGCAGTCAGGTTACCTAATTCCCCATTTCCTCATTAAACCCCATGTTATACTCCTCATAATGTTAACGAAACGTATTATAAGTGCAGTGTTGCCAAACGTAGGGGAAAATTAATTTCAATAAATAAAACTTTTAATTTTGCTTTCGTTTTTTATTTTATGGTTAGTAATTTTAAGCAAATTCCTGTATGTCTTTATTTACCCCTTATACTCCTATTTCTGCTTCTAATAAATCTCTAATTAGCCCTTGTTGTTGCATCAATTAATTAATTGGTGGGGTTCAGCATAATCTAATTAAATCTCATTTAAAACGAAAAAGTTTATTGAAAATCTCACTTCAAGTTCCTTTCCTTTTTAATGAAGAACTCGTTATACAAGGCAAATCTCGCTTAAGACGATATAACCTCACCAGATCTCAGAAAATCTCACCAATGGGGGGGGGGGGGCGGGTGCAAATTGAAAGTCTAGCACCTCACGTACAATTAATGGACCACCTACATTTCACATATTCTTTATTGGCCTCCATAACTCCCTCTCTTCTGCTTTTTATAATACTTCTTTATTAAAAATTTTGCTGTTACTTGATACTTTATTATCTAACAAAATAATGTAAATACAGAAATTGTACATATCAGTATTTTTAGAAAAAGAAATAAAACATTTATAGTTACTCACACTAACTCTTTTTTATTCAATTAACTGACAACACTGTGCTTTACTTTTAATTCAGAGGCAACCCTTCAAGGCTAATTTATTAACTTCAAGGCATTTTTTAAATGTAAACGTTCATTGACTTTTAGTTAGCATTCGTCGATTTTTTTTAATATGCAGCTGCAAAATTATTATAACCTCGACTCCTATAAAACAATTAACGTTCATTAAGAAGCGTCTTGAGGAATTATTAGTAGACGAACGGACCAAGGAGAGAATATAACAAGGGTTGCTATAAAAGTAATTAAACAATTAAAAATAACGTACGACAGAGACTGCCTTAAGTTATAGATATACAGGGTGTTCAAAAAATGAAACTTATACCACATAATTTGTACTGTGTACGTGTAGGTAGTTATATATGTTTTAGTAAAACTCTATAAATATATTCAGTAAATAGAATATCCTTTAATTAGCTAAGGGTTCCAGTAATAGCTCATCAAATCTCATTTAAAAGAAGAGAGAATAATTGAAAATTTCACGTCAAATTTTTAATTCAAACAATTGTTATCATTTCGTTTTATTAGTTACCTAACTAAAAGCTTTTCGTGAGAATAATTTCACGTGAGGGGGATAGGGTGGGGGCACCAGGTATTATCAAGTTACACTAAGTGGGAGAGAGGGATCTAAAATAAAAGAAAATTACTTCACATAATAAATGAATGTTTCCTTACATATTGTGACATAGTGCTCATATTTTTCCAAAATGAATTTTTCATTGATTGTTTTTTATTTCGTTGTTTATATTTCGACATAGTTGCACGATATATGTTGACCGTGACGAACTTCCAAAGTTCCGTTTGGGGGTAACTAAAGGAGCACTATGTGAGTCATTATAAAAGAACAAGTTACGGAGTCAAGAGGGATGAATAAGCGAGCAAGCGAGTTAGAAGGGTTGGGATGGTGTAGCGGGTGACCCCTATCACTCAGTCTAACGTCCCTGCCATTATCAACACCCCTAGTTGATAGTTAAGTAGGCAAGTAGTTGTTTTATCAATCTTTGTAATTATTTTTTTAGTGTTATCTGTTTTATCAACTTTATTAATTCATTAAATATTTAAAAACGCCATACAAAATTTGTTCTTCTTTATGACAATACACTTGAAATAAATTAATTATGAACTAATAGCTTTAAATATTCAAAAACTAGAGGAACATTGGTAAGGATTTAAAATATATTCGAAAAAATAATGAAAACATGAAATTTCAATTATTTTTATATTTACATCTCAAAGAATTTAAAATAATATAAACATTTAAAGTAGTGCTGTAATCCTACACAAATAATATCTTATTTTATTTAAGGAATAATTGTGTAAATTACAAAAAGCCATTAAGATATGAAGTATTTTTTATTACTCACTCATCAAAAATTTACACAACTTTTGGGTGACTTAAAAAAACCTACTTTCCGGCATAAATAAAGTAAATTTAAAAATGATTTAACTGTCCACAAAAATTGTTTTCCCAAATGATGGCACCTCAGGATGAAATACTGCTAAAATGAAAAACAAAAAAGTAGGAGCAATAGTAAAATTTAAATTTGAGATTGAAAAAAGGAAAGTATTAGTGTTCACGTGATCATTAAAAATAATATCTACTTAATTTAAATTGTTTTTGAATACACATGCAAATATGCCTTAAATTAGTTTAAATAAACTTCCTTAATATTTTAAGTTGTTAATTGAATTGATGTTTTCTCGTTAGCAGATGTTCAGTGTAAATGAAATATGTTTTGATGTATCAAAATCAGGAGCGCTTTAAGTCTATTAATATAAATGATGAATGACAATACAATAATTGCAATTGATAAACATTTTAATTAAAATGTGCTTTTTTTAAAGTAGCGCAGGGAGATTTTGCGAGGCCGCGCAGACATTTGTTACGTCACTGTCTTCTATGTTCGTTTATTTACTGTTTAAAGGATGTTCCTGTTTGTCCGATGTAAAGTTTTTTGCAAGTTCAACATTATAATTACTAAACAGATGGGCGTAGCCAGGGTGGGGCAGGGAAGGCTAGCCGCCCTTAACTTCCTGTTTTTTCAAGCTTCTCAGGATTATTCTGAACATTTTCTCAAAATTCTCAAAGATTAATAAAATAACTGTCTCTTTTTGTCAAATGTTTTTCAATTTAATTTCTCGTCAACCTAAAATACTTTCTTTGAGAAAAAATATATTGTTATCTTGTTTTCAAATTCGGCCTCTTTCCCTTGACAAAATTCTAACTACACCGTTGACTAAATAACTGATTTATAAGATTTATATTTATAATTTTGTTTAAAGTAACAGTATTATTAGTTTTGACGAAAATAATTGGGTTTTTTAATCATCTCTTGTGAAATTTCAGCCTTATAAATAAGTAACAGAAGAGTTCGTGAGATAAATTAAAACAATAATTTTTATTTTGAGTTTTCAATATAACGAAGAATTACAATATTAAACATGATAGAGAATAGAAAGAATAGATAGAAGCAATTCAACTCAATCCTGTAAATAACAAAAACTGTTTTTTGTAGGACTTTAATAAATAAATACAAAAAAACTGAAGAAATGATTGTTAGGTAAAACAACTGTAGTGGACAACCTTTAGGTTGTTTATAATTAAAAAGACAATATATTTTCGATTAAGACTTTTTAAAAGTTATCATTTCATGAAGGATCTCATCACACTAATATTATAAAGGCGAAAATTTGTGAGTGTGTGAGTGTGTATGTTTGTTACTTCTTCACGTCTAAACGGCTGGAGCGATTTTAATAAAATTTGGTATGGAGTTAGCTGACACCCTGGATTAACACATAAGCTACGTTTTACTGCGGGAAAATATCTTATTCCAATTAGAAAATCGATGAAAATGAATTCGCGGAATATTATAAATGCGAAAGTAACTCTGTCTGTATGCTACACAATCTCGCCTAAAATTTACTCAACCGATTTAAATGAAATTTGGTACAGAGATAGTCTAGAGCCTGAGAAAGGACATAGACTACTTTTTAATGCAAAAAAGAGATGTAAGGGGTTTAAATAGGAAAGTTTGTGCGGAAATTCCGTAATTTTTAAAAATTTTTTAGGCCTTTGATTAGATATAAATAAATACGACATTCAATGTTTGTAAAAATTTTACCCTAAAGGGCATAAAATTTGACGAAGAAAGTTTTTGTGTAATGACGTCGTCCAAAAAGCTTACGGCCCAGAAAATTAAAATGTTAAGTGTAAAAAGTTATGGAGGTTTTGTTTATTTGGATCAATAAAAGTAGTTGAATACTAAGCTATATAAACTATTTTAAACTATAATTAAACTATATTAATCTACAATATTATAAATGCGAAAGTAACTCTGTCTGTGTGTTGCGCAATCACGCCTAAACTACTGAACCGATTTAAATGAGAATTTGGTACAGAGATAGATAAGTAGATATAAAGCTAGAGGCTTGAAACTTATTTTTTAGGCTTTTGATTAGATATAAATACAACATTTAAAGTTTGTAAAAATTTTACCCTAAAGGGGGCAAAAATAAGGAATGAAAGTTTTTGTGTAATGACGTCGGCAAAAAGGCTTACGGCCCAGAAAATAAAGATATACAGGAAAAAAAATTTAAATGCTGCCGAAAGTCACTATTCCACGCGGACAAAATCGCGGGCATAGCTAGTTTTAAGTATATTTTCAAAAATGTCCTATAATTTTTGCCTCAACAGGATAATTCCCCCCCCCCCCATATCACCTCATGATACTAGATGCTACAAATACCCTCAACTGAACGTCTGATAAGGCATTCACCTTTTTTCACGTGATGGTCACCGATACTCCCCTTCGTTTCTAAAATTAACACTGCTGGGTGTCTTTCAACTGCTTTTACAAAACATTCAGTCGCTGAAACGGAAACGGCCAAATTTCCGTTTTAATAACGAAAAGCAAACAACTCAACTTAATTCGGGTCAGTTAATTTTTATTAAATCGCATGCATACACTGTCATAAAAATGCGTAATTCGTGGGAAAGTCGCGACAAGGAAAGCCCAGTACACATTCAAATTGTAGCATCCGCTTCTCATCTTTCTCTCCGACTCTCCGGATAGGGTTCCATCCAGTTAACCAAGCCAAGATGCATTGATTACGTGGTTGTGACCAGTTCCGGTGACCAGTTCGCAGGAAGTGCAATTTATGCCATTTTTTAAGTGATAATTTACTCGTCTATGAATAGACGCTATATATTTAAACTAGACACTACACCCATTAATTGAAACGTAATTTAAAAGCAAAATGGCCATTACCAAACTTCCAAAAAGGGTTCATCAACTGTCTCTAAAATGAACAGGGCCAACAGACTCTCACAGAGAGCAAGAAATATAAACTGGGAACTAGAGGTCATTGTGTTTAACAAGCTTAATAATTTTATTTAGCAATATTTTCTGTTGGCTTCTTAAATATTTAGACATTTTACCTGAAAAATAATAATCATACCAGAATTAAGATTTGGGTTTATTGGACAGGCGTTTTATCAGCTACTCCAGCTGACATCTTTAGTGGACGCCGCATTAATAATGTGAACGAAGGTCAATAACTATCCTAGACAGACACTACGATTATGGCTAACATATTCAATTCATGTGTACTAAAGAACATTTTAACTAAGACTACAAGCACTTAGTTGGTAAAACTCCAATTTAAATGTTTTCCATTCCTCAACTTCTTATTAGAATCCTGTCGGTCCTGTCCTGTACGCTCCATTCTTCTGCGCAGTTTAAGAAAGTATTTTTCTAATTATCATGTTTGGTTGCATTGTAATAAATAAATAATTAATTAATTATTCATATCTATTAACATGCGCATATGTCAACGTACGCAAATGAATTTATGTAATCAATTATTTATAAGTGCTTGTAGATTAGTAACACAACACAATTTTCCAATCGCTACGCTTTGTGCTATTAATAAATAATTATTCTATATTAAGCAGCTCATAGTTTTTATGAAGAAGAATACTTTTATATCATCTACCGAGTGTTACAGATAATAGTTGCCACCCTGAAGGGTCCAAAGGATTTTGTGTTATTTAATAGAGGTTGCTCATAAATAATAATGTTCAAATGTGGCAGTTTAATATTTAATTATTATGTCTAATGTTACTTGTCTAAGATACATACAGTTCTCATAAAATAAAATTTCTAACATTTTTATATTCAGGAGTTTTAATTTTTTTTTTATTACCCCGAAAATTATTTGTCTATCAATTAATTACATTGGGGTGGCATAAGGATTTCAAGTTCTTGAATAAAACATAGATACCTATATTAGCTGACTTTTTTAAATGTCTTACTATTAGTAATACGATTATTCATAATTAATAAAGGTGATGTTTTTATTTCAGTGTACTGAAGGCTGTAGATTGTGGAAAAAAGCTTTATCGTCTTCTTGCAGCCGAGTATGCGTAAGTACAGATCTTTTTTATTTCTAGTTTAATGGACCATAACTATAGGACAATTCTGTTAAATGTACCTATTTATTTCAAATCCATGAAATATTGAAATAAGGCTGATAATGATTGTTACTTGTACTTTCCTACGTTCATTAACCAACTTCAGTATGTATACCATTGCTCGAGGGATGTGCTATCTCTCACAATCCGGCACAACTACGATTCTTGTTCATTTAATTAAATTACAATAATCAAGTGATGAGATTCTGTAAAAGCCTAACACTAATTTTAATAAAAGTAATAAATTAACTATAATTGAAAATTACTTTATAAGGGATTTTCACTAAATGGTGCTCTTTTTTACATATGATTTTTTAGACGTCAACAAAAATAAACATACAAAAATTAAATTGCTAAAAGATTGTACTAATTGTCTAAAAATACTCGTTATAGTAAAAAAGCGGTACAATTTCCAAAAAAAAGGCAATTTGACCTCAGTTTTTCATTTTTTTTCATGAAGAATCTATAGCCACCTTTACTTTTATTTAATGTAGCTCTGTATTTAACTAAAGTAATCAAAAATATATGCTTAGCTAAACTTTTTTTTTCCAAGAGAAACGTCTGAGGTTAAATGAGAAATTGATGTCACAAGCAATAAGGTTTCTCCCGCAAAGTAGGGGGGAGTACAATAGGGGTAGGTGACTGATATTGAATATTATATATTAATTTAGATATTATGTTAATATACGTAATACGATAACAGAATTCGGAATCAAATTTCATATTGGTCAAAAAATAAAAAAGTTATAACACATTAAAGTTCTTTGTCTATCTCTTGCAAAACGAAAAAAAACATTTTTGGGTGTTTCATTCCCACCATGTTGGTGGGCGGGCTGTCCCCCCCGACCTACACTTTTTTTTGCAAAGTCGGAGGGGTAGGGCGGAAGGCCCTCTTCAGCCTCCTTCAGGAATCCTGGGAATGGGTGGGTGGTGGTGTGGGGGAAGAAAGATGAGACGGACGAAATGAAGACAGAAGAGAAGTGAAAGACTATCTGTGGAATATTACTACCCCAGCATTTGCCTAATGGTCCAAGGAAACCACAGAAAAACTTGGACCAGAGTAGTCGGCCCCGGAATCGAACCGGTGACCTCCCGAATGCTAAACGAAGTTTTGCGTGTAATTTATACGGCGGTACAAGACTGTGACGTCACAATTCAGTATTTCCCTCTCTGTCTAATTGTGATTTTTAAACGTTCTTATTATTTTAATTTTTCAAAATATTAAAGTACTATTTGTACGAGGCTATTTGTAGGATAAAAAGGCTTCAATTTAAATAATTTAAAAAAATTAGTCATCTACCCGATTGCAAAAATTGTTTTGTTTAAAAATACTCCTTATAGTAAAAAAGGAGTGCAGTTTTTCAAGTTTTTTCATGAAGAAACTATATATAGTCACTTTGACTTTTAATTATTGTAACATTATGTTGGTCTCATGTATTTTACTAAAATAATAAATATACAGGGTTACGCTATACGGCACGGAATATCATGGCCAAAATATGAAAATTTCAAAAACTTTAACTTTTGGGTTATATAGGGGTCTATTATGGTTACCTTATAAAATTATTTTCATATTATACAGCGTGTTCCAAATGCCCTAAAAGTATCAAAGTTATCTTTTTTTAAATTGAACCCCCTGTATATTATTGCATCTTTGTATTCTTCGATCAAAATAAGTATTTGTTTTGATAAGGTTTATAATAGGTACCTAAATCTTAAGGTTTTTTAAATAATTTGAATTTTATCAAAATCTGTATAGGTATAATATAATAAACCCTGTATATAATATAATATTCTTTTGGGGTCATTTTTCTTAGCTTATCGATGCACCCCCCTCCCCTTGTATCCAAAAGAAACGTATGAGGTTAAATAAGAAATTGATGTAGCAAGCAAGAAGGAAAGCAAAATAGGAAGGAGAGCGTAAAGTCGGGATTAGCATTAGCTTTTCATAATTTAAGATATTCGTAATGCACACTTAATAAAACATATAAATGAATTAAAAATAAAACAATTTGAATATTTTTTAAAAGGTTATATGATTACGGTGATAATTATAGATTGAGATCGAAACCACCAGTATTACAGAGAATAATAAATTTATGTTTAAATTCTCAAAAAAGTGTTTTTTTTTGTTTATAATTTATTCCCCTTTGAATTTAGAATGCAAGTGAAGACCAAAGTCCGCCATCAGGACCAAAATTATTTTGCACAATGGGTTGTAATAATGCAATAGCTTCGTACTTCAACAAGTTAAGGTCAAAATTAAAAAGGCCTCCCGCGCCTACCCTTGTAGCTGGCTCTTTAACTCCCACTTCGTTAAAATTAGAGTGGAACTTTCCTGAAGCAAAAGAATACGGATTGACCTATCTTGTTCAGTGGCGATACGAGGAACTGGCTGGTAACTGGGAGTACTATGGAAATCAATCATGGGGTCCTTATAATACTATTACTGTCGAAAAGTTACAGCCATATACAAAATACAGGGTAAGAATGGTTAATTAGAGGAAGAGACCCTAAAAACGGACACTTTTCGTACAAAAGCCATTGACAAATGATAGTAATTCAGTTTATAGATATGTATCAGGCACATCTTGAAGGTAAAATAATCAGAAACAATAAACACATAATAGAAAGTCAAAATATTTTGTCAATAAGCTAAAATGATAAAATAAGCAAGATCTCTCAAAGAAAGAATAAATCAATAAAACCAAAAAACTCTATATACAAAGCACATTACGATAAAAAAACATAAAAGATAGTAAATAAAGTAAACAGAATGTTGTCCTTAGTGATCAATTAAAACTACTTTTATTTATGTATTTTGTCTCCGAATATGGCAATAAATTAGTCAAAAGATGCAAGATGAGACGTTAAGGGACCTGGCCCTTTCGGGCCAGTTTGATGAAATCCTCGGACTTGAACGTATCGACCGTTGCATCGCGCAAGAGCAACCATTATACCGTTAAGTCTTATTATAAAACAATAATTGTAACGAAAAGCTGTTAAATTCTTTGAAGCTCAACACTTTATGTTTTGTTAATTATTATTAAAATAATTAGAATAACATTTACAATAGACAAAGTATCTGGTATATGGTTAACTCATTTCAAAATTAAATACCTAAGAATCTAAAGTCCATAAGCTGAAATCTAAAATTCCACTTAAAACATCAAAAACCTAAAGAGCATTTCGACACCCCAGATATCACTTTCTATTAGAGATTGCCTGTAGGATTTCTTAAGTTAGTAATTGATTAATGCAGAATTTTTAGTATCATGATTTTATTTTGTTGAATTCTACAGAATTGCATTGTTGTGATATGTATTAAGGAATTTGATTGAATAGAAAAAGTAAACAAAAAAACTGTATATATGAATAATTTCTAGAAAATCTGATATTTGGGTCTCTTCTCCTTTCCCCTACTTTTTTTGTCTGACGTAGGTATACCGTTTAATTGTTTTTTTCAGTTTCGAGTTGCTCTCCTGTTATCGCAGCAACAGCAGCCAATAGTGTCGGATCAAAGTGTAGTAATCAGCACGTTATCAGCAGGAGTGCCAACATCAGCCCCTGTCATTGTACGCGCGGTAACAGTCGATTGTACGCGCATCAGCGTGAGCTGGGAACCCGGTCCCTTTCCTAACGGCCCTATCCTTTCCTATGTGTTTCGTATTACTGAA
Source organism: Agrilus mali (assembly GCA_029378335.1). NCBI lineage: Eukaryota > Metazoa > Arthropoda > Insecta > Coleoptera > Buprestidae > Agrilus > Agrilus mali. Next base: position 10,515,100 of record CM055660.1, read on the forward strand.
AACGCCCCACAAGGATATTCGGCACTTGAGGTGTGCCATTAAAAAAGAATTTTCTTTGTAATAATTAATAACAATTAAGCACATCTTTTAGCAAACTGCACTTAAAGCATTAATTACTCTACCTACTCTCGCTTTTTAATGTAAATTAGTTTAAACAACTTTATAGTTTTTTGTGCCTTTCGGATAAATTCATTAAACATTAAAAAAGGAAGTTATGAAATAATGCTTGACTTCAAAAAAATTATTAAATGCTTCACTATATTCTCTTCATTATATTTTAATATTAAAAAGAATGTTAATGTTGTATAATATATACCAAATAGTTTGTTTTTCATAATTTTCTGCTGCTACTAAAATTTTCGTATCTTTAATTTTTAAAAGAAAAAATGCGTGTTTTGCCAACTTTAAAATACAAAAAATCCCACTAGGTACCCTTTGTTTGTGTTTGTTACTTTCCTATTGTTTTGTATGATTATCTTTAAAACGCTTTTTAACATTCTTCTATTACTAATTTTATTTTTTGTTTTAATTTTACATTTGTTTATCAAATAAATACAGTACTGCAACTTTTCAATTGGTCTCATTCTTAAAAAACTATAAAATTTCACTAGAACTATGAAATTTAAAAAGAACTACTTTTGTTAATTTATTTTTTATTCATTAATTGTAAAAGTTGTGGTAGACATTTTAAATGCCTATAAATTATTTAAATTATATAAGATATTTTTTACAATCATAGGACATTCCGATAGAAAGAGGAACCTCACTTATTTATGGTGGATTAAAACCTAACACCAGTTACACTATATCTATGGGGATGAGAAATGGGGTTGGTTCCGGTCCTATGGTACAAACCACTGTATCAACTTCTCCTAGACCTAAAAGTACGTAATATATCAATATTATATAACACTAAAAAGGCAAATAATGTGATTTAATTATTTTTTTTACTTTTCTAGTTGAACGTAGTCAAAAACCAATTTTAATTTTAACTGCTAATCAGACCGTTGTTCAAAGAGGTGTTAACATACTAGATGAAACAAAAGACCTGTACAATGCTAATAACAATGAAATTATCAGAGGTAAGAATCACGACATCAATTTTATTTTTTATGTTCTAAATTCAATATTTTAGGTACCGCTATTCACATTAGTAAACAGATTCTTTTCGTATCTGTTTCTTCAAGAACTTCAGAAAGCATTCTTCGCATGAGTTTATCAGAGAATAAAAACAAAAACACTACTGTCGTTTTATCAAGTACAGAAACGCATACTGACTTTAAACCTCGTGATCTTTCTGTTGATTGGTTAAACAATCAACTTTATATTCTTGGTGAAACTTCTGGGCCCAAAAAAACTTGGCAAGTTACTAGATGTGACTTGGATGGAAAAGGAAATCAAGTTGTTGTCGCTGGACTTCAAGATAAACCCCACCATATGGAAGTTGATCCGTGCAATGGGTAAATAAAATACAGATCAAAAATCTACTTGATATTAATTTATGTATTTTTTGGTTTTAGTTTCCTTTTTTGGGTAACTTACAATGGTCTTTACCGATTAGACTTGGCCGACATTAGTAATGGTCTAAAACACGAGCATCAACCCTTAAAAATTCTCTCCATTCTCAATTTAGGAGCATTTACTATAGATTGTCTAAATTATCGTTTACTTGTGGCAAGTCAAAAAGATAATACTGTAATGTCAGTGTCGTTAGACGGGTAAGACATGCATTCATTTAATTTATTAAATTGTAACCCGCTCTTCAACACCATTTTATTCAGGAAAGAAATCGAAAAAATGAGCAAAAACATAATCAAAGCAAAAATGCAAAAGGTATTGTCTATTGCAACAATAAACCAGCTCTTTTACTGGACTAACGGTGAAGAACTATTTTATGAAGCATACCAAAATGCTACTGATACCCATTATCACAATAATTTGCCGGATCCTAGGGATAGAAAATATCACCACATCATTATCAGTCATCCCGATTCCCAACCAATTCCAAGTCCTGTTAATCCCCCAACAGCTTTGCAAGCCATTTTTGGAAACGATTTGGCTAAAACTACTTGGCAAGCTCCACATTTACTTGGTTTTCAAGGTGATTACACCAAAAAGTACAATAATTTCCAAAATCACTCAAATTTTATTTATTTTAGGCAAAGGAGCATGGCAAAACTGGACATACGCCTTATCAGTAATTGATTCCAATACTAGCCAATTTTTTAATTATACAAATATCAGTGCAACTTCTTTCGTTATACGGGATCTCGAACCTGATACAGAATATGTCATAACTGCTGTAGCATATACCGAAGGAGGAATTGGACAATGGTCCAAGGAATTTCGAGGAAGGACTCTTAAACTTTCTCGAAGTAACAAATATCCTTTCATATTTTGGTCGGCATCAGAAGGCGTCTTTATCTCTGATATAACCGGTGGAAATATGGAAAAACTCATTCCACAATCGTATTTCAAAAATAATCAGTTTACTGATATCAAATGGTACAATGACCAAATTTATATGGTGACCAATACTTCGAGAATATTTTCGTATAATTTAACAAGTCGTACTGGCGAATTTTTAACCAATATTGAATCTGTGAGTAGTGTTGCAATTGATTGGATTGGAAAGAAATTATACTGGTCAAATCCTAAAAAGCAAGTTGTAAGTTGAATATTGACAACACCTCTACTAAAGTTCCTGGTTTTGAATTCTGGTTAATTTTTAGATAGTACGTGGAAACCTAAATGGCTCTCACCAAGAACCATTACCATTTGTAAAACCGGTAAAAGAATTCTCGATCGATCCAGTAAGAGCTTATTTGTATTGGTCTACGGGCTATGAAGTTGAATGTGCTCATCTAAATGGAGCTGACCGAATCACATATTATTCAACAAAGTCATTTACAATACAAGGTAAAATATAATCTTCAATAAATTATCAGTGTAAAATGGTAATTGGATTTTAGTAATGGGTTTAACGTTGGATTTTGATCATAATTCAATTTTTTGGATTGTACGTGGCTCAAACGGATCTCAACTTTATCAAGCTCCGTTAGCTGGCATTGATGCGTCAAAAAATATCCCTTTCCCTAAAATTTTTAATCTAACGGACCCATATATGCAAGGACCCCTTTATTACTTCAACAACAGATTGTTGTGGTTACAAAATGACAAAAATGCTATTATTAGCAATTTAACTGGTAACAATATGGCAAGACTTGGGGGTACGAATTTATACGGTATTACAACATTTACAGTAATGGATTCTGATCTACTTCAATGGCCTAGTAAGTCAAAATGTAATTTTCCTGATAATTCTTTATGTAATTAATATATTTGTTTTTAGATAAATCATTAGAAACCCTCAACGTAATACCAGAACAAGTTGTTCAAAGTTCAATTCAAGTACGTGGAGCATGGAATTGCTTTTATATAGAATGGAAACCGGTAGAAAACGTAAATTATGGCACTGTATTTTATGAAATTGGAGTGGACGTTATCCAAGGAAATTTTCACGATAACACCGACGGATCTGAAGTTCATGTAAATTAAACGAGTAATAACCAAATTAGCAATTATTCAATCAAAAATAATTTCATTCCAGGTTGTAACAAAAACGCCTTCGATCAAATATTGGAAAAAGGTTGCCCCATTTACCAAATTAATGGTTAATTTGAGGGCTTATACGTATTGGGGTATTTCCCCAATCACCATTACTGAGATATATTCTCCTTCATCTACACCTTCTTCTCCAATAAATCTCAGGGTGTATATTACTCACGAAAGTCCTCGCTTTGAGTATAAAGACATAAAAGCAACTTTCAGATGGGATGCTCCCCTTTATTCAAATGGCATTATCAAAGGGTATAAAATCAAATGTTGGTACAATAGCAATGGCTCTGACATAATTGTAACTAACAATAGTACTGATGATGTGAAGCAAAAAGAATATTCATTAGGGAATCTTTTGAAAAATCAGAAATATTTCTTTCAGGTAATTTGAATATTAATAAATTACGTCAGTTGACCAATTCTGAGATTAATTATATTTACAGGTTCAAGCATTTACAGAAGTTGGAGATGGAGAGATATCTCCAGCGGTTTCAGTAAATACCAGTAACGAACATCCAATACCAAAACTTTTAGTTGCTTCAGAAGATTCGATTTTTATTCAGGATATCGATAATAATCAAAATTATTCTGTTCTACATGGAATTAGTACTCCAGTGGAAATGGCATTTCTCATTAAAGAAAAGAAACTGTTCTGGATCAACAAAATGCAAGAATTATTTATGTTCAATATGGAAAGCCATAAGAAATCTAAACTGGTAGATTTGAATAATTCTTGCATAAGTTTAACAGTTGATTGGATGGAACGAAGTCTATATTATCTTGAAACAAATACTAACATACAATACACACAATCTGTAATCTATAAACTGAATCTTAATCACATCGACAAGGGTTTTTCCAAAATTGAAACGATCTTAACAATACCATCAATGATATTAAAAATCGAAATATCCCCATTTACAAGGTATTTATAAAATTTACAAAAGGTTTGTAACATTAAGAAAATTTCTTTTAGAAAGCTCTACTGGGTGGAAGAAGGCTATTTTGGTGAAAATCACATAATGCAAAGTGACTTAAACGGCTTTGATATCCGACCTTTCTTCGCACAACGATCTCTCTATAAAAGATCGTTTGATAACGAAGAAGAGGAATCGTCGTGTAACTGTCCACTAAATCCAAATGTAGAAGAAACCTTCACTGTAGATCATTCAAACTCCAAAACAAAACCGGCAATAATTTTCATTGACAGTGATACCCATGCCATAACGTCATCCGATAAAGACGGTTGTCACTGTGAAATTTTAGCAAACCACCACATTGTTGGAGAGAGTCTCCCATTATATAAACTTAAATCAGATTTTAGTAATCTATACTGGACTAACAAAACACAAGGCCATCTTTACTCGTTGAAAAAGAACAAACTGAACTTTACCAAAGGTCAAGAGATATCTGATGCCCATGATATGCAAATATATGGACCCCACATGCAACCATATCCTGAAATAAAATGTTTAGTTCCTGAGTACAAAAAGGATACGAATGTATCTCTCATACAAGCGACATCTTATAGCCTCACACTCGCCATGCCCGAGGTCACTTTAAACAAAGACTGCCAAAATGTATCACAAGCAAGTGTGGAATATACCATTCGTTACAAACAATACCATGAAGACGATATAAACGAGTGTTTCGGAAACTGTTCGGAAATAAAAACACTAGACAAAATTGTAAGAATTGAGGGACTTAAACCATTTAGTAAATACAGATTTTGGGTAAGTGTCAATAATTATTTCATGGAGTTAATGAAGACGGAATCTCAAAAAGGACGATCAGTGGTAATACAAACCTCTGCAGGTGGTAAGTATCAATATCTAGCATATTTAGTTTTCGTTTATTAATTTAGTCTTTTTTGTAGCTCCTTCGAAACCTCAAAACGTATCGGCAACTGTATTAAATCCCAATATGGCTCAAATAGTTTGGGCTCCTCCGGAAAAACTGAACGGAGAATTCGTTTCTTACGAAATACATTGGCAAACAGAAAGCACCCACGGAATAAGACAAAAAGGAGAACAGGAAGTAAAAAACCTCCAAAAACATGTAGAAAATGATACATTATTCACTTCTACTCTCACTAAATTAGCACCAAATGAAACTTACTCAATATGGATAAGGGCAAAAAGTCAGACAAACGATTCATTCAACGATAGTGATAGTATAACTGTTAAAACATTCCCTGAACCTTCGGAAATAAGTTTACTCAATGCAACAGCAACTACTTTGCAAATAATTTGGAAACCTTACACTTATGCCGAAAAAGTCGATGTACAGTATTCGCTACTAGCATCCAATGTCTGGAAAGACATTTCTGAAAATAAGGTTGAGTATGATGGAAATGATACTATAATTATCGTGGACGACTTAAGGCCCAAAACGCAATATAAGTTTAGAATGAAATTGCTATACCCTTTATATCCAGAACCACACTATTGGCCACATGACGTGCGATTTATATTTGAAACATTGGGTAAGAAAATAATTTTTTTAGGTCTCAATCTCACACTTTGAGAAGATGTCACTAGTTTATTCCCTTAATTAAGTGCTTTCAATCAATTTTAAGGAGACAGACCTTCTCCTCCCGGAAGACCTTATTTGCAATTGAAAAGTGGAAAGTTTATTGTAATATGGGAGAGTCCAAAAGACAATGGTGCTGTAATAGAGCTTTACAAATTAGAAGTAATGGAACTTTTATATTATAACGAACGAAGGAGAAGAAGTACTGATTATGACAATAAAGCTGCTATAGAGGAATTTAACTACACATGGACAGAAATTTATAATGGAACTGGTAAAAGATTTATAATAATAACGTTTTCTATATTTACTTTTCTAAATTTTGCTTTTTTATTAGAACCATCTTGGGAAATAACAGGTCTTAAAGAAAAAAATCACAAATATGTATTTCGAGCGTCTGCTTTAAATATGTATGGTTGGAGTATACCAAGTAATGAAAGTGATATGTACGACCCTGTTGAATTCGCTAAATTAAATAAACAAGATCCGATGACGTTAATAATAATTGCAATAACTGTTCCTTTGGCGTTTTGCATTATTTCCATCATATGTTTCGTTTGTTGTAAGTACTTTTTAAAGCTAAAATAAAACCTTCATTTAATTTTCATCTTTCATTTCCTACTAAAACTCTTCTAGAAATTCTGTCCTTTCTCCACATAAGCTGTTTAAATAAATATCTTTTACTGAACTTTCTTTTTTTAAAAAATGTTTTCAAGCAGGTTCCGTTTACAGAAAGAATGAGCATTCTACCTCTGTATGTTAATTACATATATGTATGTATACATAGATTTAATATTTAGCATACAGTTCCCAAGTGAAAAACAATGAATAGTAATCAGTTCATCCGCTCTCATTTTTATCGATTTTTATTTGTATACATACTAATTTGAGCAAAAGTGATATTTTCAGGCAAGCTGCAGTGTGCCAAAGATAAGAAAACTAAGCAACTCATCATATCCCCAAGGCCAGATGTGGAACTTGCTACCCTTCGAGAACTACCACGTCGGGGAATCCACAGTACCAATATCCTATATGTACCCAATCAGCCTCTTCTAGAGGATGCAACAATGCTACCGCACATAAGGAGGCGAGTATTATACACTTTTATTCAAGGTCGTATTTTAAATAAAGTGTAATATTGTTTTATAGAGAATGCATCACACTGACAAAATTTTTGGGAAGTGGTGCATTTGGAGAAGTATTCGAAGGCAAAGCACGTGGTATTTTGGCAAATGGCGCTGAAGTAAAAGTAGCAGTGAAGGTAATTCATCACTGATATTGAGTTTCTTAGACTTAACTACACTTATTTTTTAAAGGCATTAAGGAAAGGAGCCTCAGATTTAGAAAAGTGCGAGTTCCTTCAAGAAGCGCAACTAATGAGTCATTTTAAACATGAACACATTCTTCAGCTTCTTGGTGTTTGTTTGGATAATGATCCTCAATTTATCATAATGGAACTAATGCAGGGTGGCGATTTGTTAACTTATTTAAGGTCATCGAGAAGTCCGTCGGTACGTAAATCACTTCATTGTGTATTTAGAACTACATATTAATACAAAGTACTATTTCTTTCAGTTTAACACATGCAGTCTTTCACTGCTCGATTTGCTGAAAATGTGCGTCGATGTTGCGAGAGGATGTAAATATCTTGAAGAAATGCATTTTGTACATAGAGATTTAGCTTGTAGAAACTGTTTAGTTTCATCAACTAATCGAGAGACGCGAATCGTAAAAATAGGTGACTTTGGACTAGCAAGGGATATTTACAAAAATGACTATTATAGAAAAGAAGGTGAAGGTCTTTTGCCAGTCAGATGGATGGCACCTGAATCTTTAGTCGATGGAGTGTTTACTAGTCTCTCAGATGCATGGGCTTTTGGAGTTCTTCTGTGGGAAATAATGACTTTAGGACAACAACCATATCCAGCTCGCAATAACTTAGAAGTCCTTCACTACGTTAAAAGTGGAGGACGATTAGGCAAACCACTACATTGTCCAGAAACTTTGTAAGGATTAAATAGTATTTATTAAGAAACACCTGAAATAGTACTTATTTTTATTTTTAGATACGATTTAATGCTGAAATGTTGGACATATGAACCAGAAAGGAGACCAAGTTTCAAATGTTGCCTTTATGTCCTAGAAGACTTGTACATGCAAAAAACAAATGATCCTGTTACCGGTGCTCACGAAGGGCAATATATCAGTACGGTAGAAGAAAGTAAGTACCAAAATAATTTTTTTTAATCATCATTAACAATTTCCATTTTATAAACATATTCCTAACCAAAATGCATGATAATAATGAAAATGTCAATGATTACAGTGCCTTATGGAGTATCTAATCAAGCATATTTTCAGGACGAAATCATTAATTCAGGTAAAAATACTAACCGCATACCTTAACATTATAACTGTCATGCACTTTAAACATATAGGTACTTATAAGTTTTAACCACTTTTTACTATAAAATTTGTTTATACATACATATATACATAACATCATTTGCGATATTTACTTTGTAGAATCTTCTTGGAGGAGTGATGGTAGTTGCGGCGATATTAACAAGGAAAGGACGCCTTTCTTACAAAATCTAAATGATACCATAACTTCTGATAGAACGCAGGATAATGTACCGAAATATCTCGAGTTGATTTATGACAGTGATAGTCAAGTAGAAGACTCTAGAAGTAACATAACCGAGGACCGGAACTACTTAGATAAAGATGGTTATGAAATCCCAAGGACTGACAATCCTAAAGTTGAACACGAGAAATCGGGAACTGATTCCGATACGAATAAAAAAACAAAAAAAATAAATAACGAAAGCCAAGCGATACAAAGCTAATTGATCGTATTAGACACGGAATCTTGTACCTACCTACTATAAATATTGTTTCATGTAGAAAAAATGTAGGTCGAATACTTTTACACCGGAAACGTACAAAAAGGTGGATCACAGCCATGATAAACACATGTACCTGAATTAAATAGTAAGGAAACCGTATGCTAAGTAATGTACATAAATTAAATGTTGCTTATCATTCTTATGTAGGTATTTAAAAAGCAATTTTATTTCACTTGTGCATAAAGTAAAATTTTCTAGTGCTTTTGTTTTTAGTAGGTACCTACTATGTTTGACTGCCAAGTGTAAATAATGTTCCTTAAGTTTACATTTTTTCCAAAAAGACAAGATATGAGTGTAAACTACATAAATATACGTACGAATATCACTAATTGTAAATTACGTTCAGTAAGTCGCTGCGCAGTAAGCAGTGCGCATCCGATTTGTGGTTATATATGCTCTCACGCAGATGCAGCAAGCAGGTTTTGTGTACATTTGTCTGGGATGCGCAATTGCTCATATCAAACAGACTCTGACATTTTCTATCCTTGTTACTTTTTTGACACATTTCTTTCAGTTCGAGTTTATCCTCTTATCTCTAGTCTTTTTTATTTTCTCGTACAAAACGGGTCCCATATGTAAAATTACAACCTAATGAACATACAACATATTCTACCTTTAATTAAAATAACTGTACCTACACTGTAAATGATGTTTATATAACATACATATCATATATGTTGTAGAGAAATGATATTTTTTCATGTAAATATTTACTATTAGTTGGATATATATTTACTTAATTTATTATGACAATTATATTAGTAAATAACTCGCGAGAAACCATTATGTTTTACCTACTTCGTATAGAATTGCTCTATTTTTATTCTTAAGAACATATTTCTATTTTAAGTTACTATTAATGACACAATAAGACTCGTAGTATTAATAAACTGTCGATATATGTAAATACAAAGCTACAAATCAAAAGGTGTAAGTAGGATTGTTCAAAATTTAATTAAAAATAACATAAAACTTGGATTTTCGTTTGTTTTGCCCAGGACAAAGTAAAACCATCAAAAGACATTTAATAGTTTCGAAATGCTTAAAGTTTTTTATATACTTCAAATCCTTATGATGTGTTACAAGATGTCTTAAAACGCCGAGTACAATTATTCGGGAACATAAATATATATATGCACATGACGTAAATGGCGTGCAATCGCTCGCAACACGACGTGTTTGAAATTATTAATTCTAGTACGCACAAGACGTTTCACGTACTCTACTGTGGTTGCGTCCCTGATACAGTCTATAAGCTTTTGCATACTGCCGGGTAATTGCTTCCGTCCTCTAAATAATGGTTATAAAATAATGCCAGTAGAAACTAAAATGCCAAAGTTATAAACTATCTTGTGATATATTTCGTTACATTTGTTTTTTTACAATTTACCCTCTACTGACCAAAACGAAAGACATTCCACGTCAAAACCTCTCATTAATAACCATTAGTTAATTTAAATTGGAATGATGAAAAATTTTGTTAAAGCAATGGGTCGGATGGAAGAGGGTTTTTGTATCCAAATAAAACTTTCTGAGAATTATTGAAGTAAAAATTAAAGAAGGCGTATTGATGGCCCTATAATAGGGGGAATAACGAAAGATGAAACACGAGTGCTAAATGAAACTGAATTGCGGGTTTGGAACACATCAGTTTTGCAGGTTTTCCTAGAAATGTGTCAGCTGACAATTAATAATGCTTTTAAAGAAATAAGATGTGAAATTCATTTTCTGTATCTTCACATCGATTTCATTCCCAAAATTTAGATACAGTAGGTAAGTGTCTAATATGAGAAAGGGTCCCATAGACATTTCTGCAATGAAAAACAAATATCAACGTAAATGGAATGCCAATTTGCTTGCAGATTATTACTGAACATTGTTAAGGGATTCTAGAGAAACAAAATATCGACATAATACGTGACAATAACTTTCAGAAGTACATTTAAGATTAAAAATAATAATGCATCTATCTTTATATTGTGTTAGAAATAATAATGCCTTATAGCAAAAAAAATTATGAATGATAGAAAAATCTAAGGGCACTTTCGGCTTTTTTGGAGAGTTTTACTTAATTAACACTATGTTTCATCCATGTTACAAAAAGCTATTTTATATATATATATATAATCAGTATAATACTCAATTCAGTCTCTTTTCAAATATTTCGCTGAAGTTCAGCTTATGTGAAAATATTTCGAAGTTTTTAAAAATGTTTGCACATAATGCGTTAATAACAACTATATTTTAAAATAATCACTTCTTTTATTTCTCAAATATTTTTTATATAATAAAAATGTCCACTTGATAAAAAATTAAATCACTAAAAACATCATTAGGTAATAACCTTCACACAAAAATTATTTGAAATAAATTAAGGAAAAATATATGCATCTCATTTATTTTATAGTTCACTTTTTATCAATCCTCAATAACGCGACGAGTTCAAAACGATCATGATTACCAAACCAAACAAATAAAAATACCTGCGACAGCTGATATACATACACTTACTGATGCACTGCTTAAGCTCGAAAAAGAGGGGAAAAATTGTAAGGAAAATGATGTGATTAAAATAAAATTGTATACACTAACTTATGCGATGTTGATGATATAACGATGCATGGAAAAACAATATGGACAGACTTGAAAACAATTGATTTCCTATATTACAACCGTACAAACAAGTATGCAACGAAATAACAACATTCAAATTATCACTATGAAGTCATCATATCATTCACTGACGACGCATTTACAGTAGGTCCCTTTAGTGAATCGTTTATATCTCTACGGAACATTGAAAGGTTTTGTGTAAACCTGAAAAAAAAATTTTTTAATAATGATTATTGATTCTTCCCCTAATTATCAATCAACAGAACCAAAGTCAAAGCTTTAAGAGGTTAAAAACCTTTTATTATTAAAAAAAACTAACATCCGGCTTTTTCAAGAACAAGTTTTACAGTTAGTTATTATTAAATTGAAGATATGAAACTTTTCTCAAGTACATGTTGATGTTAGTAATTGTAAATAATTAGAAACAGTCTCAAATATACCTCAGGACAATAGTTAAAAACATTTTAAAAATATAAGACAATGTAAGATAAAATAATAAATAGTTAAAAAGCATGTGATTACATTAAGAAATATACACAAATTAAATTTCAAACTATAAATCGAACCAACATGTACTTGAGACAAGTTCAATATATATGAATTCAATAATAACTATAAAACGTATTCTTGAAAAAAAAAACTTTTACCAGAAAGCGAAACGTTGAATGTTTGCTTTTAATAATTTTTGGATATTTTGAAAAAGTGTTAAAATTTTCTTTTAAATACAAATTACTTTATAAACTTAGACTAGAAAACAGAGGAGATTCGTAACTCATTTGCTGTACCTACGTCGTATTTTAATGCCAAATGAGACAGACGCCATCGTTTTTGTGCCAAACATTATGTTGCAAGCAACGAAGAAATTTCAAAATACTGCGAAGTGTTTAATTTATTTGTGTTTTTTAAAGAACAGAATGGTTTTTTGTTGTACTAATGAATGTAAATGTCGCATTTCACAGGTAAAAAAATTGTTTATATTGTTAAGTAAATAAATTCAAGTTTAGTTTATTTGTGGGTTATGTATACCTAACAATATTATTGGAATGAATTTCTGTCAGTTTTCCCAAGAAAAACTACTAAGAAAGACAAACACTATTGTTAATTTCCACAGTTTTTTATTGTTCTTAACAATTGTTTCGCCGTTTTGCGGCTTCGTCAGAAGATACAAAGATACTTATTTTATTTACAAAATTCCGTATATTTAAGGGTAGTTAGTTAAGGTGGGGATAGAGGAATTGGCCAAAGATTCAGTAAAGGGGAGTTATTTAATTCTATTTGCTCGTTTAATAATAAATTACTGTTTTTTTGTTTATTGATTTCCAATGTTTCCAAAAGACAGAGTTTGAAGCTCTTTCCTTCAGTATGCAATATTTTAAAGTTAGGATTAAACGTGTGTTTTTCACTAAATAAATGGTTCGCGTAGTTGGAATCGTTTTTTAGTTTTTCAAATGACTTCTTATGTTCTTTTATCCGCGTAATAAATTCTCTGCCAGTTTGTCCTATATAAAACTTGTTGCATGTTCCACTTTCTAGTTTGTACACACCGGATTTATTGTTTTGTGGCGTTTTATCTTTATTGTTTTTAATATGCATGCTAAGTTTGTTACTTGTTTTAAACGCTATGTTAATGTTAATTTTAATTTAGTAACTTTTTTATGTTTAATGAGGTTTTGCCTAAAAACGTTATTGTTCTGTATGTGTTGTTTTTTGTATTTTTTAATGGGTAAATTTTAGACCAAGCTGTTTTTAATGAAATTTTCTTTAACAGGTTCGTGATTATATCAGTATTGTATCCGTTTTTATTAGCAATATATTTAATAATATTAAGTTCTTTCACGTAATTATCGTTGTCCATCGGGATTCTTATAAGTCTGTGTAGCATATAATAAAAAGCTGCTAGTTTTTGTTGTTGTGGGTGGAAAGAAGAGTTATTAATAGTGATATCGGTGTGTGTCGGTTTGTGGTATATTGCGAAACTATGTTTGTTGTTAATTTTGGAAATAGTTAGATCTAAAAAATTAATTCTATTGTCTTTCTCACTTTCAATTGTGAATTTTATATTAGGAGTACACTGTTTATTTGGTCTAAAAATTGGTTTAATTGCCTATCTGATCCGGTGAAGCATACAAGGATGTCGTCGACGTACCTGTAGTAATATAAACATCTTTTAAATAACCGGAAATTCCGAATTGCCTCTTCTATGTTGGACATAAATATTTCAGCGAGTAGCGGGCTAAGGGGATTTCCCATAATTAAACCCTCTTTATTTAAGTATATTTCTCCATTGAATTGAAAATAATTTTGTTGTAGACATACTGACAGTAATTCTATTATTTCGTTTCTTATAATAATATTAGTTTTGTTTTTTTCCAATATGGTTTCTATTATAGTTATTACTTCTAAAGGTGGTAATTGGAAATTGGAAAAAAACAAAACTAATATTATTATAAGAAACGAAATAATAGAATTACTGTCAGTATGTCTACAACAAAATTATTTTCAATTCAATGGAGAAATATACTTAAATAAAGAGGGTTTAATTATGGGAAATCCCCTTAGCCCGCTACTCGCTGAAATATTTATGTCCAACATAGAAGAGGCAATTCGGAATTTCCGGTTATTTAAAAGATGTTTATATTACTACAGGTACGTCGACGACATCCTTGTATGCTTCACCGGATCAGATAGGCAATTAAACCAATTTTTAGACCAAATAAACAGTGTACTCCTAATATAAAATTCACAATTGAAAGTGAGAAAGACAATAGAATTAATTTTTTAGATCTAACTATTTCCAAAATTAACAACAAACATAGTTTCGCAATATACCACAAACCGACACACACCGATATCACTATTAATAACTCTTCTTTCCACCCACAACAACAAAAACTAGCAGCTTTTTATTATATGCTACACAGACTTATAAGAATCCCGATGGACAACGATAATTACGTGAAAGAACTTAATATTATTAAATATATTGCTAATAAAAACGGATACAATACTGATATAATCACGAACCTGTTAAAGAAAATTTCATTAAAAACAGCTTGGTCTAAAATTTACCCATTAAAAAATACAAAAAACAACACATACAGAACAATAACGTTTTTAGGCAAAACCTCATTAAACATAAAAAAGTTACTAAATTAAAATTAACATTAACATAGCGTTTAAAACAAGTAACAAACTTAGCATGCATATTAAAAACAATAAAGATAAAACGCCACAAAACAATAAATCCGGTGTGTACAAACTAGAAAGTGGAACATGCAACAAGTTTTATATAGGACAAACTGGCAGAGAATTTATTACGCGGATAAAAGAACATAAGAAGTCATTTGAAAAACTAAAAAACGATTCCAACTACGCGAACCATTTATTTAGTGAAAAACACACGTTTAATCCTAACTTTAAAATATTGCATACTGAAGGAAAGAGCTTCAAACTCTGTCTTTTGGAAACATTGGAAATCAATAAACAAAAAAACAGTAATTTATTATTAAACGAGCAAATAGAATTAAATAACTCCCCTTTACTGAATCTTTGGCCAATTCCTCTATCCCCACCTTAACTAACTACCCTTAAATATACGGAATTTTGTAAATAAAATAAGTATCTTTGTATCTTCTGACGAAGCCGCAAAGCGGCGAAACAATTGTTATGAACAATAAAAAACTGTGGAAATTAACAATAGTGTTTGAGTTTTTATGTTTAACATGAATTTCCACCAAGTAAGAGTAGATTCTATTAACTATACTAAGAAAGATGTGAGAAGTAGTTGTCGACCACAAACTCTATTGGCGGAGTCACATTTAGTAGTAAAAAAATTAATAATATAGTTACAATATATTATAATTAGAAACAAATATTGTTGACATTTTTATATAATACAATGAATTTTGCATATTCATTTCAAATAATAATTTAGTTGTACCAAATGCGTTTTTCTAAAAATTGTTTCATTTTTAACATCATTTATTAATATTCGTACATAATTTTTGAAAAAAAACTTACATGTTGCACCACTGAAAGTAACATTCTGGTGCCAAGAAGCTTAAAAAAGGAATCACCTTAACGTTGACAATTATGAATCCCCTCTCTTTTCTAGTGTAAGTTTATATAGAGTGAATAACTAAGCCGAAAACGGTCTACGATTCACGTACAATACAAAATAGAGAAAAATGTTTTAATTAAAAATTGTGTAAAAAAAATAAGTGGATGGTAACGTAAAAATATTTTCAAACATGGCAAACTTCCGGTTATACCAGAAGTACATTCTAACATTGTTTTTTTAAATGAAACGCCCCCTATGTTATTGCATTTTTGAATTACTCATAAAAAATAAACGTCTGTTTACAAACACTGTATTGGATCTAGGTCGCACCATTCTCGAGCTATTTCACGTTTATTGAAAATTTTGCCGTTTAGTGTTTTTCACGCATAAGCAATTTTATTATTCACATTTAAAACAAAAATAAAACTTACTTATCTCTGTTTTTAGTAAGAAGGTTTCTTTCAATGCCATCCATCAGGTTTTCGAACCATTGAGCCATGGCACCTTGTTTGTCCGGTGGTTGACTACGAATAATGTTCTCGCGTAATTGATTGAAATAATTCTCATTTAAAAGTATTAAACCCAATAAAGGTCGCGACATGGACCATTGGTTACGGCAATCTTCGAACATTATAACATTTAACACCGTGCTGAGAATCTGCTGCATTATTTCTGGATGCATTTTGAGTACTTTTACAAACATGTCGCCGGATGGTGCTAGGCCTACACGATTTTTCTTGCCTGGATACACTAGAATAATATTTAAGATTGTATTAAAAATTGTACTAAATAAGTATATTTTTAATAAATTGTTGATACTTTACAGAAACTCACCTTTTTGGGTCAGCTGTTTAAATAAGTAAGTAACTATGTGATCCAATGTAGCACAACAACCTGTGCAAACCATCGTATCTACAAAAAGAATAATAAAAGAAACAAAGAAGCAAAATCAGGTCAAACAAAGAATATTTGCAGAGAGTTGTTAATAGAAATAACGATGAGGTCCTTCCCTACATATCACATTTAAGTTAATGTCACCAAACTAATCATTATGAAACTGTTTTAACGTTAACGATATTGTGATTCTTTCTAGTTTATTAATAACTAATTAAGTTAAAATAAAACTTTGAATTAATACGATTTATTAAGATTTAGTTGGATTTTAATTTTTGCTTTTATGTATTTGTTTGCATTTAAAATAAATCATGCAATTTATAAACCGTTAAAAGAAAAGAGACAGAAAGATCGTACAGCCAGAGACAAAAACAGCTTTGATTCCTAAACAACTTCCGTGCCTTTATATAACATCAACATAATCAATATGTATACAATGTCTCTTTTTTTTTGGCCCACTTGTATGTTATCATCACAATTACTCTGACTTTCATTTATCTCTTATTCAATATGAGACAATTTATGAATGTCTTTTTTAGATGCAAATCAAAGAATAACTGTTTAAAAAAGCACCCTGATGTTTTTAATTTCTATTCTTACCAATTACCCTAACAGAAATGTACAATTGCTAGACCAAACTCATTTTCTAAGCATAAATATTAACAATCCAATTGAAGAAGTAGTTACTAAATACAAAATATGATGCACTTTGAAAGTTACTTGGTTAATTAGATATTTCAATTTAGTTGGAGTTAACACAAATTCTATTCTTTTGTTGGATACATTAATTTACAATTATTTTAACACAGCTTTTCTTTTCTTATTCTTCTCAATATACATCTTAAATGGGGCTTCTTATTCACATTTATCGTACCTACAACTGATATGCAACATTAAAACAACAGTGAAAAAAAGAATGGTCGTTCAGTAAAAACATAAAAATGTAACTAATGGCTGTCTGTCTCTGACTTGCACAAACCTGTATAGTTATTCAATTGCCCACCTAAGGCAGTCAGTCCTTTTGAAATAGAGGAAAGAATGTACAAAAAGACCTGTGGTTCCAACGTAGAAAGAAAACTCATATGATCTTGTGCTACACATTCTAATAGTACGTAGTAAGTCTGAGACAATTTCGGATAATCCTGAAAAAATAATTTAAAAAAAATTAATTCAAACTTAAGAAACTATATAGAGGTTTGATCTTTCCGGGTTCGTTGGCCATGGCCTGTGATTGCCAGCGGCAAGTTGCCGATGTGAAGCCGCCTAGAATACTTCGATCAAGCAGGCAATCACAAACCATTGCAACAATGACTAGAGTACTATGACCGCGCAGACAGCAAGCCACTGAAGATGTCATCCGCAGCTGATGAGGAAACGTCTGGTAAAACCTACCAATCTAGACCATAGCCAAGGAACCCGGAAAGATCAAACCTCCATATTGTCTCCGGCCATGAAAGCCTACATCACTCAATTAAGAAACTACAGTTTAAAAGAAGGAAAACCTATTTGATATACAGAGTGAGTTACTAAAGTTAAATCGGTCTACAGTTCACGTACAGTTTAAAATAAAGAAAAATATTTCAAATAAAAGTGGCATCGCTATTTCATATATTTTGAAAAATTGATGTTGGAAATATTTTGCGCTATTTGAAGTATCTCCTAATCAAAAACAGATGCAGTTTTGACGTTTCAACTCTTGATGAAATAACCTATCATTTAAACATATTACATATATGAACTACAGTCCCATTTCACCTTTTCCCTTGATTAATTTTCGAAAAATAATTTTTATTTTTTTATTCACTTACCAGTAAGTCAGACTGTGGTATAGACAAAAGTAGTTTTACAAAAATATTAAGAGCATTATCTAAGGCTTCGTCGCCGTACAACCTGAACACTCCGAAATTGACGTAGCTTCCACACAAAGCAGCCTTTAATATTGAAAAACATATCGATATTCCTTTCAGTTTCAACGGATATATTTGCTCTTTCGCTACTTCAACATTCAGTATTCTACTACCTACAAATAAAATGAAAATTTATCAAAAAAATATCATTACAGGGTGAGAAAACATCAGAAAAAGGCAACATAACGCGGTACAAACTTAAAATTCAAAAAGTTTACCCAAAATGTTAATATACGCGAAATATCAAGTAGAAAAGTGCCTATAGTAACCCGGTTATAACGAACTACTTCGAAAAGTACCAACTAAAGTTCCATTTAATTGTGTATTTTCTTTTTCGCGAATAATGACCCCTTCATAATGAATGTTCAAATATAGCAGTTAAAAAGTGGACTTCTCCGACTCTTAAATCTTTTGCACTAATTCTATGATGTAAATATTCTGAATGTAAATTTAGTAAAAGTTAGATAGAAAGGTTCAGAAACACATAACATCACAAGTGGGAAAATTGTTGGGGAGGCAGCTGCGGTAAATACCGGGCGTTTCATTAAGAGTGGCCAACGACCATATCTCAGAAACTACTGAGTATAGAAATTCAGGAAAAAACGATTATTAGTAATATTTTACCGCAAGAGGGCACAATTATAGGAAGAATCATAAATTTCAACTCAAGCTTGTTTGAAAGAGAAATGTTACTGTTTGCAAATGCCGTATTATTGGTAACCGATAGTTTCCAATAAAGTAGTTAGAGGGAGTAATTCGCAATAAATAACAGTAGTTTCCGAGATAAGGCTTGTGGCCACCCTTGATTAAACGTCTGATATAAAAGTTGTAAATAACTGGTTAGAAAACAAGTGTTCAATGATCAGAGAGAGTTTTAAATAGGAAGACATATTAGATAAAGGTGAAACAGAATTAAACATTCAAAGGAGAGACTTGCGCTTGTAAAAAGTGATTCAAAGACAGAATCACTATACATACTTGTGGTAGTAAATTTATTAAGGACAGAGGAATGAAAGTTATTGATAATCGGCAAAGTAAAAAATTCCAAATGTACCAAAAATATTGTCAGTAAATTACAAATCATGCATCATCACTTATAACGAACCTTTTTATATAAGTGTACATTATTGTATTTACAAACAGTCAGATAAAATATAAACTTACCATAACTACATATCAGTTTACTGGTTTCTCTAAACAATAAAATGCCATTCGGTGACGATACATCAAACTGTAATCTTTGAGACCTGTTTTGTACAATTTCGGCAAAAAGTTTTAAAACAGGTGTCGTAACTTGTGGATCATGATACCATAACTCAATCGCTCTCAACAATATTGGAGTATAATTAGGATACCTAATCACGAGTTAAGGCTATTTAATTTTCAAATAATTATGCTAAATAAAATCAAATAATTTCTGATGTTAAAGGATACAGCCAGTCAAACAACATCATATACGATGTTTTGGTGTTAAAAGAAAATGCTAAACCACGCAAATCTCTCGCTAAGCCAATTAAAGCCGCTTTGGCTTCGTCTGCAGCGTAAAGAGGTGTATCAGCAGAAGTCAACAGTGATCCCAAGCTTTCAAATGACGCTATAACGATAAATAATTTCATAACGTTCATTCTCGGTATTTTATTTTATTACTAACCTGTTAGAGGAAGCATAAAAGTATGAAATCGATCTTCGTCTTCACCGAGATCAACCATTAGTAAACGTCCCAATGAAGTGTAAAACATTGATCTACATCGCATCTCACTTATGGCCACAGTATTTCCGAGAAATGGAAAATGCTCACTAGTGTGGTTGTTTAATATAAACTGCACTTCCTCTAATTTTACAAGCTTTCTTACACAAATGTATCCCACCGAGAGATCATTTAACAGTTGCAACGTTTTACTTATTATATGTTCACTTCTGCCCCAATATTTCAGATTTGTTATTCTAGAAAATGACTATAGGTAAAAGAAACAATATGCTACAATAATTGCAAATTAATCTACATTTTCCTAATAAAGACGCTCAAAACGGTAGCCTCATCGTTTAATCCTAGAACCTCCGACAATTTTCTATATACTTTTGAATTTTTCTGAACCTGATCCCCAATGTAAATTTTACGAAACTGTTCGATAAAATTCAACATGGCAAGTTCTAATTTTTCACAGCCACCCTGCGCTAGTCGCGAATCAGTAAGATTCATTAAAGTCAATACTCTGCACACCAATTCCCCGTCCATGGCATCATGTTCTTCATTACTATTAAATGACACCCTACCCCCTATTGCTGAACCAATTATATACACCAGCCACGTTAGTTGACCTAGAAAACAAATTTTCTTCAGTATCTCCATTCAAAAACACGTAATAATTACTGGAATTAAGATTCGGGCTATCGAACCGTGTTAAAAATGAACGATCAAGTTTAGAACATTCCACCAAGAACTATTAACCAGAATCTTAATTGTGCTATGGGATTACAGACGTCCATGTTTTCGCACTAATAATTAAAAATTAAAATAATCGATGTACCTTACCTTCTTGAATTGTAATATCAATTTGTTGTGAGGTCGACGTTGAAAGTAATTCCTGGTAAGTCCGCGCTGATTGGTCAAATAGTTGAACTAATAATGCACACGTTTTTTGATATTCACATCGGCCAATCACCGACAGCTGTTCTAATTGCTGTTGTATCATTCCAAGATCATCTAAAGGATCTTCCAGACCTAATTTTAAAAACGTTCCACATAATTATCAACAAATAAAATAGACAAAAAGATCAGGTAAATATTAACCTTCTCTGACAACAACAGCTACTGAATCCAGCCGAGAGGTAATATAAGCACTAGTAACTTCTGGAGTATAAGTTTCTAAAAGATGAGGCTCAGACGCCTTAACATAAGGAACTGATGCTACCATTCTTTGCCACAGACTTAGTAAATAATGAACGCTATTTGGAGCAAACTGCCACATCTATTAAAAAACATTTTATTGACCTGGTGGTGTTACAATTTTATAAATTAATACCTGTAAACTTTGGATAGTAAATTTTGCAATAAGCTGGATAGCCTCTGGATAATCTTCAACCATAACCAGTTCACCTAGTTGATAGTTGGATTTTAGCCTCGCCAAAAGTCTACAAAATTCGTGATAATTTGCTGCGTCACTTAAACCCTGCGGATTTTGTAAAATGTGTTTAACACCGTTCACGAGATGCGAAAAAAATTTAGCTCTCTCGGGATTGCTGAACAGCGATCTGCGTACTGAGGCAATTTGTACTAAACAAGACAAGGCTAATGAAGACAACGAACTAGGTAAGGAATGGTACAAGTCAAAAAAGAGTTTAAGTGTGGAAAAATCAAGGAAAACCGGCCTCCAACTGGTAGGTATTTGCACTGTACAAAGATCATCGGAAGACTCATCGGTTGACGTGCCAATGAAATCGAAAGTAAGACAATTTTGGGCCAATCGCAGCATTTGAGTCATTAATCCATGCTGACTTTCGTCATTGAAATTTAAATTTTTACAATTTTCACAAGCAGTGCCAAGTAATGCACAAGACAAACGGAATATTTCATACAATTGAGTATCTCTAAACGAAGAGGCTATTTTTCTGTGTTTCGTTAACGAACGATTAGCTTCTACGTCTGATATCTGATTCATTTCACAAGTAAGTTGTGATAATAGTTGAACTCCTATCATGCAGTGCTCTACTGAATCCTGAAATATAATAAACGCCATTACAGTACAAGTGTATATAACATCATTCAGAACTCTAGTTCCTGATTAGTAAATTTAAAATGTCGTCGTACGAAATTAATAGATATAACGTATAAAATATTAAATACAGTTTTTTTTTCAATAAAGAGGTATTTTAGCAAAGACTATTCTATTGTAATATCAGCCGTTTTAATTAACAATCAAATTTTAAGTGGTGAAGAAACAATAGCAAGACTCAAAATTATTAGTGGAAAATACATAAATAATTATTATTAATGATCGGAGCATTTATTAAAAGGCTTTTGATACATCTTAATATTAGTAAGTTCTATTGTAAAAGGTAATACATAGACGAACAATAAAATTTAAGTGAATTTTAAATTACTAAAACATGAGTAAACATTACGAGATTAGGAGAGAAATCTAAAATTATTTAAAAACTTCCCAGACTATAAAAAACCTATATTTAAAAAATGTCTGATTCTCAATTATTTTAAGCAGTAGAAACTCACTTGTAAAAATTTGGTGACATCAGCTATCACATTTCGAAAAATGTACTCATCTTTGTGTGTATCAAACCAACCAAGTTTTGTGATCCTGGCAAAAAGAGTTACAAGAGCTTGTACGACAAAATTAGGTAATTTAGGCCTTGTGGCCAAATAATTTAGAATGTAATTTCTTATATCAACTCTTTGCTGAAGACTCAGACCCTGTGCACTTCGGGAAACCAGTTTGGTAAGAGTGGTTGCTGCTAAAAGTTGAGCATAACAGGAGTTCCCTCGATCTAATAATACCTGGCATTTGGTTAATGCATCAGGTCCATCTTGAAAGACGACGAGGGCCTTTTCGGCGTCCGCCCTAACTGTACTGTCCTGAGATTCATAGAGCTGCTTGCACAGCAGTTCTAGCTGACAGATTTCCTGCATAATCAAAACCAATTTGCAGGTTAGATTTGTTAGTAAACAGTCATCCAAATGAAATTAACCTTAAAAAAGTACATTTTGATAGTTCGAAATTATTTGAAAAATTACAGTCACATGAACGGTTATCAATAATGTAACTACTGCATCCACTTCAAAATTATCTCTAAAAGAATGTAAAATTTTAAATAAGCCCTCTGATGCGCGATTTTTACATCAGATTAATAACAATTTTTTCGGGGAGTACCTGCTGTTTCTTTAAGGTACCGAGGCATAAACGATTTAAAAAAAGTTTTCTTATTAAATACCTGTTCATCAGCCATTTTCACTTCGGATCATTTGTTAATTTTACACTTCTTTTCACCTAAAACTCTTAAGAGACACCGGATTTTCTAATACGAACATCATCATACGTCGATCAACGTTTGCGCTTCGAAGTTGCGCATCTAACACCAAAACACTTCACAGTACGCACCATCATAAATGTCTCGTGACACTACTGTCCCATTTTTAATGGCGCTGAAATTCAAAATAATTTAAATAAATTAAAATTTTTATCAAATGTAGGATCTAGATGTTGTATTACTCTTTTCTTGGAATAATAAACGTAAAAGTCGCTACACCGAACACCATTGCGAATTCATTAATTAGTAATTATTTCAGAACATGACCTTGGATGTTTCATTTCCTGAATAACTCATTAAAATTTAAAAAATAATATTTTAATAAGGATAAATAAAAAATAATAATTTCTCTTCCGGTAACAAAACAAACAAAAATTATAAATAAAAACACTTATTTCCACAAATTTTCTTCTACATTTGACATACATTTCGCTACGTTGTAGCTTCTTCAAAGCTTTACAGTTTATTATATAACATAAATCTTTAATTTTTCTACCTAAACATATTTCTTCAAAAAAATGTCGGTAAAAATTTTATTTAATTTGTTAAGTATATATTGTAATTCTTCCCTAATGAGATTATTAATTAAAGTTATTCAGCCCCTCAGACTGCTTTAATTTTTTCTGAGTATACATTATCTTAATATTATTTTATTTTTTTAAAGTATATTTATTGATCAAACAACATTGGTTTTTATTTTCATTTTTTCTGTTAATGTTCACACTATTCGAGATTCCTTCTAAATTTACTATGCAACAATCAACAATTTTTTAAATAATATGTATTAAAAACGGTTATAGTTTCTTATGAACCAAAGAAAAATATTCATGTAAAAAAAAAAATTTGCAAGTTCTCATCAGCTTCTAATACTAGCGACTGGATGTCCATTCCACTTACATGTTGGTATTAGGGCTAATAAGTCATACTCTGGGTTGAATTCTCTTTCGACAAGACCATCAGTGAAATCGTTCATTCGTCATTTCCCCAACTACTGTTATTAACATCTTCAGGGAACTTCAAATTAGTAGTAAATTATTACAAGCTTACAGTTTTAAGTTTGCTGTTTATATTTTCTTTAGAAAACTACTTGTCACCTTCAGATTTCTTGCTTTGTTGTCGACAACTACTACAAAAAGCAACTACTAAATAATTAGTTTAGGTATAATAAATCAAGGACAATTTTAAGACGAAAAAATAACGCAGAAACTAAAACAGTATTTCACACTTTCATTTAAATTATGATTTACTCATCACCAGTAATACTTTTAACGGCAGCGCAATTTGTATATTGGGGTATTGTATGTACACAGTACATTACTTAAATGAAACACCCCAAAACAAATTAACAATTTAGTACAAAATGAATTTGAATGAATATCCGACAACTTTTAACTTCTACTTCATTTAATTAAAATACGCCTTAAATAAAATACAGCATTAATTGTTATTGTGGAATTTTTATTAAAATAGGAAATTATTTTAACAACATTAATTGCATAAATTATGATCGTGGTCGTTCCTTTTTCTCTTTGTATAACGCCAAGAGAGACACATTGGCTACCTTGACGACCTAAAGAAAGTCAAATAATTAACTTAAATTTATTTGAAATAATTAAATATCAAACCTTAAATCTAACTCCGGGAATATCTCCGACGGCGTGACCTTTTCGACCGAATCCTGCAACTAAAACTTCGTCGTTCTCTTCAATGTAATTTAAGCAACCGTCACGAGGAACAAAAGCTGTAATTTTTTTGCCATTCTTTATTAATTGTACTCTTACGCATTTACGGATGGCTGAATTGGGTTGTTTAGCTTCTACACCTCTGTAAAATAAAAATTAAAATCGGCTTTATAATTTACAATTAGTTATTTTTAATGAAACAACTAAAAATGATTTATCTTCAAACTATAGTACTGAAAATGCTAAGGACAAGATTGAATAAGAATATTGAAATTGGTCCCTTTAAAAGAAGTTCAATAACATTTCTTAAATATTTACATATTTTTTAATCAATTATTTTCCCTTATTTATTCAGTTAAAACACTATTATTTTGGCCATTAAATTTAGCCATTTTGTGTGTTTTCCCATTATTACAGATATATCTATGTATTTCATTTTGAATGAATCAGGTAAAATACCACTCAAATACTGAAATCTTTTTAGATGTATGGAAATCTATAATCTTAAAAAAAAAGATAGTATTACTTTCATTTACTCAACATACAAAAAATATATATTCAGAATATTGAAGAACAATTGCTATACCAACATTCATAGAAACCATTCTCATATTCTAATTGACTCCAGTTCTTTACAAGATAAAAATAATTTTTGTTTACAATTAATCATTTTAACATTAAGTAATCTTGATAATGGAATTTTTAAACTCAAGTTTAGTATTATACTCTTTTTATACCAACTAGTACTAGAAATAGTAGAATCCAATATAGGTACACATCTTTCAAAATAATTACAATATATTATAGTATGCACCTATTATACTTCTGTGTTAATCAGAGTTCATTGTGAATGTCAAGACCACTTCGCACAGAATTTTCCTGTGATTGGACTTAAACTGCCATCCACACAGAAATTCTGCGCAAAGTAACCTCACAAGGAATAATTTTGTAGAGTGCATATCAGAGCGTAAGGTCTATTGAAAAGTCCTCCCAATGGTTCAGCACTCCCATAATCTAGCATTACCAGTTTAAAACACCAGGTTAATACAGTCATAACTCAGTGGTCTCGTAATGCAAATGTAACTTTTATTTTAAGCACTTTAAAACTATAAAATAACCCTATACAATTGCGTTTCGTTAAAAGTTAAGACACTACAATGTAAATGTTATTTGTTGTCTGTAATTTTGGAAGTATTATATTATGTAGCCAAGTACTTACACTTTTTCTAATACAATTCCCTTAGCGTGAGAAGCTCCTCCAAAAGGATTAGCCTTCCATCGGGTTCCTAAGTGGGCTTTTTTGTAGTCTTTATCTGCCCATCGTTGGTCTCGACGATGATTCACGTGTTTACGAGCCGTTCGTAATCCTCTTGGTTTACCTAAACAAAGATGAAGTTAGTATGAAATATTGTAAAATTTAATAACATATCACACTGCTGAATAGATTACACTTAATTGAACATGTTGATGAGACATATTTATTTAGAATTTCTCAGATAAGTTTTTCCGAAAGTAACCTTTTCTGCTACGTGTAGCAATATATTAAAATACCAAAGTAATAAATAGTGGAGAAGCCAAAAATGTTATTAAATGAAACCATAATAACACTACCGAAAGAAAAAGGATATGAAAAAAATTATTTTTCCTACACTTAACTCACTTTTATTAAAAGACTAATGTACTTACCCATATTTCCACTTCATGGACTACTGCAAAAGAAGTGACAGCCGACAGACAGTTAATGTTCAATACCAACGTTAAGAAAATAACAAGAAATATTTGAAAATTGTAAAATTTCACATCCAACACAAATTTCTAAAGTAAAATATAGAAGTAAACTTTAATTTAAATGTTTGATTCAACAATTCATTAAATTATTGAATTGTACCAAACATTTGTTGTATGCTGAATATTTCGTACAAAAATGTTGGCCATTCTGTAGGATTGATTTAAAAAAAAAAAAACAACCACTGCTTGACAGAAATAAACTCGAGTTTTGTTTATCTTTTTTTAAATTCATAAGTGAATCTAGATGTATCCCATATTTTTTTTAAGGAAGATTTCTCAATTAGTTTTTAAAAGAAATTCTTTAGGAACACTGTTCAAGTCTTAAAAAGAAGAATGAGTTAGTTTTATTTTTGGCGCAAATAAGGTTAAGATTGTTTTGTTTATATTTTGTTTTTGGCAAAGTATCAGGTAACATTTTTGAATTAAGTTTTTTTTATGTTTATTTTTTAAAATATTTTTGCAGAATAAACAAAAATGGAAAGTACATCTGAAGACGATTTTCATATTTCTTTAGAACCGGACGTTATTATTAATGATGATTTGGTAAGTATACACAACAAAATATATAATTAGAATTCTTTGGAAGCTTTCCTAAAAAGGCAAACTAAATTTTACTTTATTTAATTTTGTTTTTTATTCTCTATTGTATTTCTTTTATCCATTGAAATCCTTTTATACCTACTTCTATATACTTGAATTCACTTTAATGTATTTTTAACATAAACCAAAATAACATGCTTTAAAATAAAAATAGTTGCTTAGCTTAAGATTTATTTGTTATTTCTAATTTCAGGAAGGAACTGCAAATTTTGGCGACAAAAAATATGAAAGTACATATTCAAATAATAATAGTCATTCTAGAACAAATTGTCAAATAGTTAACACTCCCGAAGTATCAATTATTCCTATAAATTCACCAATTACAATGAAAATGTGCCCTAATTATCTTCATCATTTTAACTATGTACAGAAAAATATTAATAGGTCTGCGAGAGAAACTGTAAGACTGGTATCAAAAAATGAAGTGAACCAAGCTGAGATAAATCATTTACTCAAAAGAAAATCAATGCCATTAGAAATGTGCCCTATTTGTAAAAAATACTTCAGGTATGTATACATATGTAGATATTCATTTTGGTGTTGATACAATCTAACTCAACCTTGACATTCCTGTATTTTTAACAGTAATGATTGAATGATAAAAAGATAGAAAAGGAAATTCTGTTTATATATGACAACCATAAAAATAAGTTTAAGTAAGTTTATTTAAAATAAATTACTTTGGTCTTTATTGTTTGAAGAATTTATTTTTGGATTGAAAAATTGCGGTATCAATAAACTAAGTGACCCCAACTGCATATATTTTTTTTATATTTCTCATTAATTAATCAACTTTTTTATGTAAATATTTTAGGAGAATGAAGACTCATTTACAAAAGCACGAGGATGTTAAACCTGATCCAAATGATCCACTTACTTGCCAGTTTTGTATGAAAAGTTTTAATACAGGCAGTAACTTAAGTATACATATGCGCACACATACAGGAGATAAACCTTATGTTTGTGAAGTTTGTCTTAAAGGCTTCGCACAGTCGTGCAATCTTGTGAATCACATGAGGATTCACACAGGGGAAAGGCCTTATAAATGTCCCCATTGTGACCGGGCTTTCACTCAATCAGGTAAAACGTTTTACGTGTCCAATAAGTTATTAAACATTAAAACAGTTCTAAAGTAAAATAAAAAATCTTTTTTACAATATTTCAAGTATTCACAGGGTGACCTAAAGTCAGTGGCCTATTACATGTTTAAGAAAAACTAATAGTATCCTACCATTTGTTTTCCATAAATGTCTAGTAGGACACTGACTTTGGGTCACCTACATATCCAATTACTCGTTTTTAAATTATTTTGATATTTATAGGGAATTTGAGCAATCACATAAGACTTCATACCGACGAAAAGCCGTTCAAATGTCATTTTTGTGACAAAGCATTTACACAGTCAGGTAATTTAAATTCTCACATAAGAAATAATCATAAATTTGTAAACGTACAAATGGGTTAAAAGCAATTTTGATTAATATAACGCAGTTTTAAGACAGGAGTTTTCCCTATATGGTTTAATATTCAGTGCAAAAAATATATTAAGGATTATTTACTATTTGCATGTGCAATTGTAAAATAAAATTAGCCAAATTATTTACATTACGGAATTTGAGTTCAACATAACAAACTGTCGATAAAAATTGTTAGATAATTAGATATTTACAGTGCTCGCATTGTTTTAAGTTATTAATGTGTAATATTTCTTTCTTACAATTTAGCTTTTAATACTTCGTCAAACTTTTGCTTTAATATGTGATAGTTAAAAAAATACGTGGTTTATTTACAGTGTAGAGATCTCAATGACGTTATTTATCAGCTGAACTATAATCGTGCTTTACTTTTGCTTTTAGCATCTATTTTATTATTATTATTTCAATTAGAAGTAGGTAATAAATTTGTAACGTTTTAAATAACAACGGTTTCTGAAGCTAGAACATCTATTTATAAAGCATTAAACTAAAAGAAAAAAGAATTACCAAGTACAAATTTTAATATACATACATACATATACAGTATTTTTGTGATTTTAACGCCATCTCAAAATAAGCTTATAGACCAAGAGCCAGTGACCAATTTTCAGTCACGAAATTTTCCACAGTCAATCCTCTGTACCTACTGAAAATTAAAAGCCACTTCTGGCAGCCCTCTGTGGCCGGGGTGGACTACCCTAAAATTTTAAGGAGGGTAAGAAATAAGATTCATTTTAATTAAAGTATCAGTCATAAAATTTTAGGAAATTACTGTTTACACTATTTTCTCTTCATAGAATTTTTTCCAGAACATTTACATCTCTCCTAATTGTTAACAGAACGCTATAAATATTTATTAAAAAAAATCATTTTTGTCATTTCATCAGTCTTCAAATTTTAATAGGATAAAATAAGTACATAAACAATAAATTATATTCAATGCCAAAACGAAATTCCATCACCAACAATCTGCCAAAGCGAAAAACATGTCCGTACGACTGCAAGTAAGACAGAAATATAGAAACCTGCGAGTTAGAGAGAGACCGATAATGGGGAGTAAAATATATAGAGGTTGAATATATGCAATTTAAGAAAAATCATTTTTTTGAAATATAAACTATAAAACTGAGGATAAAAAAAAGTCTACAATATACAAGTCTGAAGTATTATTATTATATGGGGCTGTTCATAAAATACGTCACACTAAAATTAGCTTTTTTGTCCCCCTCCCCCCGGTTGTCACGCTGTGTCACACTTTCTGTGACCCCCTGTAAATATTACGTCACAAAAACTGAACACCCCCCCTCAACATGATAAATTTTGATTGATAATACACAAATTTCAATAGTCAAAAATATTTATTGTATTTTCATAATAAAATTTAAATAAATTAATAAATATCTTTTGTAAAGAACAAATACATAATATTTCTATTTATCAGATGTCCAAGGATTCTGTAAAAATTCATTAAATTTTTTTGATGAACGGTGAACGTCACGTTGCCGTAGACCCCCCGTCCCCCCTTGTCACACTTAGCAAGACCCCCCCCCCCTTGTATGCGAACGTATTTTATGAACGGCCCCTATAATGAAATAGGCAAATCAACACACGTAGGAATGTATTAAAAATGTCTGAACACGAATATGTAGACAATCTTTAACAGAAAAAAAAATCGTTAGATCCCCACTTTTTGTTTATACCTGTGTTAGGACCTTCGAAATGTAAAGTAAAGAATAGAAAAATATTTCCAAAGTAATATTTCAACAATATTAAGAAAAATCTATCGCATTATGTATAATTTCAAAGCTATGTCCAATGAAGTCCAAACATGCCCAATCAGCGCTCTCTGTAACTCGCAGGTTTCTATATTTCTGTCTTACTTGCACTCGTACGGACATGTTTTTCGCTTTGGCAGATTATTGGTGATGGAATTTCGTTCTGGCATTGAATATAATTTATTGTTTATGTATTTATTTTATCCTATTAAAATTTGAAGACTGGTGAAATGACAAAAATAATTTTTTTTTTTTTATAAATATTTATAGCGTTCTGTTAACAATTAGGAGAGATGTAAATGTTCTGGAAAAAATTCTATCAAGAGAAAATAGTGTCAACAGTAATTTCCTAAAGTTTTATGACTGATACTTTAATTAAAATGAATCTTATTTCTTACCCTCCTTAAAATTTTAGGGTAGTCTACCCCAGCCACAGAGGGCTGCCAGAAGTGGCTTTTAAATTTCAGTAGGATTGACTGTGGAAAATTTCGTGACTTTTGAAATGACCACCTAAAATTGGTCACTGGCTCTCCGTCTATTAGAATAATTTCTTTTAATCAAATGTTTGGGACTGCTAAAACGTATATGTAGTATTCGTTTCCTGTACCATTTTTGATCTCCCATTCATCGTGCCCTCTATTGATAGGTTATTGTATTATATTTTTTAAAAGACTGATTGTGAATATATTGCTCAAAATTCTGTTGTAACTATATACCCGTACTCTCTTTGTAATTTATAAAAAGGATTTTTTGTTTAACAATTGTACGGCCAGTTGCTTAAGAATGGATTCATTATGGAGGTAACAATGTCAGTTTGGTGGCTAAATTTGACCTTTTACTTATTTGCAAAGCGATCGGTTATATTTGAAGATGACTGATGAGTATCAAATAAATAATAAAAGACTCCCACAAGGGTTTTTTGGAAACTGAACAGATGCTTCATCTATTTTAAGTGTAAGCATTATCAATAGTTTGAAACACGTAAACAATTAGATACCGGATGTTTCATTAAGGGTGATCACCGACTGTATCTCGGATACCACGGCATAGAAACTCAGGAAAATAAAAAAAAATATTACTAAAATTTCCATGAGAAAGTTTTCTCCGAAAATTCTTATATTAAACTACAACATTAATAATATCATTAGAAAGCCCGAATTTTTTTGCATAAGACTCATTGGCGTACCGATCTGAATAAATCTGGGGGAAGCCTTTGAATGTCTAATTATGTATTTAAATCGGTGTATCTTCTTAGCGGCTTATCCGATTTTATCTAAGTTAGGCTTGTTTGAAAGAGAAATGTGTTTGCAAATACCGCATCCATCGGTACCCGATAGTTTGGAATAAAATTGCTAGAAGGCGCAATTCGTAATAACAGTTTTTTTTAATTTTATCACGGAAATTTAAATTATACAGTATGATATTGTTATCATAATTATAAATATATTACATTTACAAAAAATATGTTAAAACCGCAGTTTGATATCTTTAGAGTTATTACTACTTCTTAGTAGTTGGAAAAAAGGTTGTTTTTGTTGTTTCTTAGATTTTCAGGTAGAATTAGTAACAAGTTAATATATATATAATAAGTTTTCATTTGTAATATTCTGTGCCTCCATTCACACTTTGCCTAGGTTTACGATTATTGTAAATTATGTAACAGACAAAAAATTTCGAGATTTAAACACGCATATGATTTGGACTAATCCTAAGCTTAGATAAAGTGTAAAGAGAGGCACAGACAAATGAAAACTTCTTTCTCAACTTTTCTCTTTCAAATAAGCCTGAGTTTGCTAAAATCAAATATCGTTTAGAAGATACAGTGATTTTAATAACTACACATTCAGAGACTTCCCTCACTCTTATTAAGATTGGTATGCCAATGAGCCTGAGACAAAATTTATACAAAAATTTTTAGTCTTTCAAATACTGTTATGTAAGCTATAGTTTAATATAAGAATTTTCGGAGAAATCTTGAATTTTATGATTTGCACTATCAATTGCGGTGAAATGCGGAACTTAAAAACAGTTTCTAAGACTTTCTCATGACCATTATAATAATATTTTTTCTTCTGAATTTTTATGCCCAGTAGTTTTCGAGATTTAGCTGGTGGCCACCCTTAATGAATCATCCGGTACATGTGTAGCATGGTAAAAACAAACAAATTCCTTCTTAAAATGAAGTCTGTTACCATAACTTAAATGTATTGTTTCGCCTTTTCGACTTAAGTTTCATGAACAATGAAATTAATACATTACATTACTGTTTATTTAATACACTTGGAAATTAACTTAATTTAAATAGTTAATTCCTGGAACTGTTTCATTTAAAATTAAACTTTACCCGAGCTTTTTCTTTATTGATTTACTTATACTAAAAGGGAAGTTTAATTTTCATTTGGAATATTATTTAACATTCTAAAAACTATTAGAAAATACGATCACTATGTATCTAAATAAAAATTGATGTTTTTGTTACCTACATATACATATAATAGCAAATAACATCATATTTCATTTTTGTACTGTTCTAGTTTTAGAAAGTATTGTGTTAGCTGGATTAATATGTGTGAATTTGATTTTGTTGTTACTAATATTAATTATAAAAATAACGTAATGATTTTATAATGCTGTATACACGTATTAGATATGAACGTGTATATTTAAAATATAAAAAACAGTTGTATCATACCTATTACTCGACCTACTAGTGTTAAATAAGGTAGAATTCTGGTTGAATAACACCAAGTATCTCATCATCAGTTTTTTTGATTTTGGGATTAATTTTGTTGTTATTTTTTTTAAATATTGTTATCAGTTCCGTACTAGTAAAATTTTTATTTGTAATAAGCGCTTGTGATATTTAAACATACGTAAATTATTATTTTATGAAAGTTAAGAACTTGGGGATTTATGAATCAGTTTTCTACAACCTACATTCACAGTTCCTTACAAAAACACAAATGTATGTTAATCAGTCTGTAGCCCTAAAAGGCATCAGAAATGATGTGATAATAAAATAAGACTGCAAAATTATTATGTGTTCAACATTTCATGTTTCATATTTCATTCGTATTTTAAAGTTATACAAATTTTATCATCGTCTCATCAACCACTCATCGCAATAAAATCTCATATGCACTATAGACTGATTAAACTATTATAAGAGTTTATTTATGTACTATTTTATATAAGCATGAATGAATCTAAATGCTCTGCAGTTTGAAAAATTGTTCAATAAATTATACATATTAAAGAATTTTGTTTGTGTTATAAATTAAATGTACTGAGCAGCGCGTTGTAATCCTCTATGCATAAAAGGTAGAGAATAGGGGACATTTCAAATATAGGTGCATCCGAAAAAAATTAGAAGAATTGCCTGACATGTCTCTATTTTTCTTTTAGTTCATGGTGGCGCAAAACTTCTTTAGTTACTGTACACTGTGGATGAAATCTTATTATAATAGTTGTGATCATGCGATCAAAAGTTGGGCATAACTACCATTTAAAAATTCCAGAGTTGTGGCTCCTATTCATGATTCTCCATAGTCTATTGTTCTCTTAATATACCGGGTGTTTCATTAAGGGTTGCCACTGGCTATATCTCTGAAATAAGTATGCATGGAAATTATTTTATGTGAAAATCCTATATATACCCATACAAAACGTAAATAGTTCTTTTATAATAAATGTATCTACTCTCATAATTAATTCTTACCGAGGTCGCCCAGCCACCCTTACTCATATTTCCCGCAATTTACAAATTAATTACTGTTTAAAAGTAGATTGGGTTGGCATCACTGACATACTTAGTCTATTATGTATCTGTAATCTATATAATAACTAAAATGATAGTATGTATTTCATTGATAATAACTATCTATGATTATATCCAATGAGAATTTGGAAAATTTGCCAGTTTTAACGTTTTAGGGTTTATGGCACTTTTCAAGTACATTGTCTATGGTTATAGTTAGTTATGGTTAGTTAGGTCAAGTCAGTTATAGTTATGGTTATAGTCTAATCTATGGTTATAATTTATGGTTTATAGTGGTTTATACTGTTTATAGTCAATAGTCAAATAGTGGTTATGAGCATTTCTAAACAAGTGTTATTCCTTATTAATTAATAGTTTTTAATTTCAAATTCAAAATTTTTAAGCTATAATAGCAAATTCGAGAATTTAAAGTAGTGAAATTTCGTTTTGTTTTTAATAGAGATAGACGCATTGAAGGTTAGCAAGTTTTCTGTTTTGCTGTCTTACTATTGTGCAAGGTGTTTGTTTGATTCTTCCTGAATAAAATGAAAATAAAATCGAAAAAGAAGAAGTATTCTGAAAGCGAATCGGAAAGCTCTGAAGGTAGTAGTGCTGAAAGTTCCAGTTCGTCAAGCTCAGATGCAGAAAGTTCGGTTTCATCAGGATACTCTTCAAAAAAAAAGAAACTTAAGCATCATTCTGATAATCGTAAGAAACGCAAAGAAAAAGAGAATTCTGCCTCAGATGAAGATGGAAAACATGCAATTAAAAAGAAGAATAGAAAATCCAAAAGGTCAGATTCTTACTCAGATGAACCCCAAACGAAAGTAGAAAAGCATAAAATTAAGGAAAATGAGAGGTAAGGATGCTTGTGTTAATGATTTTCGTTTTATTTTATTGAAATAGCGAGAAATAAAATTTCAAAGATTTTTAGATGTTTTTGTTCTCTGTTTAGGGCAAATATTCTATTAGTCATTTTAATTTTATTATTTTCTATTCCAGTATACTTTTATTTAATGTTCTGTACTTACATATACAGCAGGAAACGAGATGTCAGTTCAGACAAAGAGAAAGAAAAGAGCAAAAGGCACAAACAGGAGCACAGGTTGAAAGAAGGCAGGGAACAGATGGATAAAGAATCAGAGGATAAAAATTCTCATTATTACAGACATAAACATAGTGAAACAGAAGAAAAGACCAAATACTATGAAAACAAGAAGGAAACAAAGGACGATTCAAGAACTTATGATGATGAACATTTTAGAAAAGACAGAGGGAATAGAAGAGACAGTGATTCAAGGAAGGAGAGGGAAGAAGAAGGAAGAGAAGAAAATAGAAGAGAGAGGAGTGGAGATAGCAGAAGACAATTTGTAGATGGTAGGAGAGATAGAAATAGCCGAGATGAAAAAAGAAGAGAACGAGAGAATGAACAAAATCGATCGCAGACTAAGTATGATAGAGATAATGTTGATAAAAGAAGAAATGATGGGAACACTATAGAAGATGAACGATGGAAACATGATGGTTATGAAAAACATTATGGAAAATATAATAGGAATAGGAGTCCAGATAGGCAGAGAAGAAGAAGTCCTAAGTTTAACAGGAACAATGAAAGGTAAAAATATATTATGTAATAAAATTATTTAAGACGATAGTATTATTATAAAGGTATTAATAATTTACATTTCTGTTTTCATTTCAAGGAACAGAAGGAGTCGAAGCAAGTCCTTTGATCATGCAAATGCCAAATGGGGTAAAGAAACAAATACTAAAACTGATCAGAAAGACAAAATTAAGCCAGCAGAGAAACAAAAGCCCAACTTTGCCCTTTCTGGTAAACTAACTGAAGAGACCAACACTTATCGAGGAGTTGTTATTAAATATAGTGAGCCTCCAGAAGCTCGCAAGCCAAAAAGACGATGGCGACTCTATCCCTTCAAGGGGGAGAAAGCCTTGCAAACCCTTTACATCCACCGCGAAAGCGCTTATCTCATTGGACGTGATCGAAAAATTGTTGATTTACCAGTTGACCATCCATCTTGTTCAAAACAGCATGCAGTCTTGCAGTATCGTTTAGTACCATTTACCCGAGATGATGGTTCATCTGGTAAGAGAGTTAGACCTTATTTGATTGATTTGGAATCAGCAAATGGAACTTATATTAACAATAAAAAGATTGAACCAAAAAAGTACATCGAATTATTAGAAAAGGATGTAATAAAATTTGGATTTAGCTCAAGAGAATATGTTTTGTTACATGAAAATAGTAAAGATGAAGGTCTTGATGATGACGTCAAACAGGAAGAAGAGGAAGTTACTGTTAAGGAAGAACCTGACAAATAATTAAGAAAATGTGGTAAGTCAAGATTTTTATAATGTTAGTGATTTTGAAATAAAAATGAAAATTATTTTCACACTTCTTGTATCATTGTTAAAATTTTTTATAAATAATATTTTTTTTAATTATGATGGGTAATCTAGATTCTTTCTTAATTCTTTCCATTATTTCTATGTTTTAAGTTGAAAAAATATAAATGCATTATAAAACTAATTTTCTTTTTTTTTTGTCTGTAGGTCTTTGAAATTTACAAATCTCCATTGCTTTTATCTTTGTGAAGTTTAGCAATTGGTATACATTCGTATATATGTATGTACCTATAATATATACTTCTATTTCTTAATATTATGTTATTGGATATCAGTGTAATTAAATCTTGTAAATAAAGCAATAAAATTGAAAACATTAACTCCTTTATCCAGGAGTTCAAAAAGCGATTACATAAACGGGGAGTTTTAGGAGAAATGACAAATATTTTGGGAGATAGTAGTACGGATAAAGGGTTTTTAATATTGTACATAAATGATACACTCTTAAAAAGCTATTTCTCACAGTTTTACAGTTTGTAGATTATTATAGTAGTTCAGAACTAATTAATTGGTTGTAATTTAAAAGGGCATGTATGAAAAAACTAGTAGATATTATATTTGGATAGTTCAATAAAAATATATTTATTACCTGAAATAAAATGTAATTGACTTCATACATTCGAAGTTTGACAAAGCTCTCAACAAAGGAACTCCAAGTCCTTATTTATAGTCATTTGGTCCTTGGAAGTCCCATTTACGTTTTGAAATCTAAGAACAATTAATTTATCACCACTTCAGATTTTATTCTCCTTAATTAAGCGTTCAATGAGCAAGTATTTGGTGGCAGAAAATTCACTAAAGTTCGTTTAAATAATTCTGACTTCCCTACCGTCGTTTAACTTGAGAAAAAAGTATGAAACAAGAAATATAGACAATTTTTTATTATCATGAAATAGTTAACAATATGTATCTTAAATATTCATCTACCGTTAAGTCTGTATAACCGGCGAAACTATTCGAATCGCAACCTTTTGTAGTAACAGACTTTGGAGAAACACTAACGATACCTCTTAGTATATAACGCATACCAAAGGAACCATATTGTTTTTTGAAAACTAGCCCTCCTCCACTATCTCCATTACATACACTCTGACCTACAAACAGAAATAGAATTTGAAGTAATTTCTTTTCAGTAATAATACTTAATACCGTCGTAAAAGACGAGCATAAATAAAGCCTAGTAAATTTAATTGGAAGAGTATGGAACTTAGTGAATAGATACATTGTTATCTCTCACCATTTTGTTGATAACCTGCACATATTTTGTCAGGAGTAACAAAAGGTTTGAATTCATCGGGTACTGTTGTGTAGCACTTCTCAAAATTAATATGTGGAACTTCTAAGACTTTAAGCTCATCAGCCGGGGCTCCGGTTTCCACTGTGTAACCCCAACCAACAACCTGAAATATAAATTGGTAATAAAACGCTATTATTATTTTTCACACAAACAATAAATATCTTACAAGTCCTGTGTCACTGCCTAAATCGTCGTTTCCATATTGCGAGTCCCAATTTACACAAATAGGCTGCACATATTTTGTCCATTTAAGGGAATCTTGGAGTTCTATAATAGCCAAATCAGCTTGGTGGTTTTGCGTTTGACCTCTATAACTTCTATGTTTAGAAATACTTTTTATCTGGAAAATAAATATACTGCAAAAATTTTAAATCAAAATTAATTTCCCAATTACCATGTTCATGTAAATGTATATGGTAAACAACTGAAAGGTTTGTCCATGTGTGTGGACACATTAATATTTAAAACCAACAAAAAAGTTCATTATAGTATTGCTTTCACGACTAAAATTATAAGAACACTTTAAATGATGTTATTAAATGAAACTTGCTTCTAATTCAGAAAATAATTATTATATATAGAAAATGCATTATTGATTTTTTAGTATTAGAAATGAAAATGTACCTGTATATATTAAGAGAACTTACGACTGTGTTTTGAGTGTATTTTGAATCCCTGGAGTCGTCATATTCTCTGTAATGTTTTCCAACTTTAACTAAAAATTCTGATGCTGGTTTTAAATCTCCGTTCTCCAAGTTGGCTAGACAATGTGCAGCTAAAATATAAAAATAGATGAATACTATAAAAAAACTAAAAGAAAATAAATTTTAAATTCACCTGTTACGATAAACTTGCTTCCAATAATTGATCCACCGCAAATATGAGTTTTATCACTTGATAAATAAATTCCGACATGCCAAGGAAAGTCGTGTTTGAGGGCTATACTTCCACCAACTACATTTATTTGTCCAATTCCTCCTCTTCTTCCGCATGCTGAAGTGATAATAAAAAACGTTAAGAGCTAATATAATGAATATACGGAACTGGGAAATATTGTGTAAATTGGAATGAAAGACGATTATTTTTAATTTTTTATTATTCGTATAATAATAACAATCCGTACATTCAATAAATATCTGCGGATTTAAAAATAAATAAATATTTGACTATTAGTTGATGCCTGGAACATTTTACGTGTTTTAAAAATACTGAGAGGTATATTTGTATTTCTATATATGTTTATAAGTGTTACAAACTAATAGAAACTTTACTGGAAAATAGTGTTATTAGCGTACATCTAAGTCTAATTTAAGGAACTTTGGTAAGTAGTCTATGAAATTGATATTAATTGAAATTGTTATTAATGGTTTATGTTTCACAGAATTATTACGCTGACCTGGTGTGCATTCTACAGGACGACTGTTCCAACTACCCCCTTGACATTTGGTGCTCTTGATTAAATAATCTGTTTTTTCATAAAATTCTTTACAACCATATGTAGCGATTGTTCCTTCTAAGGGATTTTCACATAGTTTCTTGCTACTTTCATTTCCCAATGAGCATACAACTTCTGTAGATTCTGAAGGCGTTGCAGGAGGACACCTTCCTGTAAATTTATTTTAGTTACTCACATGACTAAGTAGTCGCAATTTAAAGTATTCGATTAAAAATTTAAGAAACAATAAACTATATTCAATACGACGTTTTGGCCTCTTACTTATTTTATTACTATTAATAGCTAATACGTACTTCTGCTTATCAAAACGTCATATACATAAATTATTTTACAAGTAATAATATATCATGCAATATTTTTAGTGCACTAATGACAAATACATTTATTAGTCTTCGACTAATAACCAGTTATTGTTATTAAAAACAAATAGGAGATTTTCTGAACTAAATTAACACGGTTAATTAAAAAAAAATTATTAAACATTACAACTAATATAAAAGCACGAGAGGTGTTCAAACATTGAGTTGTAAAACACATCATACTAATTTAGAAAAATTTGGAAAGTTCAATTTAAAAATATACTAAATAATGTATATGATTGCATAATTAAGCCCTTGAGGCCTTACCCAAATCCGTTTTTGATTTTCTTTATCATTCCTGTGATAATAAGTCGCTAAGGTTCTTGTACTTTAAAAAACAATGAACAAACTTAACTGTTAAAAATCAAGGTAGGATTGTGTTATCAACATGACCCTTAATAATCGTACACTTAAAAAAAAATCTTTAAAAATTTAAATATTCAAATATCGAATAGGTAGTATGTATTCAAAATTGTTTCTTTTTGTGCTAAGTGTATTTATATTTTAAAAGGTTTGTATGTACCTAATTTCTAAATTCCATTATTTATGATTTTTTTGTAATATGTAAGTAATTCAAATACTAAAACATTTTAATAATTGAATTAAAAATATTGTTATTAGCAAGTGTTCTGTTGTTTAGATTGAATATTTGGATATTGATATATTTGAATATTTACAGTTTTGGATAATTGGGATATTTAAATTAAATTATAAACAAATATTTAAACGTATATGAAAAATTCCGACCTCTATTAAGCAGAAGAAAAGTGACAATACATATTAAGAAAAACTCACTTGTTACCCGACTTGGAACATGGTTTCTAAATCTTAATACTCTGCTACTAAAGATGGCCATAAATTAACTAAGAAATAAATGCCCTTAGGCACCATCTCCGACAATTATACGACTGCTGTGGTTAGTCACTTAAACTTAAGTGAAATTTTGTATCTATGTTTTCATTAATTCAGTTGGGCCGATCCTAGCGGTACTGCAATGCTAGGCCAACCCGCGACGGAGATAGAGCAAGCTCTTAAATCTCCATCAATTTCCAAAAATCAGTTTAATATACTGGCCCCGCATGCGGGGCGTATCAGATATTAAGCTGATAAGAACAGATACTACACTTTGATCTTAGCCAAAAGGCCGAGAAGCGATAACAAATAACAATTTCTTTACGACCTCCTATAAATTCGTGTTTATATTTTATCTGCAGATTGTCCGAGTTGCGCCATCTGACGTCTCCTAAGTAACTTACTTGCAATTGCCTCAAATTACGTATTGGAAATTAAATTTTGAGTTTTATTGTGCTAGTATTTATTATTCCATATTGCAATTAATTTGAAATAATAAAAAAAAAACTTTTGGGCTACACTTTTTTTATATTGTTAAAAAATATTTTGATATAGAAAATAAATTTTGTCAAAAAACTGTTTTCTTTAATCATGCATACATGCATAAATATAAGAAAAAATTAGGATAATAACATATTTTGATGGTTTTTAAATATTTTTTATTTAATAAATTCACAATTTTTTCTATTGTTTGCTATGGAGGTTAGGCCCTTATTATATCCACGCTGTTCTAGGCAGCAGCCC
The DNA here is from genome assembly GCA_029378335.1 of Agrilus mali. Classification (NCBI taxonomy): domain Eukaryota; kingdom Metazoa; phylum Arthropoda; class Insecta; order Coleoptera; family Buprestidae; genus Agrilus; species Agrilus mali. The sequence goes on from CM055660.1 coordinate 10,556,885, forward strand.
AAAAAGCCAATATTTATATTTTTTTTCATTAGAGAAATTTTGAGGAATAGTTACCTTAGTGATAATAAATTAATACTCTCCGGCTAGCGAACAACTCGAGTTCGATTCTCGCCCAATACAATGTTTTTTTTTTTTTTATTATTAATGGGACATTATTTTTCTAAAGATATACATATCATTCGTATTTTTTTTTATTGGATAATTAAAATTTATATACTAGAATATAATGATTTTAAAAATGGGAGTACATATTTTTTTAAATATTGATTATTATAAATTTTGAATAAATATAGCAGAAGTTTATTAAAATTAACTCTCAAAAAAGGAAAAAGAAAATACAATTTTTGTAAATTATCAGTTTCAAGAATTGAGTACCTACGTATGTTATTGTGCCAATACTGCAGGACATATTGTTACAAAAATGTATATGTATGTGTTTTCCATATTTTGATATAGATAATAAATTAATGAAATAATATGTCATATATTATTATTATTATATATTATTTCATTGGAGCAACTTTCGGGAAAGAATTACTTTAGTGATACGCGAACATTTCGAGTTCGATTCTCGGTCAATACAATGTTTGTTTTAAATTATAAACAAACTAGTGATTTCTACATTAATCGAATATTACTATTCTAAGGATATGCTCCATTCCTGTCCTTATAAAGGAATTTACCAGGATACCTATAATGATTTTGAAAACAAGACGGTTTTTATTTTTCAAAATGCTGATTATTATAAAATTTGAATTTCATTAGATATAATTATAAACCATAGATATTAAAATAAATAAAGGCCTTTGTAGATTATCAATTTTAAGGATTAAGTATGCAGTTCATTAGTTGTAGTGAATAATTGTCTACTTTTTATGTTTAATTGTAAAATAAAAAAGTTTGTACTTACGCAGGCAATCAGGAACATCCTTATCCCATCTATCAGTTAACATACAAACAACATACAGTGTGTTTGGAAATAATCCATAACCGTTATTACAGTAAAATTGAAGAATTGTAAGGTGTCCTACAACATCACCAACAGAGTATCTTGATAAACCACTGACATTATAACCACCTTTTGATGGTAGATCAGGGAGAACACAGCCACTAAAATTTTTTATCAAATTGACAACTCTATATTAGGTACAGCATATTATATACATGTTGAAGATAATTATTCCGGAAGCGTTTTAATTACTTTCGAACCTCTATAACTCGAACCATCTATCAGTCTATTTTTTGTATATTTTGTTTTTTTTTATAATTTCTTAAACTAATTTCTGCGTCCTTGTTTCCTGAGAAAATCTTCGTGCTTTTCAGTTAGGGGCCGTTCATAAAATACGTTCGCATACTGGGGAGGGGAGGGGGTCACTGAGTGTGACAAGATGTGACAAAAGGGTCGGGGGGTCTACGGCAACGTGACGTTCGCCGTTCATCAAAATATTTAATGAATTTTTATAGAATCCTTGGACTTCTGATAATAATTAGAAATATTATTTATTTTTTCGTTACAAAGGATATTTATTAATTATTTTAAATTTTATTATGAAAATAAAATGAGTATTTTTGACTATCAAAATTTGTATATTATCAATCAATATTTATCAGGTTCAGTTTTTGTGACGTAATATTTACAGGGGGTCACAGAAAGTGTGACACAGCGTGACAACCGAGGTGGAGGGGGTCAAAAAAAGCTAATTTTAGTGTGACGTATTTTATGAACAGCCCTTGATAATCCTTAAATTTGAACTGAACAGACCTTATGTTACAAATTCAGGGGAAATATGAAAATCCCAAATTTTTTAATATGCTTTGTTTTAATTTTTAATAAATATTCCCTAAATGTATAATTATCTATTTGTAATTCACTTATGGACCACCAACTGCAAAAAAGTTATTTGGACGAATGGATAAAGTGGTTGAAAGTGATAACGTACGATACGCAGGGTTCCGGGTTCGATTCACAACCGGAGAAACTATATTATTTCTACAAATTTGTGTAATATATATATGTATATGTTTTCTATAACAAGAATTTGAAAAACTTGACATTCGAGTTATAAAAGTTCGATTGCATATAAGATATGTACAGGCAAATGAAATGGTCTTTTTTTTTTGAAAAAAAATAATAAATACAGTAAAAATATTGTTGGTAGTTGGGAACATACTTTTTAACAATTATTGGTGGTTTTTTAGTTGTAGTGGTGACTTTGGGTTTTGTCACTGTGGTTGTTACATCATTACAACCTTGTTCATCTGAGCCGTCAGCACAATCTCGTCTACCATTGCATTTTGACGTAATAGCTATGCAAGCACCGTATGCACATTTGAAGGTAAATCCGGGACAGTTTAATTCTCTGCAGACCTCGGCCGTTTCATCGGATTTGTCATAACAATCTGTTTTTCCATCGCATCTGTTATAGTCACTAATGCATTGACCCGAATTACAACGAAATTTATCCTGCCTTTAAAATTGAAAAAATATTTAAAATATAAATTCTTATCATTGTAACTTTTAATTTAATTTTATTAATATTTCAGTTAGAGAAAAGAAAGAAAAATACCCCACTCGTAAGTTTACGGTATTTCATAACATACTTATAATTAATTGAATCTACATTTACTTTGTGAAAATTCATTATAAATTTGTAACTTCTAAATAATTATACGTCATTACATTCTTATACCTGTGATAATAACACATACGGGATTTTTAGATTTGGAAACCGAAATTAAGGTTCGAAACTGAATAATTGTAACCTGTACAATAAGATACTGGGTTTTATCAGGTTAAGTTAACAATTCCATTTACCAATTAAGAAACAGATAATTATGAACTGTGAACTAGTGATTATTTGGATATTACCCTCCCTCTCTTAGGCTCCTTGATAAAAGAAAGCTCTGGCTACATAATAGTGCATGGATGGAATAATGTGCCTTTCTTATTAGTTTTACGAAAGTATGATTCAAGTAAAAGTTTCACCAAATGAACTCATTAGTATTCTAAAATTCTTTTCAATTACTATACAGAGAGTACCGTTTGTCCTGAACACTAGCAAATTAAACATCCTATATATGTATATACTATTGCACTTTTAAACTCTATGTTAAAAATAAAGGCACCATTTCAGCGTTATTGTGCATTTTTGAAAAAGAAAAATTAGATAGAAATCTTACTTTAATAAGAAAAAAGATCCGGGTTACATAATTATGGTATATGTTGAGTAAGGAATTAGGTACTTTTAATGTTTAAAACACTTCATTTTTTTTAAGGAACAGTTCAGTTTTTCTTCACGTTATCAGATCTACAATTCAATAATTTTTCATTAATAGATGTTCTGACTTTTGACAGAGAGCCGTAACTACATAGGTAGGACTCTCCTTAAAGTATCAATTCTCTACATTAAAATATATCATCAACTAAGATCCCGGCAGAGAAAATTTATATAGGTACCTAATTACCTAATTGACACTAAACTATAGTATACTAAAATTTTAATTTCAAATCAATCAAATGTAATTTAAGGCGAAATGGCGGCTTTGTTTTTTGTATAATATAAGTTTTTTCGATTTTGAAATATACTTTTTTCTCAGAGATACTGTAAAAAATGCTAAATTACGCCGAATAGTGCTACTTTAACCCAATATGTGGTGATTAAAGCAGTCTTTACTTTCAACGCGGAATTTAAAAATGCAATAAAATGTTGTGTGTTCCATTTTAATAAATGTAAATGGTACACCCTGTACAATCGAGAATAATTTTAAAATATCAATGTATATGTTTGGTGAAATGTTTATTTCAATCACATTTTTAACTAATGTTAAGATACAATTTTGCATTGACGCACTATTGACACGCACTGTATAAAAAAATTAACTTGCTGACTGATACATGGACCGCAGGGGAGTACTAATAAGAAAGATTTTTTTAAAAGTCAATCCCTAAAGGGATCAAAAGTTTGATGTACTATAGGCATAGTTCTAACTTCTGAATCAAGAATAACTTGAAAGCTTGCACAAAGACTTCTTATACAACCTATAAAATAACAATTTAACGTATCACCCCTAAAGGTGTGAAAAGAGTATAGTCATAGTAAAGTAGTCAAGCGTTTTTGAAAATGTGTCCTTTAAGGGTGTGAAATTGGGTATCCAAATTTAAAATATCAATGGTAGTCACTGTAAGAGGTAAATATATTTGCAAAATTCAATCCCGAAGGGGTTGAGACATGCGTTCAAGAATTGCAGCATAATTTAGGGATTTTTAGACTGATTATACTATATTTTTATCAAAATGTTCATTGTAGTCTCAATTAGGGTTCTTAATTTATTAATTTATTTTTTGGGGACGGCCTTGCAGATCATTAAAACATATTTCCATGCAAGAGCAGGGGACGATGGCAAAAGTTACATCCAGCAAAGTGGGGGGGATTACGTTTAGTGCTTAATAAATTAATTATTAACTATAGAAAATCTATTAATTCTTCTACATATAATTGAAACCGATATTACGTCTTGGTGGTAATCTTACCCGCACTGAGAAGCTTTCAAACATTTTGGGGAAGTTTCGTCAGAATTATCTCTACAATCGGTTTTCCCATCGCACTCAAAATCTCCATTGATACAAGCACCATATTTGCATCTAAAGAAATGTGGTAAGCATCTGCAAAGAAAAAACCCCATTGATTGACCGGAACTATTTACCGGATAAACTGTTTCTTACGCAATTTGTTTGCAGTCTTCGGTTTCGTCTGAACCGTCTTTGCAATCTTCTTTACCGTCACAGTATAAATCGTCACTAATACATTCTCCTGATTTACATTTGAATTGAAACGACCTAAAATAAAAAAGTGAATAATTACTTCCACGAAAATATGATGATGCTAGAGTTAATTATTACCCTGCACATCCTGATTGCCTTTTGAATCTTGTCAAATTTCCGATGGCAAAATTATCGTAAATTATCGATGAAGACCTTGACACTGGTAAATTATTTAATAGATCTGAAGGAACCAACAATTCAAATTGAATAATTATATAAATTGTTACAAAAGTAAAACTGACTTCTGTTTGCAAACATAAGCACTAAACTACTACTAAATAGTTGAACAATTTTTCTTAGAGTTGGGATACTTTTTCAAATTTAATTATGACCAACCTTGAGATACAGTATCTACATTTACTAATAAAAATTACTAAGAACCCACTCTTCCCTAATTTTGGGATAAATTGAAAAAGACATGATGAGTTTTTAATTTTTTTACGAATCAATTTTTTCTATAAATTAATGTTTACTTAAAGATGTATTAGAATAGGTAGAATACTAAAGTTCATTCATCGTTACTCAAGGTTAAATTAAATTATAAGCATAAGTGGTCACCTATACGTCCAATATTATCTTTAATTATTCTGCAATTATTTGTATACAAAAACATATTAAATTCATTTATCGAAAACAATAACCTGGATATTGCAATTGAACAAATCATAAAAATATAAATAAATGTAAATACAACTTACCTAAAACAGTCCAAAAAGTTATGCAAACAAGACCACTTCTAAACATTTTATAAATTCCAATTTTACTTAAATTTCGCTACACTAATTTTGAAACAGATTAGCTAAAGGTCCTTGATAAATAATTTTATCACAAACATCTTGCACATTATATTGATATTATAACTGTGAGAACGCTAATAACCTACCACTAAATTATTTACTATAACGTTACATGTACCTATTAGGTACTACTATACATAAAATATTGAAAACAAGTTTCTGTTGGTGCGGAATTTCTAACTGCCTTAGGTTATTTTAGTTTCATGTTTTATTTGATGGGAAAATAATTAAACTGTAAATTCTACTTTTAATCCCTACTTAAAAGTTTCGTTTACATATTTAGAACTGGAATAATTATTTATTTACATATGCGTAATACATAAGTTTATATGTTATAAATATATTACGTATTTTAATCTTTTAAATATACTTAAGGTCACTACTGGCTTGACCTGACTCAAAATAACTGGACACGGCAGCAACTCCGATATATATATTTTTTAATGGTTACTCATTATCATTATTGAGCTGTAAAAAAGACTCGAAAATAAAAAACGTACCCACGTTATTTGTTTTGCCCTTAAAGGTGCCTTCGATTATATTATTAAATTACGAGATTTCGATCATTACACGATGAGAAACCATAATATCGACAGATTCATGAAACTAAAGATTTTATTGATTTAAGAACTAAACTTACCTAAAGAGGCCAATGTTTGATAAAAAAATACGTATATTTGTATTCTTTAACTTAATTAAAGTATTAATTGTCATATTTCATTAGTACCGGCAATTTTTGTTTAAACTCCATATAAAACGTAGTAGATAATAATTAAAATAATACACTTTCAAAAATATTTTTAGATATGTATATTAAAGTATTGTTTCGTCATAATACAATGGCTTCTTCAGGTAAAATAAATTTTTGAAATTGTTGTGCTTTTATCATAACTAAAAATTAAAAAAAAACAGTTACATTTTAAATAGAATTGCTTATGTTTTTGTGTCACTAGTGTTTCTTTTAGAATCTTAGGGTTGAGGTATTTTAAATTAAAAGTCTTACCTAATTAATTTGTCAAATTTTTTCGTAGTTTCATTTCTTTCTTTTTGTAATAAATACATAATAGTATAAATAAAATATTTGAATACATGATTAATTTATTTTTATTTTATTCCAATTAAAAGAATAGGAAGAAACACTTATACAATATAAAATATGCTAAAAGGGAGTTATATCGACCTATCAACCCCACTCATAAGCTGTCCCACTCCACCTGCCTAGACAACCGAGGTTATATAAGCGCTAATCTACATATTAATCAATTAATCATCTTTTTCATAAAAACGAAGAAAAACACATTGTAATAGCCGGTAACTACCGTTATTGTGTATTTGTGTAGTGAGTTAATAAATATTGTCTCTAAAGTTTAAACTGTGTAATCCTTTTTTAAAAATTCGTTTTGCTCGGCATTCGACAAAACTGGCGTTGCGAACAGGATAGCGAGAAGATATCCTTAAGAAAATTCACTAAAAATTCAAGAATTTTTCTGGATCATTCTTTGAAGATTCATCTTCACTCCGTCGCTATCCAAAGGACCTAAACTGACGAGACAATCCCGTCTATTGGAAGACGTTCGACTTGGAACAAATTCCCAGACAGGAAGGACAAGGAAGGATAAAGCTGTAAGTACTTTGAAGTTACCATTGCAATTTTGTCCACCATTCTTTTGTTTATTTATAAAACATGGCAACTCCTACACAACCCAGTACTCCTACTACAATGTCTATTAGTGAGTTCAAATCAAAATTTGATTTCTTCTATTCTCTCATACCCACTTTTGATGGGCAAGAAAATAAATTAAGATGCTTTACACGGCAGGTTGACGCTTTTGTTAATAGTGTAACAGCCATAACTTCTGAATATAGAAACGCTATTTTCAGTGCTATTACTAATAAACTCGAAAAAGATGCTCAAACGCTTTATCTAGTTGAATTACCAGATAATTGGCCTGCTCTTAAAGCATTACTAAACAATAGATTTGGTCCCGTTGAAAATACATCTATGTTATACAACCAATTACTAGGTTGTGCAATGCATCCTAATGAACATTACGAAAAGTTTTATTTGAGAATTCATACATTACTTTCTAAATTAATAGGATCAATAGACGAAAATCCAAACAAAGAATTTATGCAAGCCCACTATAGAAGTGAAGCAAACAGAGTTTTTTGTTCTGCCATTTGTCCTCCGTATAACACGTACTTATTATATAAAAATCCATATTGTTTATCAGAATCATTGAAAGCATGTAAGGATTATAGCAACCACGAAACGACCACTGCTATGTACCAACAAATGAACAGAGTCCAAAATTCTAGGACGCACATTACAAAAAATTATCCACACACACAACCAAAGATACCTACACCTCCTCGACAAAATTTACCGCATTTCGCTAATTTTAATCAAAAACCCATAGCTAATTATACACCTCAGACACAAAGACCACAATACTTTTTACCAAATTCCCCTAAACGACCACCAGTTTTTATGAATAAGCAACACCAACAAAATTTCAAACCTTTTGTCGCACCTCAGCCACACCCCGCTTTTCAAAAACCAAATTATTATCTCAAACCGAATACTGGAGACGTATCTATGAGAACAGTCGGAAGTTTAAATAAAAAACCCGGACAATTTGTGAATCATTTTAAGTCCACAGGCCCACCGCGATTTCACGTACAGGAATTAACAAATACTGAAGATAACGATAATTACTATTATGACGAATATGGAAATTGTTTTGCTTTAATTAAACCCGCTGAAAATTTAGAAAACGAGAATTTTGAAAACGAAATTGAAAATAGTCCAAACGAACAGTATGATGAAAATTTTACTACACTAGCTTCGAAAGAGAACACAACTTAGACTTTGACGAAATCAATAATTTACTAAAGAAAAGTCCTAAGTTACCCTTTATCACATCTCAAAAATACCAACATGACATCTTAATTGACACAGGTGCCTCTGTTTCAATTATGAATCCAAATTTGGCTTTTTCCCACTTTCCCGAATACATTTACGAACAACCTTTTGAAATAAAAACTGCACACGGTAAAACTAACGGATTCTATCGATTGAAATTTCCATTATTAGAAGAATTTAATGAATATTCAGAAATAGAATTTTTTGTTTTTCAATTTCATGATAAATTTCAAAGTTTAATATCTAACCCCGATTTACAAAAACTACAAGCAACAATTAATTACGCGAAAAACATACTTGTTATTGGAGAAACAACAATTCCTTTTACTCATACAGAAAACAAAACATCGCCATTTTATCAGATTACTTTAAACAATCTTGATCTATTAGATGGAGATTATATCATCACACACGATAGGATTCTACCGGGAATATACACTGTAAAACAAGGTAAATGTCACGTACATTGTCTAAACAATATCACCGACACAGCATCTATAGGTATTGACCCCAGCGAAAACTTTATAATATCCCGTGAGAAGCCACCTGACACTAACGACGATACTAAATTCCAACCTCTTGATGACCTTAGAACTGAACATATGAACCCAGAAGGGAAGTTCAAAATTATTAAACTTTGCAATAAATATAATAACATATTTCACAAAGATCAAAATAAATTAGCTGCTACCACCAATGTCACTCATAATATTAGAACTGTAGACGACGAACCAGTTTACAAAAAATCATTTAGATACCCTCGACAAATAAAAGATGAAATACATAAGCAGGTAAATAAATTGTTGACTGACGGTATTATACAATCTTCAATTTCCCCTTACTCCTCACCGGTTTGGATTGTCCCGAAAAAATTAGATGCAACAGGCACTAAAAAGTGGAGAATGGTAATAGATTTTCGGGAATTGAATAAAAAGACCATTGAGGATAAATATCCTTTGCCCAGAATCAATGATGTACTAGACTCACTTGGAAAATGTTCATATTATACTACACTCGACTTAACGGCGGGCTTCCACCAAATACCTATGCACAAAAATTCAATTGAAAAAACAGCTTTCTCTATTGAAAATGGACACTACGAGTATACGCGAATGCCGTTTGGCCTCAAAAATGCACCGAGTACTTTTCAACGTATGATGGACGAAATTTTACGCGAATACCTTTATCAGTTTTGCTTTGTTTACATGGACGACATCGTCGTATTTTCTAAAAGTTTGCATGACCACATTTTACATTTAGATAAAATATTTTCTAAATTACAATTCGCTAATCTCAAGGTCTCGCTTGATAAATCAGAATTTTTAAGAAAGGAGGTGCCTTTCCTCGGTCATATAATTACCACCTCAGGAATAAAACCAAACCCTGATAAAATTCAAGCTATAAATAACTTTCATATACCTAAAAATGTTAAAGAAATTCGCGGATTTCTAGGACTTTCAGGTTACTACCGAAAATTTATACATAATTATGCTAAAATTGTCACACCTATCACGAAATATTTAAAGAAAAATTCAAAGATCGACATTAAGAATAAAGAATATATTGACGCAATTAATAAAATAAAGGAATTAATTAGCAACCCACCTATTCTATCCTACCCTGATTTTGACCGACCCTTTACTTTGACAACGGACGCAAGCAACAAAGCCGTAGGGGCCGTACTTAGTCAAAATAAACGTCCAATCTCGTTTTATTCAAGAACACTGAATAGTGCTGAACAAAATTATAGCACTACCGAAAAAAAGTTATTAGCAATTGTAGACGCATGCAAAAATTTTAGACCTTATCTTTTTGGAAGAAAATTCACAATACAAACCGATCATCAAGCTCTAGTTTGGCTACATTCTCTTAAAGAACCAGTAAATCGATTATTAAGATGGAAAATTAAATTAAGCGAATACGATTTCGAAGTTAAACATATTAAAGGAAAGGAAAACGTGGTGGCTGACGCTTTGTCGCGAGTCGAATTAAACGCTTTGGAAGATGACATTTTAGACGACATAGACTTATGCTCCTTGTTTCCCGAACCACCCTCCGATGTAGAAGACTTGACTAACGAACGACTTGACGAAATTATAAGCGAAACTCCTTTAGATCAAATAACCGTACATAGTAATAAAGAAAATCCGGTACCTAACCTTAAATTATCTGAGGATAAAGTTTTACAAAGCTTTCTTTTACAAATACGAATAAAACTAGGAAGACAAAGATCAAGTTTTAGAACGATAGATAATAAACATGAAATTATGTTAACAATGCCAGACTATAATGACCCTGATTAGTTACGATCTGAATTAAAAGATATAAAATGTAAAATTCCCAATCAAATAGGCATATATTTCGAAACACCTATCGCAGAGAACCAACGTGAACAAATATTCCTAGTAATCAACGAAGAATTAACAAAAAGAAATAATAAAATAAAAATTTATCATGCCAAGTATAATTTGAAAACCAAAAATAGAGACGACGCATTACAATCGATCGCCCACTATCATGATACCAATCATAACGGAATATCAGAAACTTACGAGCATTTCAAAACTAAATTTTATTACCCAAACCTAAAGAAACTAATCCAAGAATATATTGTAGCGGTTGTCTTCATTGTAATTTTATTTAAATTTATTTTTCGAAGAATGATGCTATTGTAGTGCAATTGGGTTTAAAGTTAATATCCCGAGAAAGTAGGTAATTAGGGTCGAACATAAAATTCAACGGTACCTACCTTTCTCGGAATGTTAGTAAAGGCAAAAATTCCGTGCAGCAATTAACAATCAGGGTGACTGACCACTATTGTTGGGGGTTAAACAACCTCACCATCACCCTGACATTGTTGCAGCAGTGATATAAAAAGGGAAGATTTTTCCAAGTGAGTCAGTTCTTAGTCAGTCTTGGTAAGTCTTGTACGCCGTTATCAGTATCCTTATCGTTATTCTTTGTGTTCAATTTTTGTGTCTATTAATTAACTTTGTTGTTCTTGTGTGTGTTTGTTTCTGTGTTTTGTTATCTCTGTTCGTTTTTTCTGTTGTGATCCAAAATAAACTGTTTTTATTCTATTTTTTTATCGGACTATTATTTCTCGTTTTTAAAAAACTCCCGATAAGTGGTGACCGCGACGTGAGTTTTTTGGATCATACGCAGTTTTGTTTTCGACAATAATGGTGAATACCCGAACGGATACCGAAGTCCTAAATCAGTTAGAGCAACAGAAACGCCAGCTGGAACAGCAGCGACTTGAAATGGACCAGGAACGACGGGAATTGGAACAACTACGTCTGGAATACCAACTCCGTCAAAATCAACAGGACCAGCAACCACATCTCCGGGAAGCAGCGCTATGTACAGGTTCGTCACGTCAACAAATTACAGCTTTATCAGGTGTCGAACGAGTGGGACTGCGTGTTCCCGAATTTACTCCTGGAGACCCGGAATATTTCTTTGTATTGTTGGAGAGAACGCTGAGAACCGCTGGTATAACCAACGACGAGGCCAAATTCAGCTACGTGCTCGGAGCCCTAGGGACCAAACATCTGGGAGAAGTCCGCGATATCGTGATGAATCCACCGCAAGAACATTCTTACGACGTCCTCAAACGGGAATTAGTAAAACGTCTTAGCCAATCACAAGAGCACAAGACCCGTAAACTCCTAGAACACGAAGTAATCGGAGATAGGAAGCCTTCCCAATTCCTGAGACATTTGCGGACATTAGCCAGCAACGTCATAGGAGATCCCGTTTTACGGACAATTTGGTTGAGTCGGTTACCTATTCAATTACAACCCCATTTAGTAACCAAAACCGAGAGCACCCTGGACCAGTTAGCGGAAATGGCCGACGCAATCCTGGAAGCCACACGATCGGTACCGCAGGTAGCATCTAGTACCATCATCAACGAGACACCGCTGGAAATAAGGCTTGCGCAATTACAGCTAAGCATACAACAGCAAGTTACAGAACAGTTATCGACATTACGGAGACAAATTGAGACCATCACTATTCCCGAAGGACATCGCAGTCGGGATAAATCGCCACATCCTCGATCACGTTCCAGAAGACGATTTAATTCGCAGGAAAAGGGACACCCATCTAACGGACTCTGTTGGTATCATTGGAAATTCGGGCCGCAAGCAAGGAAATGTCAACCACCGTGCACCGGAAGTCAACAGGGAAACGGGACAGGAGGTCGCTAATGGCGGCAAGCGACAATAAAAACCTCCCATGCCGTCTCTTCGTAACCGATAAAGATACCAACACCCAATTCTTAGTAGATACTGGCGCCGATCTCTGCGTGTATCCGCGTTCATTCGTTCGTGGTACATGCAAAAGATCGAAATATGAATTAGCAGCGGCAAACGGAACCATAATTCCAACGTATGGCACAATCAAGCTTTCATTAAATTTGGGATTACGACGAGTATTTGATTGGTCATTTGTCATCGCCGAGATAACCAAACCCATCATAGGAGCAGACTTCCTAGCGCACTTTGGACTTCTCGTTGACCTACAAAATGGGCATCTTATTGATTCTCTTACGAAACTGTCATCGCATGGACGGGTAACCAATTGTCACATCGACAGCATCAAAATGGTAAGCGGTACATCAACCTTTCACGAACTGCTTCGACAATTTCCCAACCTAACCCGACCCGACAGTCATACAGGAGCAGCCAAACATAATACAGTGCATCACATCCGAACAAGTCCTGGACCGCCAGTTTTCCACCGACCACGACGTCTGGACCCAAGACGGCTAGCGGCAGCTAAAAAGGAATTCGAAACGATGTTACGGCTAGGAATCGCACGTCCGTCCGAAAGCTGCTGGTCCTCACCGTTACACTTAGTGCCCAAACAGGACGAACAATGGAGACCCTGTGGGGATTATCGTGGATTGAATGCACGGACAAAACCAGACCGTTATCCAGTCAGGCACATCCATGACATCGCACACATGCTGAACGGGAAGAAAATTTTTTCGAAAATCGACCTCGTTCGGGCGTACAACCAAATACCGGTAGCTCCAGAAGACATTCCGAAGACAGCTATCACGACTCCTTTTGGTCTTTTTGAGTTTCCTTTCATGACGTTTGGACTTCGTAACGCTGCGCAAACGTTCCAGCGGTTCATGGATGAAGTCCTGCGGGGATTAGACTTTACGTATGCATATATCGATGACATACTTGTTGCATCCCAATCACCCGAGGAACACGAAGAACATCTACGAGTACTTTTCGAACGTTTACAACAATTCGGAGTTGTCATTAATGCAGCAAAATGTACCTTCGGCAAGACCGAAGTGAAATTTCTAGGATACTTGATCACAAGCAGTGGTACTAAACCATTGCCTGAAAAAGTACAAGTCATCACCGATTATCCAAAACCAGAGACGGTGAAACAACTAAGGCAATTTCTGGGAATGATAAATTTTTATCGAAGATTTCTACCCAAGGCCGCAAATCAGCAAGCCGTCCTCACCAGCCTTTTGACCAACAATGTCAAAGGAAAAGCGCCAATCATCTGGACAAAAGAAGCGGAAGAAGCCTTTACAACTTGCAAGGATAGCCTGTCACACGCAGCACTCCTAGCGCATCCAATACCTAACGCAACTTTAGCTCTGATGTGCGATGCTTCAGATACTGCTGTAGGCGCCGCCCTGCAACAACGAATCAACAACCATTGGGAACCACTAGCGTTCTTTTCCCAAAAATTGAGTCCTGCCGAACGCAAATATAGTGCTTTTGATAGAGAGCTTTTAGCTATCTACAAAGCAATTAAACACTTCCGTCACATGCTAGAGGCCACAGTATTTACGATATTCACCGACCATAAGCCAATCACGTTCGCATTCAATCAGAAGCCCGAAAAGTGGACCCCCCGTCAGATTCGCCATCTAGACTTTATTAGCCAATTCAGCACAGATATACAACATATATCCGGAATAGAAAATGTGGTCGCAGATACGCTTTCCCGCATCGAAGAGGTAACAACATCTCTCAATTATACGGACCTAGCCAAGGATCAAGAAGGTGATGAAGAACTGCAAACATTCCTTTGTTCAAATTCCAGTTTGAAGCTCAAGAAGGTAGAAATTCCTGGCAGTGGTGCAAGTATTTATTGTGATGTTTCTACAACAGTTGCACGACCGTTTTTAACATCGAAGTTTCGTCGATCAGCTTTCCATTCTATCCACAATCTTGCACATCCCGGTGTAAAAGCTACGGTGACCCTAATGACCCAACGATTCGTCTGGCCATCAATAAGAAAAGATTGCCGCGAGTGGACAAGAACCTGCATTCCTTGTCAACGTTCGAAAATTTCACGACATGTTTCAGCTCCGCTCAGTTCATTTCCAAATCCGTCAGCTAGATTCGACCACGTGCATATCGACATTATCTTGATGCCCATATCCGAAGGTAAAAGATACTGTCTCACTTGCGTGGATCGTTATTCAAGATGGCCGGAAGCATTTCCCTTAGAAGACCAAACAGCTGAAACAGTCGCAAGGACATTCTACGAAAATTGGATTTGTCGTTTTGGAGTTCCATTGCGAGTGACAACCGATCAGGGACGCCAATTTATGTCAACTCTGTTCAGACAACTAAATGGTATGATTGGCATTTCTCACCTCCACACCACCGCATATCATCCTCAGGCGAATGGAATGGTGGAGAGACTTCACAGACAATTGAAAGCTGCAATTAAGTGTCATAGCAATGATCGTTGGACCGAAGTTCTTCCTACCGTGCTGCTGGGAATAAGATCCGCATGGAAAGAGGACATTAACTGTACAGCTGCCGAACTAACCTATGGTCAACCACTACGCATACCAGGTGAATTTTTGGCACCGAGAAGCAACAACGATCTAGAAGATGTCGATACCTATACCAAACAACTCAGGCAAGTTTTTCAAGATCTACAACCCGTGGCAGGTACGCACCATGGAGACAGAAACGCATTCGTTTTTAAAGATCTGGCTACAGCAAAACAAGTCTTTGTACGCAACGACGGTCCAAAACATCTTTTGCAGCCACCATACGAAGGACCATTTCCCGTGGTTAAAAGAACAGGAAAAACTCTCACCGTACATATCAGAGGAAAAGATATGGTAATCTCTATAGATCGAGTGAAACCCGCCTATATTCTACCGAACAATCCCGCGGAATCAGCAATCACGCCAACTCCAGCATCGCACCAAAAATCCAGCCAGGACATCCAAGCAACGCAGGACGTCCCAATAACTACTCGAACAGGCAGAAGGATAAGGTTCACCGACCGCTACCAAGCAGGATTTTTCTAACGTTACTCACTAGCGAGGGGGTACTGTAGCGGTTGTCTTCATTGTAATTTTATTTAAATTTATTTTTCGAAGAATGATGCTATTGTAGTGCAATTGGGTTTAAAGTTAATATCCCGAGAAAGTAGGTAATTAGGGTCGAACATAAAATTCAACGGTACCTACCTTTCTCGGAATGTTAGTAAAGGCAAAAATTCCGTGCAGCAATTAACAATCAGGGTGACTGACCACTATTGTTGGGGGTTAAACAACCTCACCATCACCCTGACATTGTTGCAGCAGTGATATAAAAAGGGAAGATTTTTCCAAGTGAGTCAGTTCTTAGTCAGTCTTGGTAAGTCTTGTACGCCGTTATCAGTATCCTTATCGTTATTCTTTGTGTTCAATTTTTGTGTCTATTAATTAACTTTGTTGTTCTTGTGTGTGTTTGTTTCTGTGTTTTGTTATCTCTGTTCGTTTTTTCTGTTGTGATCCAAAATAAACTGTTTTTATTCTATTTTTTTATCGGACTATTATTTCTCGTTTTTAAAAAACTCCCGATAATATTAATACATGCGAACTTTGCAACAAAGCCAAATACGAACGAAATCCTTATAAACCTCCATATAAAGGTCCTTATATGTCCACTAAACCATTTGAAATGATATTTCTAGACATTTTTACAATTAGCAATAATATGTATCTGACTATATTCGATCATTTTAGTAAGTATGCACAAGCGTATGAAATGCAAGATAAAAATTCCACCACAATAATTAGAAAAATACGTCATTATATAAATCATCACAATCTACCTGGAAAAATTTACGTTGACCTGGGAAAAGAATTTGATAACATTAATTTTAAACAATTCTGTAAACTATATAATATAGATATACATTTGGGCGCGCATGGAAATCCTAATTGTGTAAGTCCGGTCGAAAGATTTCATAGTACAGTAATAGAAAAAATGAGGATTTTTAAACAAAAAACACCTAAAAGTTCTATTCACGACATTATTACCCAAATTGTATTCATATATAATAACACCATTCAATCCACCACTAAGATGCGACCATTCGATATAATATACGGTTCATATAAACATGTAAACCTTGATGAAATGCCACAATTAGAAAACCCATCCGAATTTGTGAACAATAGGATGCAAGAACTACAAATTACCTACGATATAATTAAACAACGAGAAGAAAAGAAAAATACTAACGATTTAAATAAAACAAATCAAAAACGTAACGATAATCCACAATTACCTAATGAAATATATGTAAGAAACCAAAATGCTACCAGAAATAAAACCGATATTTTGTATAAAAAACGAATCAATACTAAACAAACAGGAAACGAGGTCGAAACCACAAATGTTAACGGTTCATTCCCTGTTAAAGACCATGTAAAGAACGTAAAGAGAAATAAGAAGGTTCCATTGTTTCAGAATGATGTTTCGGCTACTGATAATAACCATCTCAATCAACCTAGCACAAGCAGAGGTCCTCCCGCTGGACAATAGCATCGGATATCTAGAAGAACACCTTGGTTCTTCGCAAATGTTTACACACTATCACAAATTTATCTATTACATTAATGTAACACAAATACGCACCACTTATATTAATTTACTCTCAAAAATTGCCATTCTAACAATGAAACAATCTAACCCATTTCTTAAACCAGCAGAAGATTTATTAAACCAAATCGAAGATAATATCAATAAAATTAAACCAACTAGAAACAAACGCGGATTGATAAACGGAATTGGTACTGCATTTAAATACCTTTTCGGTACCGTGAATTCTAACGATTATGAAGAACTAAAAATCAATATGCTTAAACTATTCGATAATCAAAAACAAGTCGTAGAAAAACAATCTCAATTTATCTCTTTAGCACACCATATTACAAATGACTATAAAAATACTATTGAGACCATACAATCTAATTTTAATAAATCATACAACACCGTCACCGCCGAATTAACACAAATTGCTTACAGCATTGAAAATATTCAACTTACTCTTATTTGTCAACAATTACTTAATAAAATATTATCAATTGAAAGAAGCCTCAATCTCGCTGAAAAAGACATTTTAAATTATGAAGCTATCAGTTTAAAAAAAAATAATGAATTATTACAAGATATAACAAACAAACCGGTTCACCTACGAGAAGTCACCTTTGCTGCTCATCTCTCTACAACAGCAATTATTTTAATTATTCTTATTATTACACTTATAATTTTATGCTGCAGAAAACGCATTATCAAAAGTCATGGGACCTACGGAGAAAAGAAAGACGGAGAAACGGTAACAGTCTCCTCCTCAACACTCACAGTCTAGGGCACTCACCTATCCAAAAATTATTTGAATACGAGGACGTATTTTATATTAACAAGGGGAGAGTTATATCGACCTATCAACCCCATTCATAAGCTGTCCCACTCCACCTGCCTAGACAACCGAGGTTATATAAGCGCTAATCTACATATTAATCAATTAATCATCTTTTTCATAAAAACGAAGAAAAACAAATTGTAATAGCCGGTAACTACCGTTATTGTGTATTTGTGTAGTGAGTTAATAAATATTGTCTCTAAAGTTTAAACTGTGTAATCCTTTTTTAAAAATTCGTTTTGCTCGGCATTCGACAAAACTAGGGTAGTCAGTTTAGCAACAAACTTATTAATATCTATTATCGTCTACGTTAGCAACGTTCTCAGGAAAGATTAGTTTTCCAAACTTGTTGTACAAAAGTATTTTCGGGTTATCAAATGAGGTATTCCATCATTTTTCACTTTTATTTCACAAAACATCAAAAATTGCATGTGTAACACAAATCCACGTTCATCACACTAAATAAAAGGGAAAAACATCAAATACATCCACGAGGTACACCAACGAAGTAATAGGCAAAACTGTAAAATTCTACATCCCATGTATACGTAATAGGCACATAACTCTGAATCCAACAAGTGTAATATTGAAACTACAAGCTATTTTTTTCTTCAATTTATTATTTATAAAACATTCTTATATTTACATTCCCTAATAATATGAAATCAAAATGACAATATTTTATATAATTAGCTTATTTCTTCGATGTAACAAGATACTTAACTTTTCGTAAATAGAGAATTTTTAAAGCAGTATCAAAAGTATTTCTATTTATTTTAAGATGGCAACATTACTTTAGGAAATGATTTTACTATAAAGTAATAGGATTACCTAGTATTTGTTTTAATCACATCTTCCATATTAATATATAAATACCTTAAATCAACTTACATAGTTTTGCTGATATATAATACATTGCAATTTTTCTTAGTGACAAAAAAGTATGTTTCAAGTGAATAAACAGTTGGTGAAACTCTTTTGCCTTCTAAAACTTAATAAAAGTGTTAATTGTCATCACTCCTCTCCATCGGTAACATTTGCTTAAACTCCATGTCACACGTAACAACAATTCAAAATAATACGGTTTAAAAAATACTTTTTTATTATATTTTACAACTAGCAGCAATACCCGGCGTTGCCCGGGTAAAAATATATTACACGTTTGATGGAACATTCTAGAATATTCGCAAATTTAGAACTATCCAGAACATCCCATAATGATTCAAAACATTTTCTAACTTTTTTTTTACATTCTTAAACATTCTTGAATGATCTTCAAGATTCTGGAACATTCTTGAACATTGCTAAATCATTCTGAAATGTTATAATAAAACATTCTTTTACTTCTTAGAACATATTTGAACTCCTTGTAACATTCTAAAAAAACTGCTTCATTCTCATCCCCACTCCGTGTGTTGTTTGCTGGGTGACTAGTGACATCAGTAGACGCCTTGCGGGGATGACTAATCGATTGATAATAATTGATCAGTTATCGACCACTGAGAGTTGAAGATTATTACAGTACCTACTGAAAATAAAGGGTTGTATGTATTTTTGTAAGCTGTATCATAAAAAAATAAAAACAAAAAATTTTGTCTAAAAAAGTAAAAAAAATTAGGGTGGACCACCCTTAACATTTAGGGGGATGAAAAATAGATTTAATTACAAACACCATGACACGAGAATTTTATATATTAGACTAGCTGACCCGGCAAACGTTGTTTTGCCATGTATATTATTTCTAGGAAACATTTTTTTAGTTCAATAAAAATAACTATCTGCTATAAGTGTGTGGGGATGTACTTATAATCGAAAGCATTGTAAACAATAAAAGTATGCTTTATTTAGGTTAATAAATTAATCTTTATTTAAGTAACGAATATATTTTGAATTAAAATTCTTTATAGCTATTTAAACAAAAATAATTATTCACACTGCTACGATTGATACACAAATAAAACAATAAAACAAAAAATTAATAGTGCGTGGAGTCCCTCCGCGCGGAAGAAGTAAAACTTCGTAATGTGGAAATGAAAATAGGAAGGGGTAGAAATTTATTTTTAGTGAACTCATATTGTTTCTTGAAGACAAACTTTATTAACATTGCTTACAATTCATAATTGATCGCATCTTTTAATTATCATTTTCAAGTGGAAAATATTCAAATCTATAATATTTACAATGGGATTATGATAACTACCGACTCACTCTCTTTCTCTTTCTTACTTTCTACCTTTGTGTATATTTCTTTCTGTCTCCCTCTTGCGTTGGAATATTGGACGCTACTCGTTGCTAACGCTCGCACTGGCCTGTAACAGGTATACTACGCGCATGCGTTCGAGTGCCACGCATTCACTCTTGCTCTGTCTCTTTCTATTCCCCCTCCATGGTAGCGTTAAACGTTTAACGCAACCTTGTTGGAAGTCGCATTAGAAGTTTCACTTTAAAAATGGCTGAAAAATGTATAGTGAGTAAGACAGGAGACCGGCTTCGTCCTCACCCCTACTCCGTGATGTTTGCTGGATGAGTGGTGACAACGGTAGACACCTGGCGGGGATTACTGATCGATTGATAGTTGATCAGTTATCGACTGGCGAGAACATAAAAAAAATTAAAATCGCGATGGAAAAATAGGGGTTGATCGTATAAGGGTGAAAATTAAGAGTAATATGAAATTTTTTATTCTGTCATGACAAAATAAAAAAAATAAGTTTTTAATTAACAAATAAAAAATAGGGGTTGATCGTAGAGTGGTGAAAATTAAGGGTTGTATGTATTTTTGTATGCTGTATCATAAAAAAATTAAAACAAAAAAATTAAAAAAACAATTAGGGGTGGACCACCCTTAACATTTAGGGGGATAAAAAATAAATAGTGGGCGATTCGCAGACCTAACCGATATGCACACAAAATTTTAGGAAAATCAGTCGAGCCATTTCGGAGGAGTATAATTACAAACACCGTGACACGAGAATTTTATATATTAGATTGTTAAGAGAGTAGAAATTTTTGAAATTGTTGTGCTTTTATTACGACTTATTAATGTAACAGTGGAAGTCATTGCGTTTTTTCTGAGGTCTAATCAGATTATAACAAAGATTAAAAAAGATCAAACTCTCGAAGTGACGATATGATGAAAAATTTTGATGGAAGGGAAGCCTACACACAACAAAATACTACAATCTAATTTCCAAATTCCAAATAATGGTAATCCATATCCTTCTTGTAGTGAGTTCTGAATTCTGCCTTGGCTACCAAATAAATTATGATGCCCCTGAAAGTACCTTCCTTCTGTTTTTAAAAAGGGTATCTAGGATGTAAAACATGGTGGAGTGTCGTCATCTGCTTAGGAACTTCCTGAGTCTATTAAACTGTAGATTAGAACAAGATTATTTAAACCCAGAATCTACTTCTAACGGACAATGCTCACAAAAACCTGTGCTTCTTTATTTATTGCACAGTTTATATTTTAAAATAAATAAACGAATAAGTACATTAAATTGGGAATTAAAATTTACAGTATAGTGGTTCTTTTTATTGAATAAGATGCTTCTAGGTAGGTAATTGTAAATATGTAAACAAACAATTAAATGTCCATATCTCCATATGATATTATTCTAAACTCCCGTTATAAAAAGAATAATATTTTAATTAGAATATTTAAACAGAGAATGTATTTTGTGGTTTATGAGAAAAATTTTCTTGATTATAAGTTTAAGGGATGACATCATTCAAAAAGTCTCGATAAGTATATTGATTAAGTGTAAAAGTAGGTAAATAGGAGCACTATTTTTGGTTATTGTAAATTTTAATTGGATCGGTTTCGTTTCAAGTCAAGTCAAGAACATAATATATACCTAAGTGTAGGAAAATCGATAGCGTCGCACCAGGCGACGGAGTGTCGTCCGTCAGTCGTCGTGTTGGCGTCGCCAGCGTCGTCGTCGCCACTACCACCGTCGTTCCAGTGGTTAAAATCGGTAGTTCCCAGCAAGATGTGAGAGGAAGTGCGTGCCGCGTAAATAGAGATGTTAATTAGTAGTAGTAGTAGAGTACTTTCAATGAAGAATCCAGTCGAGCATGTACAACATCAACCAAAACATTCTGTTTACGGCCATTATCCTTGCTTTGTGCGTAAGTGCGTTCGTCCACGTATTCCTTTTTCCCCTCTACATCAGTCCAAGCCACACTCTAACGAAATCATTCGTGGACTTGGAGCAATCATTATGCACCAACAACATTTTGAAATATAGAAAAGAATGGGCAAGACAACAATGTCCATTGTATGGTATCGTGACCACAATGCAAGGTGGTCGTTTGGGAAACCAAATGTGGGAATATGCGTCCGTTTGGGCCGTTGCTAGACGAACCGGGCTTGAACCCTACGTTCCCCGATGCATACGTGTCAGGCTCGACCAAGTTTTCGAATCATTGTCAGTGCCAACCCTTGAAGAAATAGCTCACTGCCCAGTTGACATGACCTTCTTCGTAAACTCTCTCGATGCATGGAACTTCACCCGCCAGAGTATCATTCTACCACGCTACTCCTTGCAACCTGACATAGTTCTCTCATGGGTCCAAGATATTATTAGTGAATTTACGTTTAAGAAGAAAATATTCAACAAAAGCCAACAGATTTTGCAACGTGCAGCCAAAAATGTCTCTCATCCCGTGTTTGTCGGTGTCCACGTGAGGAGAACAGATTATATTGGGTATTTATGGAGGAAGCACACGGTTCAACCGGCCAGCTTCAAATTTTACCACGCTGCAATGAAGTATTACAATCAAAAGTACAAAAATGTTGTCTTTATTGTAGTAAGTGATGAACCTGCTTGGTGTATAAAGTATTTTGGAAAACTGAAGAATGTTTATATAACAAGCAGATCCATCCCCAATTCCCCTTCTTTAGATTTAGCGATATTGTCCTCTTGCAATCATTCCATTATAGATTACGGCACTTTCGGTACCTGGGGTGCTATTCTAGCTGGGGGCGAGACAATTTTTTATAATATAAGTCAAAGTTCGGTCGCTAGGGTTGGGCAAATTCTACCACATTGGCAAAGTATATTGTAGAAGGGAAGAAAGAAAATAATTTTCGAATCACTGCAGTTGCCAAAAAGAGTGCCAATATTTTCAGATTTTATTCGTGTATTTTCTAAGAAGGGCGATTTTGCATACACCCTGATTTACATAAGACTACATATGTAGTAGAAGATTTATTTAAAAAATTATTTTTCTACGTAATTTAAAAAGAAATTAATGTTTAGACGAGACAAAATCTCTACAAAATTACAAATTAAGACTTTATTTACTTTTTGTTATCAAGAATTCACGTTTACGTAATATATCCGTTGGGCATATTTACAACATTCTTGATATTTTATATATTATGTGTAGCATCGAATATACATACTATAGAAATAAATATACTACAAAACTGATAAAAAAATCTGGAAGACTGAATAAATGCGATATGCCATTGTGTTTTATCAGTTCTGTAGTGTTGCTTAGGAGATTTACAAATTTTGATTTCATGAAACCTTACTACATCTAAATACATTCAAAATAATTCTTAAAGTCTATCCTCTCGATACCTCAAGTACTGAGTGTTTCAATTATTCTTCGTAACTCCCATTGTTCAATAATCTTTAATTTTAAATTATTAATAATTTTCCCCTTACAAATATATTCCTAGGGAATATGACTATATAAGTATTTATAACAATTTTTATCTTAAATTATTAGTGGGGATGAAGCCTTTGCGATGTATTATTTTGTTTACAGTTATTGACTCAGACATTTTTAGTCTTTCTAATAATATAAAAAAAAAAGTTTTTTGAGCGATCATACCATTCAAATTTTATTAAAATTCAATATTTAATAACGTTTCGGCCAACCCTATTTGTGCCCCTTCTCAAATTTTAAAATACTTTTATTATTTAATTAATGCATAATAAAGTAAAAGGTAAGAGACTTAAATTTAAAATAATGAACAATATTTCAATTAAATTCTTAAGAGTACAAATACTTTAATGGATTACATACATACCTTAATCTATGAGTAGCAATGTTACATGGTTGGTCCACAATGAATTAATTAAATCATGAAATATATAAAATCCCAAATAGAAAACCTCCCTGATTCAATTTAAAATTCATATACCATGTGAATTTTAATAAAATTTAAACCAAATAGTCGCTCAAAAAACTATCCAATTTTCTGTTCTGTTTAAAATTAAATTTTACTTTATTTCTAAAAATTCTAACCATAGTTAACTTTATTCTGAATAATGTAATACAATTACAATTAACTTAAAATCACGTTTAAAATTATTTGCTAGGTAAATCATAAATTTTAATGGTTCATTAATTTTTTCCTTAAAAGGTTATCAAAATGAAAGCTCTTTTAAATAAGATTCAATGGAAAATTACAAATTGTAATATTTTAAATTAGTTAGGAAGAGTGAAAATTTAATATGTTGGATTTTTATAAATTAAGAAACATTTAAAGTAAAATGAGGAAATGCAACTATAGAAAAAACTAATTTTAAGCATAATTTTAGTGCAAATATAAATTGTAATATTTTACATTATTCAGAAAAAAGAAAGGGTTTTCTATGACCAGAATCATTAGGAATTAAGCATAATTTTGAAATAAAATAAAACTTTGGGTAATTTTAAACAGAACGGAATAAATAGTAATTTGTAGGGGGCAAACCAATTGTTAAGAATATAAAATTAAACAGTGGAAATTAAGCACAATTGATTATTACGTGTTTGTTTTAATGAAATTCCATAAAATTGAGGTAGGAGAATTTAATTTATGCTTTAGGTGCGTTTGCTTATTTTTGTACTGGATATTTTTTTTATTATACCCCCATATTACATTTTAAATAAAGTACATATTTCTAGTATGTATATTCTAAAGACAGTATTACTTGTGAAGATGTAAAATGCGTACATGTCGTATTTATATTTTATTTACAAAGTTTTCCAAAAAGAGAAAAGAAAGCGTAAAATTTACAAACATTGTAGTAGCTTTTTTATTCCTACGTACCTTTTTCGATGTTTATTATCACAGCACATTTTTTGGATAGATTGCATTGCATCTCCAGTAACTAGAGGTATTTCAATATCTAATTAGCTGTGAAATGCGCAGGAACTGCTTTTACTCAGGCATTTAGTTAACAACAGGTGGAGTTACGTCTCTGCGCACTACAAGGTCACAGCTCACAATATGTTAAAATGCTTAAAAAACGTTAATATAGGCGAATTTTTGGAAAACTCTGTATATCTTTTACATAATCTGCTGCTTTTTATGTATCTAATATCGCTCCTTTATAAACCTACGTTAAGAAGGCCTATTCTAATCTATTTAGATGTATATTTACTTATGTATTTCTTAATTAATAAATATATTATCTACCGGGTGCTTTTAACGATTAGTTTTGAGCGACTTCTTTGAACACTCGTTTTAAATTCTATTGTATTTCTAAACGGTCTAATAAGTCTGATTGTGAGTTATTTTTCAATCGAAACAATTAATGTATCTTGTATCTATTATTTACATTTAACAACATTTACAATATATTATGTAAGCCATATAAACGTCATAGATACAAAGTTGGTGGTTAACATTAATATTTACAATAATACAATTAAACAGAGAAACATAGATATTTTTAATAGATAATAAGATTTTAAAATTATTAAGTTTTCGTTAAAAATATCAATAATAGATAATGGTGTGAAATTATTATTTACCAACTTTGGATCTGGGCGATATTTATAACAATCATATAAAATAAATAATACTAACTATACTATATATTTACATGTCTGTATATGGGTTGTGTTAGGTTCTAATACGGTATTTACACATAAACGATGAAAAATATAATAACTGTATTTAGAGAGTATATTATATTATTGTACATTAGATTAGTTGTGTTTGTACTTATACATATATGTGTTTATTACGTATAAATGAAGTCAATCTTTACAGACTACATAGTTTATAAATAAGTTAAAAAGAATCTCACTTTCGTTATCAGGTTATCACTAACATTTTTCACGTTTTTTACCCGCTGACTGCAAAGCATGAAAATACAGTCGAACATACGTAGAACGTCCTTCTTTTTAAAAAGTGGGCGAAATACGTGTCTAGTGGATATGGTGACGTTTTTAAGTGGAGAAGGGCTAGCTGCAGCCCCTGGCTTTGTAGATAAAGGGGCCTCGTTTCTATAAGACCACTTATTATTTTCTTTTGCTGCACGATGATGTATTATTGTGATGGATGGAAAAAAATAATGATTCACTAAAGACTGATTGTAAAGCTAAAATTTTTCAAAGTACAGGGTGGATTGAACGTTTATCATCTTTTGTTTTATTATAGATATGAACAATAGTTCATTTCGAGTTTTTGCTATTGCCTTCTTCGGACATTCTATTACGCAAAATACAATGGCATCGGAAAAATTGAAAAAAGTTCATGCAATTTCGAGTTTTAACATAAAATTGTATTTTTTAAATAGAAATTGTAGTTATGTTTTAGTTAATAATAAATAAATAAAATTTTCTTTTCTTTTTTGTCATGTTTATGATTTACAACATGTGAGGTGGCATTCGCCGATTTCAAGTATTTATCTAATAATAAAAATACTATTTTATGGTGGTAATTAGTGATCACAATTTGGTCATTTTTATGTGTGAGGTATGCATTTTTGTTTTCACAATTTCCATTTTTCATTAATCTAAAAATTGCACATGTTGGAATACCACTTTACGTCAAGTAATAATTAATAACAATTGTGATGTGGCGTCCCAAAAATTATTTTTATAATTATCTAGAGAGAAGGCAACCTAACTAATCAATTTTTGTTAGTAATAAATTAAATCCCATTATCTGCTCTATCAACACTAAAATGTGAAGAAGCTACTGTAAATGTGATAGAATTATTCTAGTAAAAATAGATTAGTGAGGTAGTCCTTTTTGGATAATTGTAAAAATAATATGTTTTTGGGTGCCACTTAACAATTATTATTACTTAAAGTAAAGCATAGCATAATTTTTTTGTAATTTTCGTAATATATTTTTTAGATTCAAGAAGAAAGGAAATTGTAAAAGTAGAAATTCATACATCATCCCTTAAAATGACTAATAATGATCACTACCAAAAACAAGCAAAAATGAACCTCAAAAATATATAATATATATTATATAATATATATTTTTGTAGTTTAAACCATATTTGAAATCAATAAAAAAAATAAACAAAGGTAAACTACAAAAATATTATTTTTATTATTCAATACTTAAAATCGTCGAATGCGAGCCCACATGTAAATCATTAACGTGAGAAAAAATCATTTATTTTTTTAATAACTAAAACATAATAACTATAATTCTATATAAAAAATACAATTTCATGTTAAAATTCGAAGCACAAACTTGTTTTAATTTTTCCGATGCCATTGTATTTTACGTCATAGAATGCCCGAAGAAGTTATTTTTTTAATTTTAGAAACAACCAAGATATGGACATGTAGCAAAAACTCAAAATTTTCAACTATTGCTTAAAGCTACTATAAAACAAAAGAAAACCAATTTTTTGAAAACGCCAATGAGTTTTTCTCAAAAAAACTGCTGTTTACTTTTCTGTATTTCTTAGTTAGCGAGTTGTCCCATATGGTCCCATACTAACGTAAAAATTTGTCCACCTGTGCACTATTTTGCTATGTCTACCATAATAAATAAATAATAGATTATTTTATAGGAACTAAAGTTAGGAAAACTGGCAATTTATTTTATTAGATTTTTTATTCGATAGAAAATTTAGGGCTTTTCTTCAAATTTTAGGCCCAGACATACTCTCAGTTTTAAAGAAGGCGTGAAAAATATTAGTGTCAATTATGACTAGAGTGAGTTTTTTTAATTTATTTATTCGTTGACTACAGTTTTCATTTTCTATTTTACATAATAATACTTTATTTTTTTTTAAGAATAATTTAAGTCTATGTGATTTTTACATTACATGTTAAAAAAATGTTGTGCTGTGACACATTTCGAATTAAGTATATAAAAATGTTATGCTGTTTTTAAATCATGTAGGTATATTATTAAATTTTTATTGAACATGTTACATAAAATTAAAAAATGTATTTTAAGTACATAAGTTTATTATATTATTATACCAGTCGTAAATATATTTGTTATTTCAGTTTCTTTTTCCAAAAATTTATACCTCAAAATTCAAAACGGTTTAGCATACATAATATTGTTCTGTCACACTGTATGTGTTTAATGAGCCTATCTGTTTATTATATATATTATGTATTTACTTAAGAAAAAGGAGTAATAATAAAAACGGCCTCTAATACTTCTAATTAATGTAACGATAAGTTCTGCATATATATCTGTACTTTAATGTTGTCAACTTCTAACAAATATACTTATTTTTCTTTTTACGATTATGTCGTATTTGTAGTAGGTATAAATTCTCACTAGAGCCTTACAATTTTAATCTTGTCCTAATGAACTATGATCCATAAGAATATATAAATCTAAATTAATTTAATAATTAGTTTTCTGAAACAATTTTTCTTATTATAATTAATAATATTTAGGACCACTCGACAACTTCAACTTCATTAATTAGACAGAATAATTGTGTTATTCAAATTTGACCATTTTCAGTATTTTTGTCAATTTTTTATATTTTCAGCGAATGCGGATCAGATTCTTAAATATATTTTTATTAGATATACCTATAAAAAATCATTTATCTAATATATTAGAATTGGAAACCATATTTCAAAATTTGAGTGATCTCTTATTTGTTCAATATGAAATACATTGATAAGGGGACATAATTTCTTTCTGTAGATTTCTGAATTCCCCTTCTCCCTTATAATATGTTATGCAAAATCTGTATGAACTCTATTGGGTCATACTGTGCATACAATAACTGAATCACATGAATCAACAGGTAAGTAATAACTCATAAGTAGCTATCCTGTAGCTATGTTCATTAATGTTATGATTTTTTCTTTAAATTCGTCCAGGTAATTTTTAGTATATTTACAATAAAAGTGCTTACTAATTTAATAATTACTCGTACATAAATGTTTTTGCATCCAAGTGGAACTATTGTTTATTCTTACAATTAACATTTTAAAAACATAACCTCTAACATGTAGTAAAAATTGTTCATTTCCTCCATTTTTTAAATTTTAGGGAAAGCATGTTAACAAAATAATCAATGTACCATGGGCGATATAGAATGTCCACAATGTAAAACAATTTTGAAGGATTCGGCTAGAAGATTAGTCCAAGATAGTTGTGGCCATAAAAAATGTAGACTGTGCCTATTAGCAGATGAAATAGGATGCCCCCAGTGCTCCAAAGACAAATGCATCAATAACAATAGCGATACATTGATAAATGCTACCCAATTCGTAGAAGACTTAAAAGTCGAAAAACATCAAACTACAGTTATAACTTGTAATAAGTTTTGTGTGAAGAACAAAACATCAGTTGTGAATAACTCATCAACGACAGACAAAAAAGAAGTTGAAGATAATGCTCAATCACAAAATGAAATATGTAATAAGGATGCTTTAATAGAAACTCAATCCAACAAGCGGAAATATGATCTCTTTACATTACCCAGCCACATTACAGTAATTAAAAATAATGGGGACCAATATAAATGTAATGTTTGTCAAAAAACGTTCTACACAAAGTATTATGTAAACAACCATAAGTACTGTGCAGAAGGTACAATATACAATGTTGTTATTACTGAGAGATACATTGAACGTTTTCTATAAGCACAATTCTCTTATGTGAAAATAGCAAAAAATATACCATTTTGAGTAAAATGAAATTGTTGCTAGAACCAAAGTGTTATTATTTTAGTTGAACATATCCTTTTCTCGAAAACGTCTACTGTACTACTTAGTTTGAAAAACGCCACATATGCTATATTAATCTGAATACAAAATTATGATAGACCAAATATAAATAATTAAGTTAATTAGTGTTATGCTTATCCTACAATTAACTTGTACTTTTTTATTTTCAAGGAACCAAACCATTTTGTTGTGATAGATGCAAGAAATCATTCATAACTAAATCACAACTAGACACTCATGTACTGATCCATTCAAATGTAACACCTTATACTTGTAACATTTGTGGTAAATCTTTTAAAGAAAAGAGTAAACTGAAGAGACATAAACTAACTCATACGAAATCAACTTCATTTATGTGCCAAACATGTGGGAAAGGTTTTAAGAGTAAAGATTATCTTAAAATACATTCATATATTCATGAAGAGAATAAGCCATTTAAGTGTAAAACATGTAATATAAAGTTTTCTAATTCGTCCAACTTAAAGAAACATCTCTTAAAGCATTCAAGTAAGAAATATTACTTGTTACAGTATAATTATCTCAACATTAAAATTCTTTGTTTAATTATAGAAGAAAAAAATCATATGTGTGATCAGTGTGGAAAACGATTCAAGTCAAGGTGGTCGTTGACGGTTCATAGAAGATCTCATGCTAGATTGAGGATTCATAAATGTTCGGAATGTTCTAAAGCATTTATTAATGCTAAAGAATTGCGAAGACACTTATTGACTCATATAGGTAAGAGAATTAGACTGCTTAAATTTGGGTTATCCCAAAAATATAACTTAATAAATTTCCAAAATAGTTATTATACCAATAAGTTCTTTTTACTTATATCTATATTTGGTGTATCCTATTTTCTTTTTCGGTTTAATTTACCTTTTAATCGTTACTTTTCCTATAAATTTCTATACAATTATTTTCTTTCCAGTTACTATTTTTTGTTACTTATAGGTTTTGGTGATATATAAAAAGTTATACGTGAAAAGGGCCTTGGCACATACTCGTAAGGAGGGCCAATCGGTAATTTCGCGCAGCTAAGTTTGTTGAGAATAATCCCATATTTTCTTTCCTTGTTTTATCGAATCACGAAGATTTTTCCTTTTTTTCCATATATCTCAACCGCATTAATTTTCAGTTTTTCTTGACCTTACAATTTTTTTCATTTTTTTTTACGAGATTTAATTTTTTTTGAGGCTTGAGAAATGTTTAATAAATGTTTTTATAAGAAACCTATCAACCCACGTTATGATAAAAAAATATGTATCATGACTGATGACAAGGGTTCAAAAAATTCAAAACCATTTTTTTTTCACTATTTCGATATTTTTTCAAAAAAAAAACTGTTTTATTTGTCTAAAGAATAATGATTTCAAAAAATTTTTAGACTTAAAAGATTGAAGATGAACCGATAAAAACGGATGTTTAAAAAATTAATTTTTTTATTCTAAAAATTATTTAAAACCTCTCTATTCTACTTAAAAAATAAAAAAAAGAATAATAAACCCAAGGTTTTTTCAGAAAAAATCGAAAAACAGTAACAAAAACAAAGGTTTTGAATTCTCTGACCTCCTATCACCCCCTTAAAAATTATGAAAAATTTAATGAAGATGGATGTGATAAAGATACATAACATGTATTTTTTCACCATAACATGAGTCAATAGGGTTGTATAAAAATATTTAACATTTTTCAAGGCTAAAAAAATTGAATTTCCCGCTAAAAAATGTAAAAGAAATACTTCATGCTCGCTTTTAATGCCGTTGGTATAACAAAAAAAAAAACAAAAATCTTTGTGATCTGATAAGACAGTTTCTTAAGTGCTTAAGAAAAAGAGCACGTCTTTTTATTTTCAACAAACCTAATTGTGAGATTTTAAAAAGTGAAACGGCCGATTATTTCAATTTATTAGTGTCAAGCCTTTTTATCTATAATAACCAAAATATTTCAAACACTTTGTATAAATTCAACTGTCAGTATATAATAGCAAGCAAATAACCATTTATACAACGTGGGGGTATAGCTCAGTGGTAGAGCATTCGACTGCAGATCGAGAGGTCCCCGGTTCAAACCCGGGTGCCCCCTATCTTTTTTTTATTCCTTTTTTAACCTTTTCTATAATAAAAATTGTTATTATTTATTAATA
This sequence comes from Agrilus mali, assembly GCA_029378335.1. Lineage (NCBI taxonomy): Eukaryota > Metazoa > Arthropoda > Insecta > Coleoptera > Buprestidae > Agrilus > Agrilus mali. The sequence continues at coordinate 10,589,194 of CM055660.1, forward strand.
AAGGAGATTCTGTTTATAATTATATTGTTTTATTGCAATCTACATTAATTATAAATTGCGTAATATTAATTAATGCCTCTTTATTTTAGACTTGAAGCCTTATTGTTGCGGATTGTGTGAAACGTCATTTAGAAGGAAGGATAATTTAGAAAGACACATAAAAAATACCCATCCGGGGAAGAAAGTTGTTGCTATTACAAAAGGCAACATTGAGGAACTTATCAAAAACAAACTAAACGCGCCAAAGGTCATAGTTGATAACGAATCAATTAAAGAAAAACCAAATGCTATTAAAGTTATCACCACTTCTAATTTTAATCGATCACCATCAGTGATAAGTTCTACGGTTAATTGCCCACTGAAATTAGCATTCAAAACCAAAGCATTCAAGTCCCATTACAACATTCATGGGTAAGTTCAAATGAAAGTTTTATTTGCCTTTGCATTTTTTCATGCCGCCCTGGTTTATTTTACAATATTATTATTTGTTTATTTCTGCAAGAATGATCCCAAACAAATAATAATAATAATTATAGTATAAAATATTTTTATTTTCAATAGCTTATCGCTTTTTTCTAAAACTAAGAATTTAATATTCTTTTAATTAACCATGATAGAAGATATTAAAAATATGGAAGAAAGTCATCCCTATTACCACACACAATTTTTAATTTGGACATGAATTTTACTTCTGATGTGGCTATTATCAACGTCAGACACGTTTAAAGTAAGCGAAACACGTGTCTGAGTTAAAAATTGTGTGTGGTCGGGGTGTCTTTTTATTATATTTTGTATTATGTACTAGCCGCAATTCCCGGCGTTCCCTGGGCACATTTCAGAACATACTGTGTCGGCTGAAAACATTCTGTAACATTTTTGAATATTCTGGAACATTCTAAATCTTTCTCGAAAAATCTTTAACATTCTCCGTAATTCCAAATAATTCCCTTTAAATCGAGGACATTCCAGAACATCCTGTATTGATTATAGTTCATCATTGAAAGATCTTGAAGATTCCGAAACACTCCAAATCGCTCTGGAATGTTATAAAACTTTTTTAAACAGTGGAACATTCTCAAAAACATTTTCGATTTCATTTGTAGATAAAATAATGTGTTAGGCAAATATAGATGTATCTTTCCACACATTTTTGTCACCCACGCCCACTCAGTTCCATACACTGAGACCGAGAAGAAACTAAGCGCTGTCTACCATTACCACCGCGAGTGGGTGAAAGTAGGTGGTCATGGAGAAAAGCGAGGATTCACAAAAAATCCCTGACCTTTTATATATTAGATTGATTTGCTTGCCACAGTTTCAATAATATGCTCTTAATCAAAATAATGTTTACAAGTTTACATGACAGATATCTTATTTATTTTATGTTATTTAGGTCATGTTATTTAAGGATTTTTACCTAATATTTTTGTTTAGACGAGAGTATGTGGAATCAACACCTCGCTCTTACGATGTGGCTGAATCAGTTAATATTTGCAAAAGAATTCTCTCGCCCTATAGTCCGGCTTCTTCGGCATCTGCAGTAACTTCACCAGCAACAAATTGTCAATCGACTGAAGTTTACGAAAAAATATTAAATCCTACTCCTATTGAACCTAACCAATTGCGATCTTATGGAATTATTAAGTTTAAGTTACCATCTAACTATAAGAACATTTTAAAGCATGATCCCATACCTAAGTCTAACGTAGAACCTATACAGCCATCTCATAATGTTCCTAAGTTTTCCTCTTTGACTTCCCCTGAACTTACGGCTGATCCTCAAAATAATAGTAGTATTATTAATAATAGGGGTTTTGTTTCTAACGAGTTACCATATGCAACAAGTGTCATTGTCAATTCACCTTATACACAGCGGATTTAGAATTTAAGGAATGAATAAGAATAGTAGATGTAGTTTGGGTTTAAGGGATCGAAGATGTATTTTTCTAGAGATACGAGTTTGCCTATGAGCAGGGTAGTGATGATAAATTGTTGAAAAGACTGATGGAGGCTGAAAGCATATTTTAAAAGGAATGTAAAATTTTTCATATAGTATTGCCTTTTTATAGAATTACCTATTAAATTTTTGGCGTTCTCTGTAAACATTATCCATAGGTGTATAACTAAACGGAGTGTGATAAATTGCCATGTGGTGCTAGATAAAGGGGATAAGGTAAATTTTGTAGAATTTTACGTAAGTAGTAAGAGGGTTAAATTAATCTTTGTACGTTTTATATACCTATCCTATGGTACGCATAAAGGTGTGTGATAAGTGATACGCTGATATATGCATAAATGTTAGAAATACGTACGTCGCTTGTTGCATAAATATAGACTTTATTTGGTTCAAGAATTGACGATTATCTGACATACTAAGAATTCATGTAACACGAGGTTAGCATTGCAAATGAACTTTTTAAGTAAATAGATGTTTTAATTAACACGTGGCAGTTTAAAAACTGCCCTTGCCTTTTAAATTTACATAATTGTTTCTTCTAAATATAACATTGACCTATATACATCATTAAGTACATAATATTAAGTTATCATTTGCTCAATTAAACAACTTTTTTGTCTCATTTTTGCCGATATATTGAAACAATAAGTTATTATTTCTTAAAAAATGTTAAAGTAGTTTTACTTTTGAACTTTGCATTTTTTAAGCGATTGTATATTAGTAAGAGAATATGTTAATTACAGATTTTTGTAATTATTAAAATAATTATACAAATAAATTCTTTTTACTTGTATCTGTATTTGAGAATGACGAATTTATGTTATTGTATTGCATGTATATCCTTTCGTTTTTTGGCTTAATTACCCTTTTTATCGTTTCCTTTTCTAGAAATTTATTTTATACAGTGTATCCACATTTCAGTTTTCACTGTTGGGGTCTCGGTTATTAAGCTCTCAACAAATCTCATTTAAAATTCGTATTGACTTTCATTTATTTTGAGATATTTTGGAATAACTAAAATTTGCTAATTTCATTATTTCCCAATATGTCGATAACGCCTCATGCGACTGCATTAAAACCTTTGCATTTCTCAAGCACTCTTTAAAGACAGATTTACTGGTGTTAACAGATATCTCCGATTTTTATTTGGACGGGAGTTATTGTGCGCTCGGTAGATTTAGTAGTACTTTACGAAGGCAAAATGTAGTTTCTAGAGATGAATAGAAACTGATGTCGGTGTCTAGAGCTCAATTTTTATGAGACGTTAGTTGGTACAAACCGTATCCTCTATAACTTTTTTCCTGGCGGAAATTTTGTAGTTCTGTGAAAACATCTTTAAAGTTTCTTACGTAGAATTTAATTGTGTAAGGTAGATTGTTCTGAAATTTAGTCTTAACGATTCTTCAAAATTACCTTTGCAAATATATAGTACACTTGATGTTTTTACCGAACCATCTTCAAGAAATATCACTTTAAAGAATTCGTATTACTTAATTTCGGCAAGAAGGCTTTGGACACACACCTCAAACAGGAATTTTTTGTTGCAATAAAAGAACTGGGTGGTTACTATTTAAATAAATATATGTATACATATTGCCTAGATTTTTTTTTGGTAATTTATAAATGATATTTTTTAATCTTAATATGCGTCTTAGTTCTAGTTGTTTAAACTATAATATGACCTTGAGGGACTGTTATGCTAAACGTAAATTTTTAATAGTAACCCCCCAGCTTTTTCATTGTAACTTCAATAAATTCTTGTTTACGGTTTGTGTCTAAAGCTTTCCTACCGAAGTTAAGGAATATGGAATCAAATGTCTTTCTAGGTTACTCTTCAGCTGAAGAAATGCCTTTCAAGGAAATTTTTCAGGTTTGGCTGAAGAAACTCGAGTTCTGGGTGTGCCATCGAGTTCTTCTTCAATCCAGTTCTTCAGCGTGTAATTTTAAGATGTGTTGAAATATGTAGTGTGTTTTACATACAAAATTAGTTTTTGTATTGTTAACAACTAAAGTATTAATTTCATAACAATTTATCTTACACAATTGAATTCTAAGAAAGTGCCTTAAAGATGTTTTCACAAAAATAAAAAATTTTCGCCAAGCAAAAGTAAAAGGTTTTCCGGAAATGCATGTTATCAAAAAAACACCATATATATCAGAGATGGTGATAGATGAGATATGGTTTGCATCAACTAATTTCTTATAAAAAATTGAGCTGCAGACACCGACATTAATTTCTGTCCATTTCCTAGAAAGTATACTTTTTGCTTTAAGTGTCTAAATTGGTTTACCCTGTACATTTGATATAGCTTTATGGTAGCGGGTCACCAAAGAAAAGGTCCTCAGAAGGATGAAGTTCCAACTAAACCTTAAGCACACCATAAAACGACGAAAACTGTCTATCAAATACAGCCTCTTGCAATTGTTTCTATAATGTAGAATAGAAGCAAGGAGGAAACCAGGTAGAAGAAGAATATCCTAGCTCACCAACTTATGGAAGTGTCTTGACGTGCCTTCTTTTGAATTGTTCCGCGCCACAGCCAACAAGATGCGCATAGCCATGATGATAACTAACATCCGGAACGGATAAGGCCAAAGAAGAATAAAAAGTACATTTTAGGATGAGAGGGAAGTAATAGTAATACATGAATTAATCCTGGAAATATACTGTTTGCTGCATGAATGCATGCTCAGTTTGTACACTACAGTATAGATTTTATTTTGTTCAACAACTGACTATTTACACCTTCATGCTTCAACCTGTAATTCACAATTCTAAATATAATTCAAATTCAAGTCCTGGAAATAACATGCACAGGGTCCACGTTATAACAGTTCCATCATTTTACAAATAACTAATTGAATCTACTTTTACATCATTGTATTTTGTATACTGACTACCTAACTGCTTTCGTTTCCTAACCGTTTTGTTGTTTTAATATAATAGAAGAAAAACATTTTTATTCCTTTGTATATTTTATTTATCAAACTCTGAATACACCACTATCAAAATAAATTCTTAACGTTGTATAAGCCAAAACATTTTATAAAATATCGAACGATATGTACTTATGACTATTCTAGTAAATGATATATATGTTATAATGTTATAACATTCATTAGAATATATACCTATATAAAAGAGACTAGGACATTTTTAAGGGCCGATTTTATATTGAAAATAATTAGTAGTTCCCTTGTTAGGTTTTTTGAACCCCTGAGTGCTCTAGTCACTTGATTGAGATTATTCAATTGTCCGTTATAATCACAGAAGTTTGTAAATGTTTTACAACACGAGTAAATTTATTAAGACGCGAAAAACTACAACTACTTACAAATTATTGAGACTTAATTTTTCCTCCGCAATTTTATAAAATACAAACTAAATAATTTTCTATTAAAACTTAAGATAATTCGAAAGTATCCTGCAAAATTGGAAGAATATAAAAATATTTTAATTGAGTTAAAAATAACCTTTACTATGAATATAAAACAAAAACTTTAAGTGATTATCTAAAATTGAACAAAAAAATATTTTGGCAGTGTTTTTTAATACAAAATTTTCGATGATAAGAAAGAAAACAGAAATTGGTTTGTACAAGTTATGACGCTTAATATAAAATGTATTATAAATAAAGACATCAATATCACAAGATCAAAAGGTATTTGAAAGTATTACATAACTAGGGTAAACGTGCATTCAATCCATGTTTACATAAAATGATGCTTTCGAGAGAGAACCACGCAGCCTGTTTGTCGAATATTGCCGACTTACCAATATTGGCATTTTTTATTACTATAGGATAATATGAATAACTATGCTTAACAAATTCGGGATATTTTGATAATATTCGGTCAATAAATATAATATGTGGTATGCTTTCTTTCTCGAAATTATCAATATACTGTCTAGTGTAAAAAGAACATCTAAACGAAAAATCCAAAAAATATACTTCAAAAGAAACACTACTTCGCAGAAATGCTCATGTAATCGCGCTTTTAAAAGAATTACCACCATGGTTCTTTTAGTGATTGCTACTACTCCTTTCAATTTTCTTTGCTAATTCAGATACAATTTCTTTGTAAATAATAGGGTCCATGTTAGTTCCCAACATAAACAGGACCCACCAGTCTCCAATATCAATTTTTTTAGAGATTGCTTCACAAATGTCTATTGGTATAGTCTTATTTTTAGCATTCATCAGTCTAGGTCTGATTTTTGGCATTATTATAATAAGTATCCTGTAGATAACAAGAAATGCCAATAAAGTGGCCAGAAGCATGAACCAAAACCAGATAAAAATATAGGTTTTTTCGTTAACGATATTAAGAGGTAATATGCATAAACTGTCGTGTTTTTGTATGCTTCCCGAAGAACCGTATTTGTGGAATATGCACTTTGTAACCCTAGGGAATATGTACACCATAGGGTCCACTCGTTCTTCTTGGGCTACTTCTGAAAAATTCATCACTTTCCAACCATATGACAGAAATTCTCCATCGAAGAACTTGTTCATTAGGTAAAGTTGAAATATGATGTTGACAAGGCATAGACATTCGCAAGCCCAATATCGCAACGCATAGAAGTTGTGATTCTGTAAACAAAAACAAGAATACATTATTAATTACATATTATAAAAGAAGGAAAATGTGTAGTAAAATTACACTAGTCAACAAAAATAGATAACTTTTTTGTAACGAAGATGAAGCAAGGTGTAAGTGTATTATTAATATTAATTGTGCTTGAGAATGTTATTGGCATGTTTTATGACGATATTTTTTTTCTGTAGTATCCCTTAACAATGTTTAGTAATAATTAGTAGGTAAGTAAATTAGCACTCCCATTTACGTTGATAATCGTTTCTCATAGTAGTCACTTGCTGTATATAAATTTTCCGGAAAGAAATCGATATGAGGGTGCAGAAAGTGATTTTGAGAAGCAATTGATATGTTACTTCTTTGTAAGTATTAAATACTTCACTCACAAAATCTATACAATCGTCAGTTGGCACATTTCTAGAAAAATAAATTTGCAACAACTGACTTAATGGTGTTCTAAATTCATAATAATGAATATATTGTAAAAGAAATTGCAAGTTTCATCAAACGAGGTGCGTGAGTCTAACAAGTTAACAGGTGATAGACAAACTCTGTTTTCAGATTTGATTTCAAGGTAGGTACCAATATACATTAGAAACTCCTAAATGTCCTAAAGAATGTTATGTCACAAATCCTGTGTTTATCAATGTTATTTGAAGGTAAAATGAAACAGTGATCCTACTTTTAGCGTCATTTGTACAATGGTGTTTGATTTTTTAAAGGGAAGACATTTAATTTCGGTAAAATGATGGAAGTGATCACATTCGTGTCATCTTTCATAAAATACACTCAAGTTTCTGATATAACAGCAGAAAAATTAAGTCAAACTCCAAGGATAAAAGTACTTTGTTCGATACTGTGATACCCATTATTATGTTTCGAATTCTGATAATACCATAGGTATCAGTAGAATGTTTAAAGTCGTTTACTGGTTGAAACCGGGTATTTTTAAGTGCATTTTACATTGTATGTATATGCTTCTTATAACTGCTTATTACCTGTACCTAAGTTTATAAGAGCAGTAAAAGTATTTAGAAACGCAATTATTATAATAGTATGCGGTTGAATTATAGTATGTACTTACATCTATCTACTTTAAAATATTTTACCGTTTACTTGTACGTATAAAGTTCAATACTGTTAGGATAAGCCGGTTGAAAGATCTTTTTAAAATCATTAACAAATTTTATTTTAGGTCTATACACTTTTACCTCTTACTACCTACTAATCGTTTCTTTTCGGTTGCTACATAAATGATTATTTTAAGTGTTCTAGGCAATACGGGTGCATAATCTATAGAACATGTGGCATATTATAAACAGTAAACTATATAGGTACATATCATTTCTGGGTATTATTTTATCGTTAAGCAACTGTATACTTCGGTTAACTAAATGTGTAACAATACTCTCGATTTACAGATGTTAACTTTAATCTGTAACAAACCGATTAGCTCGTCTGGATGGATCTTTAATCTTTGCAGACTGAACTCTTCCAACATTTTATTTCTTCGCTTAAATAAATAACAAACAACTTCTTAAGTAATTAGTTTTCTATAATTTTAGGTAATATACAAAATAAAAAAATTTACAAATGAAAAAAATAATAAACTTTGTCTTCGTCCTACAAAACGAACATAAGTATGTGCAATTTAAAAATACCTGCAAACCGAACTAAAACAAATAATCTTCTTTTAAACCCAACCCTTCCTTTTTTTATAAAAACTTATCAATATAGTATATCTCCACTTTCACTTCTCCTACATTCATCCAGCTCCTTATTGTCATCAACTCTTAGTAGTTTCATCTATTCTGTCTTATATACTACACATCCTTTCTTCATTCTTTATCCGTTGCGTACACATTCTTCTTTCATTTCCCATTCTGAATCTTACTGTTATATCTATATCCTTTCATTTTGTTCACAAACCTCCCTGCTAATGCTCCTATTGCAAAGCTTTCGTACACATCTATCACATATCTCAAAGTGACAATTCTTTTCAAATTATCTAATCTTATCATTTCATTATACATTATTACCCTCACTTTTTCCCCAACACACACCTCCATTTTGCCTCTTTCATTTAGCTGTTCTTGATTCAGTTTTAGTTCACTTGCAATTAGAGCATTTTGCCTTTCTTTGTTATACCTATTGGTTTTTAGTTCTTATTTTTCACTTCTCCTCCTCCTCCACACTTCTTTTCTAATACCTCCATCACTTAAATTTTCTAATTTCATTTCATACTTTGTTATCCTTTGTCTAGCTTCCTCTATCGTTTTTTCACATTTTATTTCCTTCTGTACCCAATAATAATTCTTTTATAGGAAATATCCAGTTTATTTATTTTTTTCTTGGTCCTGTTCTTTCCACCCTCATACTTCTTCCCCATAATAGGTCATGTTTTTAGTTGTCGCGTTAAACAACTTTTCCTCCTGGTCCAATCGTTCTTAAACAACTTTTCTATATCTTCTAAACATTCCCTAATAAGAAATTTGCATTCTAATTGCTTTTATTTTTTATAATTCGATAAAATTTAAGCTTAAATTAGTAAATTCAAAAATTAAAGAGGATGGTTCATGTCAGCTTGAAGCTTCAGGCCCAAAGCCCATTTTAAAAATGTTTTGGTGTTTCAAGCATAAAGCTCTGCCCAGTCTGGTTCAGGAGCATTTCAATGATCTTACTTAATTAAATTGTATTGATTTGATTAAAACTGAAAAAATATTCTTTCAGATTTTTTGAAAGCCTCAGTACCTAGATCTATTGAGTTAAAACTCACAACCATTTAAAAGTAAAATACATATACCTTTTTGTGCATAGTGAACAATGTATTTTTTATTTCTGAATGCTGCCACGCAAGAACTATTTCAAGATAAAATATATTCCATTAGAAAAGTTGATTGAACAGCACTGCGATTAAGTAACAAAGAAAACTTTTAATAACCACCTTTGCATTATTATTATTATATCAAACAATGAAAAAGATAAAATAATTATAACTATATTTCAATATCTTTTTCATCAGCATTCTGTCTGTCTGTCTGCTTAATTTTTAATTACTCAGTCTACGAGATCTCTGAAATTAATTCTTAACAATAATTCAGTGGAATTTAATGATTGTGATAGGATATTCTAATTCTTGTATATAATTATGTGATTATTTGTCCATTGTCATATTTAGTTTAGATAATTGTCTGAGAAATCCTCGGAAACTTTTAAATATTAAAAGGTGTTTTTTTTTGTGTAGCGTTTCTTTAATTATTAACAATCAACGTATGTAGAATTTTCTCTACTCGTTTCAAATTCATCGCAGTAAGGAAATCATACACAAAAAAAGTACTAGGAACCTATACACATTAATTAATATTAATATAAACCTATCAACATAAAGATTTAGATAACATGGTAAATATTTGTTCCTTAAATTTTATTCAACATATAGTACAGAGTACAAAGTAAAACGATCTAGAAGTTATGAAAGTACACATCACATTAACAGGTCAAAAGCTTTTTCTAAAAATTTTATCAATAAATATTGTTTTAAATTATCTTTAAATGGAACCAGAAGTATAGCTGAAACAAGTTACAAGCTGCCAGTCAAAATAAAATTTCTGGTGTAAAATTTTTTACAATCCGAGTTGGTATGCCAAAATGTAAAGAATATTTAGGCATCAGAGAGTAAAATATAAAAAAGCTTGACAAAAGTTGTCAGTTTAAACATTGCAATTTGCAATTGTACCTATGTACGTTTTCGCATTTAGCTTAAAAACTATCAGAGTAATCGTTAATCGCAATGGTCCAATTAGATAAAATATAGAGAATAGCAAAACTTTATATGCAATTTAAATTGGGTCGAAAAGGCGTGAAAGATGGTAATTTTTTAAAAAATTATAACTTCACAGATTTAACGTTATATAGCCCTCTGAAAAAGAAAATTGTTAGTATTATGGACAATAAGCAAGCCAATAAGGAATCCTATCGGACTTTTTGCACATTTGCAATTAATAGTACTTATTCTAGCAAATATTAGGCAACTCTATCTCATTCGATAAATAACATTTCAAATTTTTAAACAGATTATTAATGTTCAATGATTAATAAACAAAATGTACTTTTCACTTTTTAATTGTGACCCATGCAAAATTATTTGCTATGAATGCTGTTAATTGCAATTGTACAAAAACTAGTCCGACAGAATCCCTCACTGGCTTCCTTATTATCTACAATAATCTCAATTTTCTCCCAGAAGGTCGATTCTAGGGACGTTAAATCGGTGAGATTATTTTTATTTAAAAAAATTACCCTTTTTCAAAGGTTTTCTCGTTTTTCTCATAAAAATAGCTCTGTTCGATACGATTCAAATTTTCTACATTCTTTACATTTTGTTTTACTGAGACATACGATTACTCTGACAGTTTTCGAGATAAATGCGAATACATAGGCAATATTTACTTTACATTCTGACACATACTGGAATGTTGTTAAAAAATTTGTCAAAAACTTTTTTTTTACTTTTATACTATAATAACTGGCCTAAAAAGCAAAAAAGTTCCACAATCTGATCCCTGTAGAACTCCTGTTTCTGCACCAAATTCACTATTAAAACATTTTTTCATATACATATAGTCTATTTTAGTGAGTTATTAAAATTTTTATCTATCTACACTTATAAGAAAGTACATTTATAGATATTTGTTGATCTTTTTGGCATAAACCTCTATTATCCCTGAACTTTTTTAAATCACCAAGTAACTGTTATTTATCTTTTGGCAATGGTATAATATAAAGAGTTTAATATCCGATTTTTTTTTATTTTACAAGAATCGAATTTGTATTGTGCTTGCTGTGCTCCATAAAAAGTTAAGTGATTCGTTATTATATTTTGGTCAGTTACATATCGTCCATTTTTTGTTACTTAAAATTAGTTCCGAGATCTTAAAACGTTACTATATACTTACCACTTTTTTAAACGTCGGTAAAAAACTAGAAAATTAAAATTACATTACCTTTTTAGATCACGAACTTGGAGGGTCATTGAATTTCAGTTCCTAAGTGATTGAACTTTTACAAAAATGTTTAATATATATTTCAATTTAATGGTAAATTAAATAGAAACTAAAACTGCAATAGATTGAAAAGCAAAATTAAATTGCAAATTTTCTTTTTAATTTTAAGCGAGGATATAAGCAGCATATAAAAGTGTTATACACTGTAATGTTCTTGCATAAAACATTATCCCATATCTAAGATATTTTGTTGTAATCTTCAAATTAAAATATTTATGTTAAAAAATACCTGCCTTAGTTATTTATACGCGATTGTACCATTGCACGATACAAAAATGTTCCTAATTAAAGTCTATTAAAGACATACAGTTTAACAAGTTCAAGGGTAGTAGGTACATACATACATACTTGATATTACTTCTACAGTAATAGGGTGGGGAGGTCATGTACACAAAATTTAAAAATTCTATTTGCATGTAAGCTTTTTCAAACTACCTCCTTTTGTATTTTGATAATATAAGTTAAGTTTCGAATTTTCGACCCTCTTCATATAACTGAAGGTCGAGGGGATTCCTCCCTTTTCCCCCCTCTCAACAAATATAGTTTCTAGTTATTGCATCAAAATAAGTAATTAATTGAAGAAGTGTTAACAGTTAAATGGAAATGACATTTTAAGACGTAACGAAGTAACCATGAGAAAACGTCACCTATACATGCAACATGCAATGTTCCTTTGACCCGTTCATTAAAATAATTATCTACTAAATCTCAACAATTACCGAGGGCAATGTCTTGCTTCTTATATGTATATGGTATACCCACGATCTTTTAAGTACAATTATTTTAAGAAATTTTACATCCTACAGTGTAAGAGTAAAAACGTTAAAATATGTTGAAAAGAAATGAAGTTAAAGACGAGTAAGTTGAATGAACGGTTTAAGAATAAAGTAAATATATATATAATAAAATAACTTTATGACCAAGCAGTGTTCCTACCTGCAGAATCCCCGTATAGCGTGTGGTAATTACTTTCTAATCTAATGCCTTAATGACATAACGATTTTAGTTTCTTTATCAAGAAATATATCGAATACAAAAATGTGAATTTTCGTGTAATCAGATTGATCAACACATATCTAGAAATCGGTAATCCCGTAGTGTGTGTGTGTACATCCTTTCGCAATTTACGTATTAAAATTACCTTTAAATGCTGCATTAAATATTCGATTAAAATTTTTTTCTTCGTTTTCTTTTCCTTTTCATGGCAGATACCTATATGCATTCCCATAACTAAGGTCTTCATAAGTCCACCTTCCCAAAAATCCCATAGGAATTTAGGAGTGTAACAGGCTAGCCCCTGAAACAAAGAAAGAAATGATTATATTTTAAACTAGGACAAATCCGGGGAAACCCAGACTGATGGCAACTTTAGGCCAAAATATGTATATTGTCGTGAAAGAGACCAAAACGTAATCAATATGTTTAGAAGCGGGATGCAAAACTCTAAAATAACACTTACAGAGAATCAAATATTAAAATAGTGCAGAAGATAAATGGAAAGAGAGAATTAGGAAAACATGAAATGGGGAAAAGAAATGAAGAAACTAATCGCAGAGGAGGAACAAGCAATTGGGAATGAGAAGCTAGTAACGTTTTTTTTTTTCATGGAAAAATCCCGTTACGAAAACTTAACTTCTTTTTATTAAGTTTGTGTTTGTCTTAGTTCAGTTTTATTGATTTCTTCTTAATTTTGATCGACCTTCCGTCTTATCACCAAGGCTAACAACCTGACAAATGGAAGAAATAGAGCAAAGAAACAAAAAATCGGAAGAAATAAATGAATACGTATACTTAAGGTTTAAAATAAGGTTACTGTATACAGATATCTCGCGAAGGGAACATTTATTGCTAAAATTTAGTCGAATTAAATGGGTCCCCGGCGTACTCCAGTTAGATTTTGATAAGTCGATATCTTTAGAATCGTATCAAACATTAATGAATTCCCAATTAGTTCATCAAGGCAGAAAATAAAATTATTGGTAATGTCAAAATTATTCATAGCGTGCTGATGAGATTCAACGAGATCAAAATTGTGATGCGTGTCTGGTAGTAATTTAAAATTTTTGGAAGAAAATTTCGCAACTATGGCCTATTTAAAAGGTAGTGAGTGCTATCAAAATAATAATTAAATACTTACATGTGTCTATATACACAGACAACTCAAAAACATTACATTGAAAAAGTTGTTCTCATGACTAAAAATGCAAGGATTTTTTGAGTAAAGTTACCCAATCATTTTTGGAAATTAGTTTTGAACGTTTTTTGCTTCTGATTCATTTACTTCGGATATGTCTACAGGTTTTCTTGGATTCGATTCGGTAACACAAAAACCTAATAAATGACAAATAACAAAAACTTCAAAAGCAATAATTAGCTCGACTGTAACCACAGTTTCACCTGATTTTTACTGTGTCATGGTTTGTTGCATTCTATAAACCAATCAAAAATAGTATTATTACACTCTAATTTCTTAAAAATACGTCGCGGTTTTGTATTGTTTAATCTTTAAGCAATTACAAAAAAAAATGTCTTTTGATTCGTTTTTTATGTGGGTAGGATACAAAAAAGCTGAAATATACCCAATTACAATTTAAATCAATTTAAGTAACAGAATGTGTTTTACCTGGAAGAACAAGACGAAGCAGACCCATTGGTAGTAGGTATAATACTTTTGAGCATCTTCATCATCGAAGTCGTTTGCTATACCCGGATGTGCTACTTCTTTTCCAACCTGAAACCAAAAACGTCATTAATTTTTTGTACATACTCAATGATTTAAGAGAAAAAAAGAAGGCAACATTCTGTGATTGCACATCAGCTGACACTTCATTATAAAAACGATTCTGAGAATCATTAGTATCTACAGAAGGATTATAATAACATTTAACTTAATTAATTTATGAAAAAAAAAATTATTAAATAAAAAGATTATTTACTTTAATTTACACAATATATTGCGAGAAAATTTTTGTATTCGTGGACGTCTGTAAACATAAGGACTACATTGAAGGGTATCTAATTCTTTAAAAATTTACTGATACTACCGAAAAAGACGAAAACCTCTTATTGGACATTTGACGATGGCTACAGTTCACATTATTTGAAAAATCCCTCTATATCACAAAAAAATTAAACAAAAACTATATAAATAAGTAAATTAAAAACAATAAACCGCCATGTTACAATGTACATGTAATAATCAACGTAATACGTCCTGCTAATGCAGTAAATTCTTGAATATGTTTTTATTAAATTAAATCTTTTGTTTATTTGTACTATGTATATGGGTTAGGTTATGGAGTGTAAGGTTTCCCTCTCTCCCGTATCAATGATACTGGGAAAATACTTTATTCTGTAAAATATGGACTTAACTAATAACGTTTTTGTCCATGTTAAAAACGTATTTCCAAATAGCGGTGATTTGGGCATTTAAGGAAAGAGGAGGGAGGGGAACCTTTAAATTCCATAATTTCACTTAAATTTAACCACATTTCGCAGCCCACAGAAGTCATAATCTCCTCTGTATCACAATAGCATATTTCCTATTAAATTCAAGATTGTATGTGTATGAAATGATCAACGACGACAGTAGCAGTATCTATTTTACTCGTTTAATGAATATGAGGATTAATCCAGAAAAGTATGTGTTGTGTTTTATAAAATACAAGAGTTGGCGATTTGTTATTTTTTCAAGACTGTCGCTCATATCCACTGACCGTTGCTCGGGTTAAAATACATCACATGTTTTATCGTATAAAAAATATGTAAAGATCTATTTTTTAACGTAGATATTATAGATTTATACCATAGATAACGTAGATATTCAGAGACTTATTCGGCCATTAAACATACGGTGTATATAGAGAACACTCTAGAACATTCAAATAGTCTGTTCCTTTTCATTTGTCGAAATCACTTCAATTTTTTTGGGCACTGTTCGCTCTTGTTTCCAATTGATCTTCGCTCGACTGCAAACACAATTTAACTGACAAAAAGTCACTGAATGTTGATTTATACCTATATCATCGAACATCGAAACTCCTAGTACCAGAACACTAGAATATTTAGATGTACATCACTTTGAAACGTAGATGTACACTTTTTGAAACATTCTAGATCATTCAAGAAATTTTTAGAACTTTCTCGAACATTCTAAGTCGATAATAACAGTTTCCGCTCATTTTAGAATTTTTTAGATCATTTCAGAAATTTTGAGATCTTTCCGGAAGTCCTTATGACTTAAAAAAGGAGAGAAATATTTCTTTTCACCTTTCTGCCACCTACAACCACCCACCGCGACCAAACTCCCTTACTCCCACCTGGAGACCAAGGGGTATTTACCACCCCAAGAGGAAGTTGATTGGATTAGGTAGAGATAGAGAAAACCCTGTCTTTACGTACTAACATTAGCATTATATATATATATATATATATATATTTAGATTTAGATTAATAAAATTTAAATTTTGTAGAACTTGCAATAAAACTCAATTTGACTCCAAAGATGTTGATAAATTGATAGTTTAGAGTTATGATGTTATGCAATCTTAATTTTTATAGGGTACCTATATGTATTTGATATTTTAAAATAGGCTGAACGAATAATTTCAGGATAAAATAGTTTTTCCTTCATTAAACAAAAAAAAAGACAGTTGTACTGATTTAGTATTACTACATAAACATTTCTGAAACCAAAAGCAATAGGTTATTCATACAGGATGTGTCAAGGTTTTAGTTTTATCTGTATCTTGTAAAATTCAACACCTAATCGCCTACTTATTTATGCTGCTGATTTAAAACAAAGTGATTTTCCTTCAGCGTTTACTCTATGATCATACTGTTACGCTATACAACAAATATTTCCTCAGGAGTTCACACGTTACTTAACACATTTAATTACATTGAATATTTTATTCTAAATCGCAAATCCTGAAATCATATCATAACTTTGTATGGGTAAAAGATGGTAAAATATATCTAAGAAAAGATGAAGATAGTAAAATACATTTAATCGAGGACGTCAATCAATTAAAAAACTTAAATTAAAAACTGAAGAAAGGGTGCTGTATATAAATTACATAAACATACAAAGTATAAGAAACAAAAAAGATGAACTATTATGCTACGTAAAACTAAATCCATGTGACATAATTGTGCTAACAGAAACATGGCTCAATAAGAGTGAAGTAAACTTATACAACATACCAGAATTCAATGCAAGTCATTCATGTCGTGACAGTAGGGGTGGAGGAGTATCAGTATACATAAAAAATGATATAACATGTAAGATAAATGAAACCATAGAGTCAAAATGCAATATAATATCATTAACACTATTGAATAGTAATATAGATATATGTGTTCTCTATAGACCACCAAGCTATCCTTTTAGTGAATTTATAGATATCATGCAAGAAATACTAACTAAACAAAGAAAAAAAAAACAGTAATACTGGGAGACATGAATGTAAATATACTCGACAAAGACAATCAACATACAAAAGACTACCTAAATACGATAAAAGTAAATGGGTACGAGATAAAGAATACTAAAAATACACTACATGCAACAAGAATTGGAAAAAATACAATAACATTGATAGATCATATCATCTCAAATAAAGTCAAATGTGATGTGACAGTAGACAGCTACGAAATTTCAGATCATAGACCTCTAAAAACTAAAATATACACTAGCACAGTAATGGGTTATAAAAAAAAAATTAAAAGGCAAACAAAAAAAATCAATTATGAAATGGTTAAAAAAAAATTTATACAATATGCTGAAAAGGAATCCATAAATACGTTTGAAAGTCTTTCAAACATAATTAGCAAAAGTAAAGAAGAATCAACACAATATATTACAATAAAGCATAAAACAGGAAACAACTGGATAAACAAAAACGTCCTAAATCTGATAAAAGAAAAAAATAAAAATTATAGGGTATTAATAGATAAAAGAAAAAAGAAAATATCAACTGAGAAGGACGAAAGTGATTATAAGACATATAAAAATCAGGTAAATAGTGAAATCAGAAGACAAAAAACACTTTTCTTTACCAGAGAATGTGAAAAAGCAGGAACAAATACTAAGAAACAGTGGAAAATAATTAATTCCCAAATAGGCACAAAGAAAGGAAACAAAGAAACGAGTGACATACAACTGGTGAGAGTTGGAACAAAAAATATCACAGAATTAAAACAAATAGGCAATGAATATAATAAATACTACACAAACATAGTAGAATCTATAATTGCAACTGCAGGGAATAATTATAACATAAACCCATTCAAGGAGGAATACAACAACAGCACAATATATCTTGTACCAACAAACACAAATGAAATCGAAGAAATCGTGATAAAAATAAATAAAAATGCAGCTCCAGGATACGACACAATAACAGTGAAAGATATACTATTACTCAAACATCAGATACTACCAATTCTTGTAACCCTCATAAATAATATCTTACTGAGTGGAGTATTTCCAGAGGAACTGAAAATAGGACGCATCACCCCCATACACAAATCAGGAGACAGGACTAAAATTGAAAACTATACACCAATAACAGTGATAACCAGTTTCGCAAAGATAGTAGAAACTCTAATTAGGGACAGAATAGTCAGCTTTATAAATAAATCTATAGGGTTTGACAAATATCAATATGGATACCAAAAACTATCTAACACATGTAGTGCTACAACAGACCTGTTACATCACGTACACAATGAACTTGACAAGAGAAAAATAGTAATAGCAGTGTTTGTAGACCTAAGCAAAGCTTTCGATGTAGTGAATCACAAACTATTACTAAAGAAATTGATAAACATGGGAATTAGAGGGAATGCAAGCTCCTTACTGGAATCATACATCCTGAATAGGACACAGTATGTTAAGATAGGGGATACATACAGTGAAAAATTAAAGAATAAGCATGGAGTACCGCAGGGATCAGTACTTGGTCCCCTACTATACTCACTATTTGTACTATCAATAAGACAAGCTGAACTAAATGGACATTACTTTATATACGCAGATGATACAGCTTTAGTATATACTGGAGACACCATTCAAGAACTGGAAAATATAATAAACAGGGATTTAATGATATACTCACAGTGGTTACAAAAAAAACAAATTAATACTCAACGCAAACAAAACGGTATACATGTTATTTAAACAAAAAAATAAGAAAATACTCAAAAGAAATGTATTATTAGAAATAAACGGCACGCCAATTGCACAGGTAAATGCAACTAAATACCTAGGACTACTGATAGACGACAAATTAAACTGGAATGAACATATCAACAACGTAATCACAAAAATGAGTTCCATGGTAGGAGCAATATATAGATGTGCAAGTTACTTAAACAATACAAATCGAAAATTAATATACAACTCTTTCATAGAAACAAAACTGACTTATATGATACAAAATTGGGGAATATGCAACAAAACTATGTTCAAGAAATTGCAAATTATGCAAAACAAAGCAATAAAAGTGCTGTATCAAAAACCTCTCCGGACTAGCAGTGCTCTCCTGTATAGTGAAACAGGACACAGATCACTCCAACAACTACTGGAACTGTTACAGTGCAGACAGATATACAAAATAAAACTAAATAAATACAAGTGCAATAGTGAAATTACAACTAACAATGAAGTGCACAACCACAATACAAGAACAGCAAAAAACTATCACATAACAGCGAACAACACCAACAAAGGATGTAACAATCCACTAGCTAGAGCGTTAGTGACATTTAATGAACTTCCAACCAAAATAAAGGAAAATACAAATTATAACATGTACAACAAGAACTTAAAAAAACATTTAGATACAAAGAATTACTTCTAAGTAAAACGAAAAAATTGAGTGAACACTTTTTGAAAATATTTCGAATAAGCAATAGCTCCTAGATTTAATTTTGTGTTTATTTGTTTTTCATATATGTGTGTAATAAGTTTTAAGATGTATAGATATATATAAATTTTGTTATTTTTCTATTGTATGTTTTTTTTTTTATTTTTTATAGAAATATGTATATTTGTTTAATATTTTGTAAGGTATAATGTGTTCAGATTTCGAATAGTTCCAAAAAATTGTTATATGTATATGTTGTTCTCTATCTTGTCTCGATACCAGCTGTACAGCTGAATAGAGGTAAAAAATAAATAAATAAAAAAAAATACTTCACTTGCACAGGGTTGTTATTACAACCTTATTAATTTCCGTTTAGCTTTTTAAAAACTTGCCTTGCTAAAAGCTTGCAAATAGAGAGAAACGTTGGTTTTCTTCTTTTTTTAATCCTATATCAGCTTTGATTATCACTAGACAGAAAAAGTTAAAAATTCATAAGCCCAAATATCCAGTCATCCGAAAAATATATTCTACGTAAAAAGAGTTTAGAATATAGAAAGCTATTGAAAAAAGACTAAGCTTAAATCTGTTTATT